>JBBBDQ010000612.1:1680000-1788394 GCA_037127315.1 Ascarosepion bandense | reverse complement strand
TATATATATATATATATTCTCTAATATAATAAAGAGGTTGTTTATCTATTGGTAAATATATATATATATATATATATATATATATTTACAAATAGATATTTCATACTATTCTTAGTATTTATTGCAAAGTGAATAATTCTAAATGAAAAGAGAATGGTTCTTTTGTTTTTATTACTTTGCAAAATTTTACAAGGCAAGAAAGAAAAGATGAAGTCGTCCAAATCACCTTAAATTTGCTTAATTCTTTCGTTGATGAAACTACAATATGCGTAACTAATAATATTTATAAATACATTTGATGCAGATGTTATTGTGCAGTATTAACAAAAGAAACATTCTGTTTTCATTTACAGTTATTTACTTGGCAATAAATATTCAAAAATAGAATGAAATACATCATTTTTTAAAACACTTTGGTGGCCTAATAATTATGGCCGGTAATATATATATATATATATATATATATATATATATATATTCCCTTTCTGTCACGCTCATGGGGGGGGATAATCTGTGAGGCAAAACCTAATATTATTCTAAAATATTTTGCCGTTATTTTTAATGATAATTATTTGCAATAGCTATTCGTTCATGATTTAATGTTTTCTTTTTATTTCCCCTGATTCTACAACAAACAGAGGGAATACAAAATTACTTTTGAAGTTTTCAGCTTCCAGTAAAAGAGTTAAAAAGTTTTGCTAGGTATTTTTTCTTCAAAACTAATATGTCCCTAACTGCAATATACAGGGAGCAAAATAACACCGTTGAATAGAATAATATTTCAGTTAACAAATACCATTTTACTACATAATACCCATCACTGACTATGAATTTTCATAGACAGTAAACAAGAAAAAATCAAGAAAAAAAGCAATAACGAACGAACGCAAGAGAGAAAGAAAGACATTTTTAAACCGATGCTTAAAGATTGAAGGAAGGAAGGAAGGAAGGAAGGAAGGAGGGAAGGAAGGAAGTGAGAAATACAACTATCCAGTAAGAAAAAAAAGTTAAAAACAAGTAATGAGAGAAAAAGAAGGAGAAAAAAAGAGTAAAATAAAAAGAAACAAAGAAACAAAAAAGAAAGAAAGAAAGAAAGAAAGAAAGAAAGAAAGAAAAAAGAAGGAAGAAAAGAAGAAAAGAAGGAAGGAAGGAAGGAGGAAGTAAGGAAGGAAGGAAGAACGCAAAAATAGAATCATCCGATTAGAAAAGAAGTAAAAGAAAAATTAATTAAGAGAGAACAAGTAGGAGAAAAAAAGAGACTAAAGGAAGGAAGGAAGGAAGGAAGGAAGGAAGGAAGGAAGGAAGGAAGGAAGGAAGGAAGGACAACAGAAACGGAACGATACAGTAAGGACATTTGAGAAGAAGGAAAGAAAAAAAGGAAGGAAGAAGGAACAGGAGAGAGAAAAGAAAAGAGAAAGAATGATTACCTTAGTAAGGAAGAGGAGCATTTTTCTATAGCCTTCTTCACTGTTCGGAAATCAGCATAGTTCTTTCCTTTCTTTTTTTTTAAATGAGGTTTACCTTGCACAAATTCCGATGATCATGTCGGGGTAGCGAGTTACAAAGTAAGTTAAGATTGTATTGACCGGGAAAAAATCCTCTGGGTAGTCGGTATCACTGAACAGTGTTTCGCTACAATGTACAAAGTATGTTGTGTCCTGGCTGTGAAGGTTAGAAATGGTGAAACTAAGGTATGTAGTGTGTTCAAGTGCATTCCATAGAAGTAGCAATAAGGCACTGATAGGCTTGCGACATCTTGTCCGTATGAGATGGGTGGCTGGGTAGAAAATATTTTGTCACCCACAATTAGGGGGAGACGCTTTTGGGGCTATCGAGATACTGGATCGGGAGAACTGGACAACTCCTGACCAAACATGACAGCAGAACTCCATTTTAGGACCGATTTCGCTCTTGTAAGAGTAGAGGATAGCGCGAAGAGGCAGTTACGTATTGGAGTGGTACCGGGAATCGATGATTTTTTTCTTCGTCTTTAGCGATGGATCGTATGTAAGAGTTCCACTCGATATATGACTTGTTTGAGGTCTTATAGATCTTTTAAATAACGTAACTAACGAGGATTTTGTTAATAGATCTGTTGTTTAAATTAACACTTATTTAATCTCTTTGACTTGATAAAGTCTACCATAGGATGAAACACGTAGTCAAGAATAATATAGTTTTCCTCTTGTCTTCTTTATATATATATATATATATATATATATATATATATATATATATATATACTGTCTTCACTGTGCCATGAATGCGCTCCACAGCTCTAAGGTAGGTGTTTTTCTTTAATTATGTCACAGCACATTGCCACTACCTGCTCGGGTAGACTAGTTGCCAACCAAGGCTATAGAATCCAATCTCTTCCGTTATTTAACCCATAACTGGAGGGAAGGGACGGATTAATACCTTTACCAAGGATATATAATATCACTGTTGGCCATTCACTGCATCTCTGATTGTCCCGGCAAGATCTCGCCTATGACGTGCCACCGGACCCAGATGCAATAGGAAGAGAGAGTGAAGCTGACGACCATGCGAAACTCTCACTGACTTAAATCCAATTAAAGGGCAAGTCATGACTTCTACCTAGAAATCCTGGTCTTTCTCGCCTGCGAGAGACGAACTTCATATATATATATATATATATATATATGCATGCGTAGAATTTAATCAGTTTTATCTTTTTGACTAACCAAAAAATAATTTTGTTAATGTTTGTTTTAAATAAATCAAAGCTTAAAATTCTTACTTGTTTGTTTACAAACTAAATTTTCTAATTAAATATAAATGTTTCACAAATATATTTCGATTAAAGCAACAGTATTTTATATATTTTTTTAACTCTTATGTATCTGATCTTCATATTTTGACCAGGAGTGTATATTATTTGTTTTCATCTTATGCAAGGCAGTAAAGCCGCTATGACACACGTGGTTGCAGGCTGTGGAAAAATTAGTAACAGAGACATTAATAATAATCGTGAAAAGAAAAAAGCAATATCAGGGATAGCGATTGACATTGCATTTAAACTTTTGCAGAATGAAAAATTAACTGGTAAATGTTGAGCAAGAAGGGAGTTCCAGAAGTAAGAAGTGCTATAAAACAAACTATAGATTAAAAGTTACGGCTATATCGAGCCTGTCCAACTGTAATCTGAGATCTCGACTCTACTCTAGTAAGTCAGTTAAGTGCCATACTTGATACACGCTTGGGCAATCATGTCTCCAAAGAGACATGACCGCAGTAAGTTGCAATTACTTTTTTTGGTAGACTTGTCGCAACTGAAGGTTATAGAACACATTCTGTCATGTTATTTAACCCATAAATGGAGGGAAGAGAAGGAGTAATACCGTTCTCAAAGGCATTTGTGCGTAAGTCAATGCAAGGATTTGAACTGGAATTCGAACTCGGCTTCCCGATTTGTTGTTCCGAGTCGATATACATTGCGCCACAACGCACATTCAAAAATTCAAGGTACTATAGCGGATAGCTCTTTCTAACAATTACCAATGAAAGAATTTATAGAAATTTCACAAAAAAGGCAACCTTCTAGTGGTGGAAAAGTGACAGAAGCATAGCAACCAGATTAGGACTAACAATATTGCTGATACTTTTTTGGATGTTATCAAACAAGGTAAACAGTAACATATATATATATATATATATATATATATATATATATATATATATACTAGCAGCATAGCCCGGCTTTGCTAGGTTGTAATGAAATCTTTAAAACCAATCCATGGTCCTGAAGCTCAGACACTTTGGACGTTGGCACGAAAGACTAAAAAGCAATAGTTGTTTCCAGTTAAAGCAAAACCGGGGAGAAATTGGAAAAAATAAGTCGCCAATGACCTGACCAGAAGCCTAAAGTATATTTGTGTGAAGTCTGGTGAGAATCGGATAAAACATTGTGGATTTGTATAAAGGACATACAGACAGATAAACAGACACACACACAAACTTCTTGCCTTTTATATCTATATATTATCGATTTTCTGCATTATTGTAAGAACTGCAACCTTGAAACTTCTGAATATTGTTTCTGATGAGTGTATCAAATTTGATTAAAATCGGACCACACCTTCTATAACGCGATTTTTTGAATTATCGATTTTCGATTATTATCGGGGGGTACCTCGACACAAAAGCTAGTTAAGAACACTCGCAGACGCTTATAGTACAACTGTGTAAATTTTCAAGAAAATTGGTTCAGCTGTTTCAGAGTCTATAGGTAACAGGCACACACACACACATACACACACAAACAGACAAAGTTCCATTTATAAATAAGTTTAGATATTTTGTGTATTTGGGCAACAATCTCTTTTTATACAGGTTTCATTGAAAATGACAGAAAAATATTATCATTAAGTTTTTATATAATGTTTCATGTGTTCATTAAATTTTTTACAGAATAAAAATTTTATGAGAATTGTCCAAATCTTTTGTACTTTTGCGCGCTGAAAATCTTTGAACAATTCTTATATAATTTAAGTTCCGAAAAGAAAAAAAAGTATACTAACACATGAAAAATTCTATAAAAATCTTAATGATAATACCTTGTCTGTCATTTTCAATGCAACCTGTATGTCTATACACTTTGTGAAAAATTGTTATCGTTATAACTTTTTCTAATATTTCAAAGGCCGTCCAATCAATTCCCACAAATGTTCCACACAATGTTGGCAACACTAACCTGCGCAATCTCTAAACTTTTTTTGTACTGATCTGCGCAATGTAAACAAACGGACGTCATATTTGTTATCAGCACGGTGATTTGAGTGCGACAAATTATTAGAAAAGTATATGAATTTGTGTGAAAAGATGGCTCAACCTTGGCAGTTTAATTGATGCTGAAAAGATGGCTAAACCTTGGCAGTTTAATTGATGCTGAAAAGATGGCTCAACCTTAGCAGTTTAATTGATGCTGAAATGATGGCTCAACCTTGGCAGTTTAATTGATGCTGAAAAGATGGCTCAACCTTGGCAGTTTAATTGATGCTGAAATGATGGCTCAACCTTGGCAGTTTAATTGATGCTGAAAAGAAAACTATCACATCAGAACTCTCAAAAAGTAAATCTAACCTAGAAATTTCTAAAATAAAAAATAGGGAGGTGTCATCAAACAGTGAAAAGTTCACCGCCGACTTTACACAAGTACGCTAAAGGTCAGATAAAGGCAAACCGGCGGTTATTTCACTTCATCTCATGTCATGACTTAAACGAGAGGCCACGAAGAACCCTGGACTTACCAGTCAAGAGCTTTTCAGTTACATTGGGCATCCTACTGTGTTTAAAAGTACTCGGTGTCGATATCTGAGGGAAATAGCAACAAGAGTCAAACCTGCATCGAAGCCTCCGTTGACGTGAAACCACATTCAAAATCGATTAAAATTAAAGGACAGTATTAAGATTGACTTCTTTGTTCACAGACGAAATTCGAGCAACACTTGATGGGCCAGATAGATAGTGCAAAGGCTGGGTAATGAACGGACAGAATCGCCATCAGCGTTTGAGACGCCAACAAGGTGGTAGAGGCGTAATGATCTGGGGTGGTATTATTGGAAAAACATTAGTGGGCCCATGGAGCGTACCAGATGGCGTCAAAATGACTGCTGATGCATACATATCGTTTATGAAGGAGCATTTGAAACCGTGGATGAAAAGGCGAAGAGTTGCCTTCTGAATGGCCATTGTTTTTATGCAAGATAATACTCCCTCACATGCTGCGCAAAAGACTACTGAATATTTGAAAGAGTTAGGCTTCGATGGAACTCGAAAAATGAAGTGGCCAGCAAATTCTTCGGATTTGAACCCAATCGAAAAACTTTGAAGCATCATGAAGCGAAGACTGTACACCAAAGGACGACAATTCAGGAGCAACGCTGAGTTGTGGGAAGCAATTCTTGACATATCTTTCGATATTACAGCAGATGACATCCTACAATTAACAAATTCTATGGATTGTCGACTTCTTCAAGTAATTTTAAATCAGGGAAAGCACATTCTCTGTTAATTTGTTTAAAACTTTGCCTTCGTTTGTATCTGTTATTATTTGTTTGATTATCTTATTTATTAGCTTTTTTTTATCATAAACATTCACGTGCAAAATTAATTAAAGTTTTTTTTTTCAATTCTGGGATTATTACTAAACCTTTCTAATAATTTGGCACGTTCAAATAACCGTGGAGATAACAAATATGGCGTCAGTTTGTTTACATTGCGCATATCAGTACGATAATTTCAATGATTGCGCAGGGCAGTGTTGCCAACATTGCGTGAACTGATTGGACGGTTTTTGAAATATTAGAAAAAGTTATCTCGATAATAATTTGGCACGCATTATATATATAGTGTGTGTGTGTGTGTGTGTGTGTGTGTGTGTGTGTGTGTGTGTTGTGTGTGTGTGTGTGTACTTTCTGTACAAAAGCCGAGATATCATCTCATATATTTCTATTTTTTCTTATTATTAACAATACTTACACACTTTTAGTATCCCTGTTTCTGTGTATTCTATGCTACGCTGTTGATATGCTCACACATTTCGACTCTGTTGTTCGTTTTTCTTTAAATGTCCTCCAAATTCCAGCTGTCTCTTTTTGTCTGATATGAGCAATCTTTTGTAGTTCTTACTCTTCTTAGAAGTTTGTTCTTTTCAAAGATGGCACAGAAAATAGTACCAGCTATCATCACTCGAATCGAGCCACATGTGAAATGATGTTGTTATGGTTTATAAAATGGCGAGTGTTCTAAAAATAGAAAAAGATAGACACACTGACGCCAAGAATTCAAAATTGGGTGGCAAAATAAGGAACCGCTTCTTTTGGTAGGAGTAGGAGTAAGAGTAGAAGTTAAGGAAAGACGCTAGTCAGTTGATCACTAGAGTCCAGAAGGGATAGGCTCGTTTACTATGAGCATTCCACAGTGAAGAGAATTTAGCTAGTCTGCTCCTGTATCCACAAAAAATTTAAAGGTTGTAACTTGATGTAAAAATCTAGTTTTATACCAAAAATAATTAATCATTAATTCAAGTTTGTGTTATCTTCTAATTATACCAAAACGAAGCAACATAACAATGTTTAAAATTTTTATTTCTTCTGCCCGTCTTCAAATCTCGATAGCAACAATCTATGCCATTCACACACACACACACACACACACACACACACACACACACATATATATATATATATATATATATATATATATATATATAATCCTTCAAATAACTTATAACAGTAGTATCCATTATATATATATATATATATATATATATATATGTATGTATTGAGACAACAGATAATTATCTAAACATATATTGTTAAATATAACAGGTGATCAATGTCTATTATGCCTTATCACGGACCGTTCTGAACATCGTATTTTGGCTTTAATTTGTGGAAGATAAAAATTGTTCAAAATTTGGATATTGTTTGTTACGCTGGTTCTAAGCTTTCGGCTCACATGAACTTTCTTCAGAGTGGTTTTATTAATATAATGACATTCACCATCAAAGATGATAGTTTTTGTTGGCATAAAACATTGCTGTGCGACGATAACAGTCACCGAATAGCAGACGCAGTTTGAAAATCAGTAATACGATTCTATGACGTCACAACGCATGAGCGAGAGAAATGTGAAGAGAACCATATGTCTAAATTCAATATAATGTGCTGTGACTAGACTGAAATATGATTATATTAAGTGTGGTTTGTTTTGATTTAATGTAGATGGCCTCCAACATCAGGTCCTTTTTACTGTGTCTATGTGTGAATATTATTGTATTATCGACTAAAATCTGACGAATATTACATGTTTTCTAAATATGTTGTTTAATTTAACTATGGTCAGGAAGGTGACAGGTAAGTCACGTGGTGTGACGCCATAGAACCACATTACTAATTTACAGCCTGCGTCTGCTATTCAGTGACTTTTATTGTCGCATATCCAAATGTTGGACAGTTTTTGTCTTGATTTCCACCAGAAATTAAAGCCAAAATACGATATTTGGAAAAGCATATTAAGCATAATAGACATTCATTGTTATATTTAACAATATATATATATATATATATATATATATTGCTCTCATTACCATTGAGCTCTCTAGAGAGGACAATTTTAAAAAACAGAACCTCTATTGCAATTTATGCATTACTCCTTCGCATTGAATTGAGTTCTTTTGGTGACTGGCGTGTGTATACACCGCTTATATATAACATGCTAAAATTTCCCTTCTCTGATTCCATGTGCCTATGACTTAGGGGTTAGCAACTCAGACTGACACCAAATTGATCGAGTATATATATATATATATATATATATATATATATATATATATATGTGTGTGTGTGTGTGTGTGTGTGTGTGTGTGTGTGTGTGTGTAAGAACATATGGAATGAAAATCTACTGTTCGTATCATTTAGTTTTTCAAAATGTAGTCAATACAAAGTTGAAAAATATATTATTCAATATTTTTTGTTATAAATGATTATATCATTTTGTTTAACTGTTGAAAAAAGTTACCGAAATATTTTAAAAACTTCATAAAAATATTTTTATCCCCAGTTACCAACTCTCTACTGACGAAGTACTATTCAGAGTATTGAAACATGAAGCTTTTGTGTATCAATGTAAAATATTTTCACTATAATCATTTAAAAAAAAATATATATATATATATATATATATATATATATATATATATGTGTGTGTGTGTGTGTGTACGCATCGCTCATTCACTAATGAATTAGAGCACTCTGGCTAGTGGGTGTGTATAATGATAATATACATGCTAAAAAATCTGCCTCCTTCTACCGTGCGCCCATGGCCCAGAGGTAGAAGCGCCGAATGACGCCACATCGGTCGGTTTCAATCCTGGGTTAAAAGCAATCGGAGTCTAAACGTACTGATGAGCTGTGATACAGCAAAACAGATCTGTCTGCGGATGATTATATATATATAAAATAAAATAAATTTTCAGTATTCAAAATTGTTGAATGAACATTTCAACATGAAATCCCTAAGAGAGATTTCACATATCTCTCTTTGGGATTTCATGTTGAAATGTTCATTCAACAATTTTGAATACTGAAAATTTATTTTATTTTATATTAGCTCTGTAATTTTAATTACATTGAGCTCTCCTCCTGTATCTTTTTTAATATTAAAATTTAATATTAATTAGGAACAGGTTTTTGGGATTTACCTTTCTGCATTTCCGTTTGGATTAAAGTATTTTAATAATAATAATAACAATAATAATAATCATAATATATATATATATATATATATATATATATATATATATATATATATATATATATTGTAATTAGCGGAAGTCGTTGTTAAGTATTGCGGTGATCATCGATATTTACTTTTTACGAAATGATTCCTTTGTTTTATTTGAGGAGATGTACCCAGCCTCCGAATGGTACTGTAGGATTGGGATCTCTTCTTTTTCTTTGATAGCTTTATTTTTTTTTCTATTTGTTTTCTGGTATTTTCCAACGATATTGTTTTTTCGTGATCTGCTCTTCTCCAATTGATTCTTTCTGCAGCCTATATCTCCCAACTGACCCGATCGATTTCTGTACTCAGAAAGTTGATTTTGAGCTGATCCTTGGATTAACGACGAGAGGCTCCACCTGATCTTTTTCTAGATGCGATCTCCGAAAAAAAAGAAGGAATTGTTTGGGAAGACGGATGTCTGGCATTAGAGAAAAGTGTTCGGTCTATCAAAGTTATTGGCGAGTCATGATGGTTTCTATGCTCTCCATCTTTGCGCGGAGGAGAACTTCGTTGTTTGTGATCCGGTCCTCGCACGTATTCCGCAAGATTTGATGAAGTTTATTTGATGAAATCTTTCAAGCTTGGAGATGTCTTTTCGGTAGTGTCTGGGAGCCGAGTTCGAATTCCATCTGAATTCATTGCATTCACTTACGGGAAAATACCTTTGGGAAAGGTATTAATCCGTCTATTCCTTCCAGTTATGGGTTAAATAACAGGATAGATTGGATTCTATGGCCTTGCTCGGCAACCATTCTACCGCAGAAAGCAATGACAACCTACTGCGGGATAACCTCCTGCCCAGTCAGTCATGTCTCTTTCGAGACGGGATCGCCCAGGCGTGTATTTCGTATGACACTTAACAGACTAATCCTGGTTTTAAGGAGTACAGGCTTTCATTCTGATATATATATATATATATATATATATATATATATATATATATTTCATGATCCTGTTGACAAACTTCTCTGAATTAATCCTATTGAAGCTTTATCTCCACCCAGATATCGAGAAGTTTACGATAAAAGCCCTGCCTGCCAAGATATCTTTTTATCAGTAAAACTACTGAAAAATCAATTATCTTGACGATAAAAAATATCACAATTCAACACAATATATATATATATATATATATATATATATATATATATATATATATATATATTCTCAGATCAATGATTAAAAGCTACGAGCAACGGGTCACTGCATATTTAGACAATAATTAATGAGATATTACAGACTAAGCTACACAGTCGCGAACAATTAATTTTACTAAATATCAATAATCTCATCAATTAAAGAATTCAAACAGCAGCAACATCTAGTTTGGTAGTTAATGTTATTTGAAAAAAGTAATGTCATAAGATGTTAGGTTTCAATATGACCTTAGGTAAAAGGTTAGAAAAATATATCGGGCAAATACTAGAAAAAGTGATAACAGTGAAGAGGAGAAACTTAATACCTTGAAGAATTCTTTGAAGAGAAATGTTTTATAAAACCCAACCGACAGTAACAGTTCAGTCGTATTTCCTTCGAATTAATCAGCTAATACAATATATATATATATATATATATATATGTATGTATGTATGTATATATAATCTATTATTATTTTTAATGAATACTCGTATTTTAGTAGAAACTCTGCTTTTTTTATAATGAAATAGTATATCTATTTATAGTTACTAGCCTGAATAATTGAGAAATCTTTTTAGGAAAATATGTGTTTTCCAGCAGAATTTGAACCTGTGTCCACTAGGAGAAAACGACAAATAATCTGACGTGTCTTAGACTGCTCGACCACGAAAGAATTACAAAGTTCGAAATACTGATTTTAAACACACTTTTTTCTTGATTTTTCGAAGAATTCATATCTGCTCCGTTTTCATATCCTAAGGTAAATAAATGTAAACATAAACAATTTATTTACGAGATTTTACGAAATGGATGAACGCTGACATTTTTATTTGTTTGTTTGAACATTTCATCTACATGCGTATTTAAGCAGATATTCTTTTTTTTATAATAAAACAGGATATTCATTTACATCTACTCGCCTTAATAACTGAAAAAAATTGTTAGTAAATATCTAAGAAATAATGAATAAGAATTTATTAATGCGACACATTTCTATCAATTTAAACGTTATTTTTACTAAATATTATCTAACGACGACTTGTTCTGCAAAGAGTGATTGAAGGTTTGAAATTGATCCGAAGGTGTATATCTTGTTAATATGATTTCTCTAATATTCAGTTTTGTAGACGGACTTTTTATTTTCCATGAAAAGATAGGCATACATTGAAATGGTGTAACTAGCGAATGTAGCTCGCCTGAACATTTGCCACGGAAATAGCGAAAGATTAGCGAGAGAGTAATCTGAGTGGATCTGAATTGGTGTAATTACGTAATGTAGCGCGTCTGAAAATTTGTCATAAAAATTAAGATTGCGTCACGAGTGGTTATTATCATTTACACTCTGAGTATCCATGACATTTCCACCTCATCACACTCACTGTGATAATTTTATGTTTTATTTACTGAATATTTCTGTTCTTCATCAATAATCTTGAGTTTGTAAAAAGCTGCTTAACATAGAATCTAAACTGCAAACACTAGCGTTAAAAAATAGAATTGATGACGTCAATTCAAGAAAGAAGCTTCACAGAATGAAGAAACAGAAACTTTACTGAAGAACTCAATAAAAATTATATAAATAGAGAAGAAATAGGGGAATAGATAGATGTACAGTCACACAGGTATATACATAAATATTAAACATTACAATATTGATGCATTACACCCTAATCTTTATTTGTTAAAAATTTCATCACTAATCATGCATTACTTTTTAAGTAATATACAAATCTATGTCTTTGTTCCTTAATTATATATATATATATATATATATATATATATATATATATATATATATATATTAAAAAAGGATTAATTCAAAGATGTTGAATGGCCATTTCGATATGAAGATCCCCACGGGGGACGACACATCACCTCAGCAACAGAAAAAACCTTTCAGAAACTGGAGAAAAATTAGTCTACTTTTCCTTTTTAAATAGATTGCAAAGAAATTAAAAAATAAATAATAAAATAAAATAAAATAAAATAAAATAAAATAAAATAAAAATAAAAATAAAGGGAAAGAAAAAGAAAAAGAAAACGAAAAAGAAAAAGAAAAAGATAGAATAAAATCAAATAAATAAGAAAAGAAAAAAAATTGACATCGTCTGGGTTCGCAAAAAAAAGGGGGAATGTAACTAAAAATTAACAGACAGCCGTGTTAAATCGACCTAACTTTAAGCAACACGGAAGAAAGGTGGTAAGAGAGATAAAAGAAGGAAGGGAGGGTAAAAGAAAGAAACTAAAGAAAAAAAAATTTGTTTAAATATTACAGACGCTGGACAAATTCAAAAACCTAATTTCCCCAAAACGTTGAAGTATTAGAAAAAGGCCTTTACTTAAAAAGGCATAATTATTAATAAAAGGGAATAAAAAGATATAGGATTTAAAATAAAATTATTTTTAAAAAAATTAGGTCATTTGAAATTAAACTAAATAAAGACAACACTAGGTAAAAAAAAAAAAAAAAAAAAAAAAAATTAATTACAATTATTATATACATACCTATAGAAGTACACACATACATACATATATATACACACACAATTCTACGAATAAGAATACATATATACACATACACACACATACATTCAATTTATTACACACTTATATACATATATATATATAAATATATACACACATATATATTACACACTTATATACATATACATGCGCATACACACATATATATGTGTGTACACACCTATATACAAAAAAATTCATATACACATAATATACATGTGTACACACACATGCACACACACACACACACACACACACACACACACACACATACATATATACATATATATATACATATACATACACATATTCCATATGCACTCACACACATACATATTAATGAATATTATGAAAAGGAGCATTTAAATAGCTAAAAAATTTTTTTCAAAATTACATATAGCCCACATACATAAATACATATATACATATACATACATATATATAAAAAAGTACATCCACACACAAACATACACATATACATAAAAAAAAAAAAAAAAATTAAATTTAAAATTAAAATTAAAAATTTTTTTTAAATATTAAAAAAATTATAGAAAAATTTAGAATTTAAAAATTAAAATTTGAAATTAGAAGTTAAAATCCGCCCTATGGCGGCACTTGTTTATAAATTCCCTCCTAAAGTTCAAAAGTAAGTCCTGATGAGGATACTTCAAAATCAGAATCTTCTCCAATAAACACAGACGACACCTATCACGAAAACCCTTAGGGGTACAAGCTGAGCCTATTAATTTCCAGCTGATTATAGGGTCCTGCCCTTCCTCCTTCATTTCCCAGAACCTACGTGATAGTGCCGTCTGGAATCTCTGTTTAGGGTTCGAAAACGAGTACCTGTGATTATAAAGCCTCTGTTTGAAAGAGCCCGCGGACATGCCAATATAGGTCCGGTAATTGTCCTTGTTATTAGATGGAGAAATGCGGGCTTCATAAATTACATGGGTGGATTTACATTTGCCTTGCACCGGGCAGGCATCCACCGAATAACAATTGCATTTGTCGACAATTCCGGATTTAGCTTCCGTATTATTTAGTTTCATTAAAATTTGTTTATTGTGGGAATTAATTATATTATCTATATTTGAGGTGCAAGAATAACTAATTTTTAGGGTGAATCTATTAAAAATTTTATTTAAGGGATTGTTATTATTATTAAAATGTTTATCGATTAATTTGAGAAAATACCTACCAATATTTATATTAGTTAGCTTACAATAAGGAGGGTTAAACCAAATTATCTTCCTTTTTCTACATTTTCGGGTGTTTTTAGTTTTTGATGATTCTGGGTTTATAGCAGGCTTATCATACTTTAACTTATTAACAAAACCGCTTTTCTGAAGGGCCTTATCGTAAATTTCTTTGCTTGCGTTGAAAATTTTTATATTGGAAGATAATTGGTTAACCCTATTATTTACTATCTTGGGTATTTGTCTTATAATATTCTTGGGGTGGTTGGATAAACTATTTATATAGGTGGGAGACCTATTTTCTTTAAGAAAGGGTTGGTAGGAACCATCATATATATATATATATATATCACTCAAACAGTAATGAATAAGAGCACGCTGGCCACTGGAGTATGATGCATCATATGCTAAAAGTCTGCCTTCTTCTACCGAGCGCCCATACCTCAGAGGTAGAAACGCTGGCTGACGCCGATTCGGTCGGCTTTCACTCCTGGGTTGAAGTCAATCGGATGTCTAATCGTACTGATGATCTGTGATACAGCGAAACAGATCTGTCTGCGGATGACTATATATATATATATATATATAGTTTAAATAGCTTTAATCCAAAAGGAAAAGCAGAAAGGTAATTCCCAAAGACCCGATCCTGATTGATATTAATATTTTAATATTAAAAAATGATACAGGTGGAGAGCTCAATGTAATTAAAATTACAGAGCCAATTATAAAATAAAATAAGTTTCGATGTTCAAACTGTTGAATGATCATTTCAACATGAAATCCCTAAGACAGATTTCACATCTCATCGGCAACTACCACATTTCAAAATGAAATGAAAAAGAAATTAAAAAAAATAAAAAAATTTGAAGATTAAGAATTCACCCGCGGAAGTTATAAAATTTACGTCACAAAAAAAAAAAAAATAAATAAATAAATATAATAGAATAAAATAAAATAAAAAAAGGTTAGCAATCAATGTCTATTTTTAGATTTTGGACAATTTTACTTTTAGATTGAGTTGTAAGTGAAAAATTAAAAAATTTGACTTTGTCTAGCTTTACAAAGCGGAAGGAGGTTATCGGATGGAATAGGAAGCGGTGTTTGATTGAGAAGTGGGTTAAACAAAACAGAAAGAGAGGGAGGAAAAAAGAAGAAAAAAGAAGAGGGAAAAAGAAAAGAAATGGAAAATTTTCTATATTTTAGAGACGTTAGATACGTGTCAACAAAACTAGCGTTTATAAATGGGTTAAAGTATAAGAAAAAAGATTTTTAGAAAAAAACTTATTTGGGGTAAAAAACTGATATATGATTTAATGAAATTTACTTACGTTAATCTAATTAATTGTCAATCTAGATTTAAATTAAAATAAAATAAAAATAGAAATTATAAAATAATAAAATTAATAAAATTTAATTTTTTTAAAAGATTTTCTAAAAAAATTAAAATTCTTTTTTTTAAATTTATAAAAAAATTATGCTGTGAAAAAAAATATACTTACCAAAAAATCGGGGGTTAAGTTAGTATAAGTATCCTTACTTCATAAAAAGTAGATATTAAAAGGAGACAGGAGAAGGAAGGTAGAGGGGTTCAAAATTTCGATTTAAATATTTAATTAATTAATCAATTGATCAAAAACAATTTCATCTATATTTACTCTTCTAAAAACTGAATTTAGAATTTAAAATTTAAAATGTTCACAAATTTCGCCCTATGACAGCACTTACTAAAGAATTCCTTTCTAAAATTCAAGAGTAGGTGCTCGTTTGGGTACTTTAATATTAGTATTTTTTCTTGCAGACACAAATCGCACCTATCATAAAAATTCCTTGGTATTCGGGCTGAATCTATCAGTCTCCAGCTAATTACAGGGTCCAGCCCTTCTAGACGTGTAGCACGAAACCCTTTTCCAATTTTTGTCATTTATTTTTACCCCCCTAAAATACATATCCTTACATCATATCTATCTATCTATCTA
The DNA here is from genome assembly GCA_037127315.1 of Ascarosepion bandense. Taxonomy (NCBI): domain Eukaryota; kingdom Metazoa; phylum Mollusca; class Cephalopoda; order Sepiida; family Sepiidae; genus Ascarosepion; species Ascarosepion bandense. The sequence goes on along the minus strand of JBBBDQ010000612.1, from coordinate 1,772,250 downwards.
TGATAACACAGTTTTAAGACATGCTATATTTATAGGTTAAAGTACTCAACATCAGGGTATAGAGAGTACGTAAATGTTAAAGTGGACAATGAAGTCGTCACCAGAGGTGACAGGTTCAGGCTTTCCCGCAATCGTCAGTCAATATCTTCGAACTCCTTATTTAGATATTTGAACACATATTTACTTATTTCGCAAAACACGTGCTCAGAAAAATATTTGTAAATTTAAAATTTCTAGCGTCTCTTGTTCGTGCGTATATGTAGTCATATTAACGTAAACATAAATTTCGTCCATGAAGTCCTAGAGGACGAAATGATTTACACGGATACTTTTTGTCACTTTTTATAACTTTTATATATATATATATTTAATCTTTTCACCCCGAGCAAGGCGGAAACGCCACTGATGTGCAGGGGGTTACATAAATGTAAAAAGATTAATTAGAAAAGAGTGAAGAGTACAAGCTAGTTAGAAAGGAAAAATAGAAAGCTGAGAAAGCAGGTGCGATGACAGATACATAGGTGGAGAGAAAGTGAAGGTTATACAGGGGAGGGGAGAGAGCTAGAGTTCAGTGGTTAGTAGATGAGTATTAACTTTGCATTTAAATTTCTGGAGGTTGTAGCCGTCAGGAAAGCAAGAATACGGGAGTGAGTTCCACAGGCGGGAAGTGCGAGAGAGGAAACTGCAGGAGTAGAATTGTCGTCTGCATTTGGCTAACCTGACCTTGAATGGGTGGGACCCAGTTGCCAGTCTGGTTGCACCTGTTGAGGAGGCATCAGTGACTTAAGCTCATCCGAGCAGAAGCCATGAAAGTATTTATAGAAGAGACAGAGGGAGGCCACATTTCGACGATGGGAAAGTGGCTGCAGTCGAGTCGCCAGATCAGTACCTATCACATTACAGACTTTCTTTGGAGCCTGTCGAGAACACTGAGGTGAACGGCAGGAGCGCCTGACCATAAATGGCAGCAGTACTCCATGCACGGACGGATGGTTGACTTGTATATATGCAGGATGGATTCAGGTGGAAAAAACATCCTGGATCGACATAGTGACCCAATCTTCTTAGCAGTAGATTTTGCTATGGATTCGATATATATATATACTTGTTTATTGATATTTTTGTATTAAAGATATCTATGTTACTGTTTTATAGAAAAAATATATTAACATGCGACATTTATCTGAATACCTTTATACGGAAAATAAGTACAGATCTATGTACTTATTAGAAGTTCTTTTCACGAAGAAGAGAAAGAGTAAAATATATATAAGAATAAATAACCATGAATGGGCGTAATTTGCTCAACTGAATCCAATAAGTATTAAGTCATTGCTTTTTCAGAGTTATAAAATTACTTTTTCTTCTCTTATGTGCCTTAATAAGTGGAAGCATGCAGCTTTATGTGAATACGGTTTCTGCAACGAATCTGGTTATGTCGTCTGTTTTCGTCGTTTATTCGTTTTTCGTTTCTTTTTAAAAATTTAAATAAATGCATCCATATTATTTTCCCGGGCATAATTTTCTCTAGTCAGCTGGTTTATTTATTTATTTATTAAAATTTTTTTTTCTAATTTTTGCGTTTGTACATTCTATTTTAATATGTGCTTATCTATATGGCTTCTTACTCACTTGAGTGCGTGTTTTGTAAATGTGTAAAATCACTGGCCAAAGTGTTTATGTGAATAATCTTAAGAACAAATATACACGAGAGTGAGTCAATAATTCTGTAACCCGACACGCTGTGCCTAGCCTAATATAAAACTAAAATTTTCCTTCTGCTATGTTCGATCTACATTTTTAATATTTAAGTGAATTACTAGTCTTGAGTGGATGTGCGTTGTGGTGCAGTGGATATCGGCTCGGAACGAGAAATCGGGAAGTCGAGTTCGATATTCCAGTTGAATTCATTGCATTCACTTATGCGCAAATACCCATAAAAAGGTATTAATCCGTCTTTTCCTTCCAGTTATGGGTTAAATAACAGGACAAATTGGGTTCTATAGCCTTGACTGGCAACCAGTTTACAGCAGAAAGCAATGGCAACCTACTGCGGGATAATCTTCTGCCCAGTCAGTCATGTCTTTTTCGAGACATCAAGCGTGTATCACGTAAGGCATTTAACTGACTGACTAGTCTTTAAAAGGAAAATGTAAATATCTCTTGTGCAAAAGATACGTTTTTTCATCTATAGGCTACCGAATTATTGATGGAACTAGGCATCAACTGTATTTATACTCACCTATTTTGCAATATACGCAGCATTTTTGGAATGTGAGGTTATAAAAAAGATTTATGCTTATAGATTATCTCTGTATAATGTCTCTAGGAATTTTTCTGAAAGTAGAGGCTGAGGAAAATGGAAGTGAAAAAAAAAATGAACACAACTTTATAATGAGTTTTCATAAGCCTCTTTCTAGCGACAGTTTTGGCAAATAATGGGTGGATTTGTATAGAAGAAAATAAGAAGTGAAATAAAGCCAGAATTTTGCCATCAAACCGGGAAAACCTAAAAGTTGTATGTAATATAGAAATGCTTTTTTCACTAAGTACAGCAAAAATGCTGCCTTATATTCCCTGGGTAGGTAAATGGAAATTTGGTCGTTTGTACTTCGGAAAGCAAGTTCGAAAAAACAGCGTGTCTTTGTAGGTTGAGGTGCTTATATAACTAGACACTTACTCATAATTTGTTTATGGAATACAAGGTCTAATGATTGGATAATGAATAAAAAATATCTATTAACTTTTGTTTCGAAGAAGACAACATTAAAAAAGTTCAGGAAAGCTTTTATGTGTAACAGTTCAACAAAGTCCTTTTTTGTACTCATTTCACCCCAAACAAGGCGTACCGCCACTGCTGTGCAAGGGACTAAATAAGAGAGTTAAAGTTTTAGTTGTTATAATCTAAACTTATTTATAAATGGAACTTTGTCTGTGTGTGTCTCTCTCTGTGTGTGTGTCCGCTACCTATAGACTACAGAACGGCTGAACCGATTTTCTTGAAAATTTACACAGTTGTACTGTAAACCTCTGCGAGTGTTCTTAGCTAGGTTTTGTATCGAGGTACCCCCAATAAATATCGAAAAATGATAATCAAAAAAATCGGGTTATAGAAGGAGTGGTCCAATTTTAATCAAATTGGATACACTCATAGACAAAGACATAAAGAACGATATTCAGAAGTTCAAGGTTGCATTTCTTACAATAGTGCAGAAAATCGATTATATATATATATATAAAAGTCCAGATTTTTGTGTGCTTCTGTTTATCTGCCTGTATGTCTGTATTTTTTCATCCCTTTTATTTTAGTTTTTGCTTCGAGTTTGGCTCTAAGTAGGTATAATTATAGTTCTTAGTCTCAGCCATGATACCATTTACTCAGAGGACATATTTAGCCTTCAAAATCCAGTGTGCGACGGAAAACAATTTTGATATCGATACCAGGAAATCAAAATTTGACTTACATCCATTCATTTTTCTTTCAGTCTACGGTTTAGATTTAACTGGAAACAACTATTGCTTTTTAGTTTTTCGTGGCAACGTCCAAAGGGTCTGAGCTCCAGGACCATGGATTAGTTTTAAAGCTTTCATTACACCCGGGCAACGCTAGGCTATACTGCTAGTATGCATTAAATCAAAATGTGAACTGAAGATATAATTATTCACAGAAATGAAAGTTATAATGTGTTGCATAAACATACGTTGTAAATTGTAGGTGAAACACACCAAAACAATAATATAGATAAAATTTATTCATAGAAAATTGCCACAGTATATTTCCATGAACACAGATGTATTACATTAGCTAAACTCATAATAAGAGAAGTAAATAAATCTATCTATTTATCTATGATAAAATTAAGTTTTAAAGTAAGCTATATTTTTGGATCAAAATAATCAAAATCAGAGATGTAAATATAACAAGTGGATAGGCCTGACGATTGCTTTTAGCATGAAACAGACTGTCACCTCAGAAAGGTGACCTTAATGTCCAGTTATATATAGTGAATTTTCTACGCATAGCTTAGATGTGGCACAAGGCCGAAAGTATGTAAGGATCGAACTCACTACTCAATTGTAATGATTCTAGCTCGACAAGCTTGCTAATTATTACACCACCAAGAGGTACCCAGCACCACTTAGTTGTGGTACAAGACCGAAAGTATAGGGTACCCAGTGGGGTTCGAACTTACTATTCAGTTGTAACAGGTTCTAGCGAGACAAGGTTTCTAACCGTTACATCACGCCGGGTTGCCCATGTCCAGTTATATATATATATATATATATATATATATATATATATATATATATATATATATATATATATATATATATATGGTTAAATAAAATAAAGACAAGAGCAAAACTGTATTTTAAATCGCCTACGCGTTTCTTCCTGTGATAGACTTGATCAAGGTAAAAAGACGAAATTCTAAATTACGTATCTAGAAACAGTTTTGGTAACCACAAAAACGCTCATAAATCATTTACAAAGGGGATTAAACCGTTTTCTTTGCACTACACATGAAGGAATTCTAAAGCAGACTAACATACATAATAAAAAGTTTCAAAGAAAATGGTTGATTCCCCTTCATTTTAATATCTCGTGACATTGCGCTACACATGAAGGAATTCTAAAAACTAAAATATTTTGTTAATTTTTTTAAATGATTTGTGAGCATTTTTGTGGTTACCACCACTGTTTGTTTATAGATACGTGTTTTAGAATAAATCTCATTTCGTCCTTTTGCCTTGATAAAATCCATCACAGGACAAAATGCGTAGGCGATTTACAATACAGTTTTCCTCTTGTCTCTATTTTATATTTAAACATCCTGTCCTTAATCTCAGATCACAACTGAGTATAATTTTACACACACACACACACACACACACACACACATACACACACACACACTCTTATATATATATATATATATATATATATATATATATATAATATTATATATATATAATATTATGCTACCATAGTTTTGACCATTTCCGTTTGCTCAGACGAAAACATATCGATTGACGAAATTGAAAAGTTCAAAACCATGGTAGAGTAACCGGCTGATCTTTCCTACCTAAATATCTACATGCTCTACAAGTTGAATCTTCATCTTCCTTCAAAAATGTATTGAGCACTTTCTAATACAGCTATTTACTGGTCTAATTTAATTTAATTTATTTTTTTCTGATGAAAGTTCTACTATTTAATCTACGTTGTATCTGGTGAGTGAAGTTTACACTGGGAAATCGTTAAAAAAAGTCGACCGTAGTCGGGATCATTCGAATCATTTACTTACTTGCATAGTATATGCGTTGCAACAGCTACATAAAGTTTTGGATTCAGAATTTTCTTTCTTCTATACTGGTTCCCATGCAAGGCTATAGAACCCTGTCCTCCCTATTATTTATCCATAGCTGCTTGAGTTAATAAATAAACTAGAACTAACCAATCTCTATATCAACTGGACACATGGCCCAGTGGATATGGACATTGGTTAGTTCTAGTGACTTGACCCAAAGAGTTTCGAGTTCAATACAACAGTGGTAACGGGTGATAACAACATAGCTACCAAAAGAGGCATCTCACATGGACTGGGAATGATATACGCCATTGATCGTAATAAAAGTGTTGTTCCAAAATTTCTAGCACTTGAAGAAAGCCGGGGCTTACAAACTGTCGAAACTTTGTGATAACGACAATAGTCCGAACAGTGTAAATAGTGTAAATTCCACCTCATCTCAGACTGTATAGGTAAACACTTGATAGAATAATGTTTAAAAAACCTTAGAGAAAGGTGCAATAAGTATTAAGCTAACTTAGGACAATTGTTTTTCATCTAATTTAAAACGAACTTTGTAAATAATATTGATCAACATTGTATTACTTTAAAGTAAGATTTACTCCACGTTGCCCAAATAATATAGTCTAAAGAAGATTTTTGTAATTTAACAATTATAGTACCAAACTTTTCTCAATGATCCCTTGAATCAAGTTTCTATTATATCGCTCAGTGTAGCTGATTTAACTGCAGTATATAATCACAGTATTGAAAAAGAAAACATTGATCAGAAACGGTTCATCAAGATAGCGTCCGGGAATTCAAGTTTGATGATTTAACTGATTGAAACGACTACATATATCATGATTAGCCATCGATTTCAATTAGAAGTTTACTTTAGTTGCAGATCAGCGCTGTTGAATTGAAAAGAAGCGTTAATGGTTTGCCGGTGAAATTTAACACAGCATCGAAAGATAAACATCTTCTCTCTCTCTCTCTCTCTCTCTCTCTCTCTCTCTCTTTGGCTAAATATATTTACATCACTTGTTCAACTTTACGAATTTAGCATAAAAGAAGTAACTCTCAAATTTTGCGCATATCGTAGAAGTCGAGTTTTCAAGCATAAAAATTATTTCCAAAACTAAGGGTCAACTTATATGGCGGGTATAAAATGAAAACCTTCAGTTGTAAACAAGTGAAACAGTACTTAAAATTAGTGTACCCTACGTACTGTACCTCCATGGTGCCATAAATAAATCTCATTAAAACAGGTTTGAGGAACAATTGGCATAGTAACATAATATTGCAGTTCGCCGTATGAAGATAGTGACGTCACTGATTGTTTCACATCAAAGCTGCAAATTACGGATGATTGATACCGAGTTTTACTATACAATACTTACATACTATAATAACATACTAAAGGTATCAGTAGTAAAAAGACGGATGTGCGTTGTGGTGCAGTAGATATCGACTCGGAACGACAAATCGGTGGAGCCGAGTTCGAATCCCAGTTGAATTCCTTGCATTCACTTACCCACAAATACCCTTGGGAAAGGTGCTAATACGTATTTTTTCCAGTTATGGGTTAAATAATAGGACAGATTGGGTTCTATAGCCTTGGCTGGAAACCAGTCTACCGCAAAAAGCAATGACAACCTACTGCAGGATAATCTTCTGCCCAGTCTGTCATGTCTTTTACGATACATGATTGCCCGAAGTGTGTATAACGAATGACCCTTAACTGACTAACTAAAATCCTAAATGGTATGATGTTTAATCTTCTATAAAATATTTTGTAGAAGTTTGTCAATAATTCTGAGATGACGTAGTGTTTACATTACTTACATTGTCCTAATCTTTAGTGCCATATTCACAAAGTTTCGGACAGTTGCGGCCGTTGTACACTCCGTCCATTTTCAGGGGTTTGGAATTTCAAACCGAACCTTTTATTTCGATCACTGGTTCTGAGTATGACGTTAAACTGCATCCAGCAGCAAGGTCTCTGATTGGGAGGTTGTGAGAAGCATGGAACCACCTCTTAATTGCTGTTGTTCCCAGGTCCACGCTGACCAGGAGTGGTAGCACCTGTTAGGGCCCCAGTTATGTGCAAATAGTTAACCTCCCCTCAAACTGGAGTCAATAAACTGTGAAGTATAAAAATATGCTTTTATAGAAAAATATACATTTTTTGAAGGAAAAATATTTTCAACAATACATTTTTGAAAGAAAAGTATTACCAGTCATACATTGTTGAAGAAGAAGACATAAAATTTAAAAAAAGATTTTTTCAATTAAAGTTTTTATAAAATTTAAAAAAGATTTTTTCAATTAAAGTTTTTGTTTTACCAAAATTTGACCAAAATCAACCTTCTCACTATAACTGAACATTAAAAGAATACATTAAAACCCTACCTTCATGGCATTAAATAACCCTCAGAGTTTGATATGCCGTTAAACAAAACTCAACAAAATAAATTTCGATCAGTGTATGAGTTTTGGGACTTATAAACCTAATCATATTGTCAAGAAATGGTCAGTATAAGCAGTACCGTACAACGTAACAACTATCCAGGGTACATGACAATATCTATATCAAATGTGGAAGGGAGGGTGCATGAAGATAACAAGACTTAGAAAACAGCCTCGGTCTATATGAAGGGGTTATCGGAGAAAATACAAAAAATCTGTGTCCAGATAGCATCAGGACGACCTTCAAAAGTTGTTGGACACTTTGCAATTAAAACCTACAATAGAGGAGACCCTGATTAAGGACTGTGTGTACACCATTCCATGTAGCTTTTGAAATAAATATAAGAAACAGGTCGCTCTTTAAGGTGAGGCTGCAAGAAGATCGCAAGACCATAACACGAAGGGAAGTAGATCAATTCGGCGTAGCTGACCACATTTGGAAGTAGAAAGAGTATCACCGTTCCCTATGGGATGAAGTTAAAATAATGGATAGAAAGCACCATTGGAAATTACGAAAACTTAATGAATCAGCGCGTATGTTTGATCACAAAATCTTCTAAGTCGGCCAAGCATTGAAATGAATACAATATGGGAACACGGAGTTCTAGAAAAGAATCATTAGCTTCAAAGTTTGCAATATGAGCTCTAGTAAAAAAAAATGAGGTCATGTTGTAAGTGTCTCGGGAATGATATACCCCAATTATCGAAATGAAGGATTCGGTTCGAAATTCCAAGACCATGAAAAAGACCGGACCGTACAGCTTCCGAAACGTTGTGATTATGGCTATAAAGGTGAGGACAACAGTCCGAACAATGTAAACAAATTTTAAAGAAGGTGTTGTTGACTTTAGTATTCATCAGTAAAACTGGCCAATTTTAAGTTATACCAAAATAAAAAGTTCGACAATCAAGAGTACAAGTACAGTACAAGTACAGTACAAGTACAGTACAAACTGTTACGGTTTTCAAGTATAAAATAATGAAACCTAACTGAAAGACAATTACTGTACTTAAATTTCATAAAGTCGAAGTAGCAAACCGGCAAGTTCATCAACACATTTACCATTAAAATATTTATAGAAAAAACACAGAAAAGTTAGGTTACTGCGAATAGAATGTGATTGAACTCGAGATGTCAATTCAGTACAGATATCATTGCAGATTTTTCTTTGGAATTTATCCAAAATCTACAAATACATTGTAGAAATACTAGCTTTGATTTTCCAGCAATATTCAAATCATTAATAATTGATAGATTTACGATATGTTTTAAGTATCATTCATCTAATATAATGATCATGAACCACTCCAGATAGACGGTTACTGAATTAGGTTATTGTAAGGGCATAAAGAGATAAGAAAGAGGTCCCTAACATGAGGATATGAAGGATAAATATTTGCCGACCCTAGACTTGAAGAGGTTATAATTGCACTGGTTGGTGAAACATTATCTCTGAAGTTTCTTCCACAAAGAGATAGAATTTCAAATTTATGGCAAGAAATTTTTTCAGTAATTTGCATAAAGATTTTTAAAAATATTTCACCCCAAGTAAGCCGAGATCGCCTCTAGTGCACAGGTGGGTACAGTGAAAGAAAGATCTGAGTAGAAGGCGTATTGAAGGAAGGAGAAAAAATGAACGGGGTTCAAGAAAATAAAAAATGGATATTGAGGGTGCATTTAAATTTTTAGAGATTGTAGCGACCAGTGAAGCGAGTAAATGAAATCTTAGACGGGATGTGTGAGAAAATGAACTGTTAGAATAGAAGTGGCGGTTACACTTAACTATTTAAACGGTAAATAGGTAGAATTTAAATGCCAATCTAGAAGCCTGTTTAAATTTATGTGAGTCAGCACCATGGAAAAAAGCTCGTCAAAGCACTTGCCATGAAGATATTTCTAGAAAAGAAAGAGAGATGACACCTCACGGCGGTAAGAAAGTGAATGAAATTGAGATGCCTAGTAAGCACCGATTAAATTGCAGATCTTTATTTATATTTTATTCTAGATGAATAGCAGGAGCACTCGACCATATATGGCAGCAGTATTCAATGCACAGACGAATAGTAGGTTTATAAATATGAAAGACGGATTCTGACAAGAAAAAAACTTTCTGGGACCACACAGTGACCCAACTTACCTTACAGTAGGTGCAGCTATTGACACCATGTACTTACAGTAGGTTTTAAACATGAGGCCGTGTAGGCGTAGTATGTTGCTTTCCAGGAGACTAGTATCAGTCCTGCTGATGGCGGACAGGAAAGTTTGCTTAAAGAGGACCAGTTTTGTTTTGGAAGCATTAAAATCTACAAAACATTTTCTGCCATAGTTAACATATGATTGGAAGTCTTTTTTAAAGTTCAGCCTTACTTCAGTGAAAGAATAAATGTAGCTGAAACGCTAGATCGGGACCGATAATATTACTGATTCGTTTTTGGATTTTATAAAGAAGCTTTAGAAAAATAGCAGGAGAACTGAGTCCTGTATGGAAACAATATTCTAAACATGGACGAACGGTAAGATACTGAAGAAGATTTTCACACTTGACATGGTGAACGAACCTGATGATAATATCGGTCTGTGAAGAAGGTCTCACTACGCAGCCTTAATAATTCTTTTTGCACCCGGTAAACCCTTTCGCTCAGGTTAGCAACTTATCGCTATTCTACCGCTATTACTATGACAAATGTACTGACGCACTACATCTCTTAGTCTCATCAATTCATATCTTTACTGAAAGAACTCCCAATGCCCCGTACTCGGCGTCAAATCACGCTGAATCATTTCATATCATTTGTTAAGGAGGAAGTTATAAAAGAACAGCTTCTTAACAAGAACCGTCACTTCAGCCAGTCAGCTAATCAGTCAGTTAAGTGCCATACGTGATACACGCTTGGGCGATCATGTCTCGAGAGAAACAAGACTGACTGGACAGAATATTTTTATTCAGGAGGTTGCCATTACTTTCTACGGTAGACTGGTTGTCAATCAAGGCAATAAAACCTAATTTGTCCTGATATTTAATCAATAGCTGAAGGAAATACACAGAGTCATACATTTCCTAACGGTATTTGTGTGTAAGTGAATGCAACGAATTCAGCTGGAAATCGTTGCATTTACTTCCGTGCAAATACAATTTTTCTCCCAAACTGCAGTCATAACTACTTCACGACTAGGATATAAACATATATATCCAGCAAATTTTTACAATACCTTTCTATTCTGATTTTCTACACACACAATAATCTGAGTAACTTTTTACCTTTAATGCATAATGATCTTCGTAATCGGCAAACAGTACTAAAAATACCATTGCAAATAGTTTACAAGCAATATTACAGGTTGACCCAAGTTTTGTGAATCAAATTAAGTAGATGAAAATACTCAAAAGTCATCAATAGCTGTAAGAGCTTTTAGTGTACTTGTATAATTATGGATAGCGTCTCATTATGCAATGCTCTCTAAAAATATATAGTCCTTCCGTCATGTTGTTATATGACCTTGTTCTTTGCAAACAGCGACATCAAATCATCAGATATTATGTACCGCATCGTTTATGATATATAATGCTTCTTCTACTGCTAGTAGCACAATCGTCGTGACGGATAATGGTAAACACAGAACACGTATATATAAAAATAATAACTTATGTTTGGTGACGGTTATGTGTAGAGTAGTAGTCAGAGGCAATCGCGCACATACGAGAGAGTTGACTAGCTGGAGTTCCCTTCCTTGCGCTTTCTCTCGGTTCTCTCCGTGTTCTGCTCTTGATCGATAAAACCGATATTTTATAAACTGAAATATATCGTATTGCGCTCAATATCGTCATCTATGGATAGGTACTTCTATTTATCATTTTCGCTAATTGTTGCCGTATGCTAGCTGCCTTTGATGTCATCACATTCTTGTCTGCCATTGTTCATATTTATTGACCTTGAAACCGGCTGTTTTGATGCAAGCACACTTTTGCTTGTCATTGTTTTTGACACCAAACACATTTTTGTTTGTCAGTGTTTACATCCCTTTGATGCCAGCTGCGTTTGACCGAAATCATTTATTAAAATCATTATTAAATACAATACTATATTGGTGGTATAAACTACAGGTTTCTCTGTGAATGTCTAGAAATAAAAATGAACCGGAGAAGGCGTCTGCAACAGGGATTAATTTGCATTCCAAGCCAACTTCATATTCTTAGATTAATACATGTATATCTATTTCGATAAATGATGACATCCGTGTTTGATTACTAGTTTGAGATTTAAAATTAACAATTTTCTTTTTCTTCTATGAGCCGTATCCTTTCATGGCTATCTCTTCTTTTCTCTTGTAGCTTCTAACCTGCTTTCTCTTGTTACCTCCCAAACCTTGCTTTGCAATCCATTTTCTGAGGCCCATCTAATATGTCATACATTCCTTTTATCTGTCCTGTGAGCATCAAATTCTCCAAGCTCTCATTCTTTATTACATATCCCAGAACCTTCGGCTGCCTTTTCTTGATTTTAAGTATCAATTTTTTTTGTGTTTCCATCCTCTTGAAAACCTCGTACTTGCTCACATGTTCAGTCCATGATATCCTTAGCATCTTTCTGTAGAAGCACATTTCGGACATTTCCTTCATCCTTGATGGAATTGTCAAACATTCGCTGTAATTTTGAATGACAAAATTCAAATATCAATCCAGTAGTCTCTTCTTTGTTTCCAACAAAATTTTCCTGTCTCTCAGTATTCTATTGAGTTTCTGGAATACATACTTAGCCATGCCAATTCATCTTCGAATTATTAGAACAACTAGCAGTATAGCCCGGCGTTGCTCGGGTGTAATGAAAGCTTTAAAACTAATCCATGGTCCTGGAGCTCAGACTCTTTGGAAGTTGGTACGAAAGACTAAAAAGCAATAGTTGTTTCCATTTCTACACATTTGTCGTTGAGCCATTTCTCATTAGCCTTTCTGCATTTTCTTCTTATTTCTTTGTGTAGGTTTCTGTATTCCATTCGTTGTTTTGACATTGTTTTCTGTCTATTTTGCATCATGTTGAGAAGCTTATCTGTGATTCACTCATTTTTTTTTCTTTTACGTCTGTTGTCTTTGGTACGATCTCGTTTGCTGATGTCACTAACGCTTCCTTTAGTGTGTTCCATTTCCGTTTTCAGTGTGGGTGCTGCACTAGGCTTCTTTGGTCTTCGAAGTTTCATCGTTAGTTTACATATGACCCTGAGGTGGTCGCTTCCACAGTCGGCACTTGCATAGCTTTTGCAATGAATAACGACATTCCTGTAACTTTTGTTTATAATTATATAGTCGGTTTAGTTTTTCGTGTCACCTCCTGGGCTTCTACATATCCATTATCGTCTTAGGTGTTCTTGAAATTAGGTGGTGGTTTTTGCCTGGCCATTCACTGGGCACTATTGGGCCGATTTTTCTTCTCGGTCTTTGCGGTTTCTTATACCGAAATAGCCAACCCTTACACTTTCCCTATCCTTGCTTAATTTGACATTTACCTCTCATATGGTAATTTTAATTTCTTGTGTTTAACACTGACCCTTGGTGTCGTTCAATATGAAGTAAAAATATTCTATTTTCTTTTTCATGCTTTGCGTCTTCGACTCATACTACTACAAGAGTTACATTGAAGCACTTTCCTTTCAAGTTGAGCACGAGAATTCTTTGGGATAACTGGAAGTACCCAGGAACGCATTTATTCATATCATTGTTCAGTATTAAGCCGACATACTTTTCATTATTTTTACTGCCTTCATGGTGTTAGATTTTATGTATTGATCTTTCAAAGTCATCATTCTCTTTCTTTTGGGCAAAATAGTGGAGTGATTTCCTGTTGCCTTCTTCACGATGACTTATCGAGCCACTACCTTTCGTTTGCCTGCCGTTGACTTTTCTCGGTTTTATTTTTCGTGCTATCGAGTTATTAATATCCCGCCTCAATCACATGACCATTGAGTTGGGTAGCCGGTTTGCTCATCGACAGTTCAACAGTTAATTTGTTGTAACACAATGATATATATATATATATATATATATATATATATATATATATATATATATATTGTATACCGACCTATGTCGTTCGGAAGAGGGGCTGCATTAGTCTTATTAAGTTACGACTTGATACAAGTCCGGGTAGCCAATTTGTTTTCGTACTATAATTACAAGGATTCAAAAATTAAAAAAGAGCCTTACCAAAACAGGTTAGATGCAACTTCAAATTAAAATATTTATCTCAGTAAAGTGAAATTTTAATTTAGAAAAATAAAACGAAATAAGGAATAAATTTCGCTTTTTTTCCGTTAATATTTCAGCAGCGTGAAGCAGGAAATAATTGCTTAAGGAGCTTTCAACATTTATATATATCAGTCAGTTAAGTGCCATATGTGATACACGCTTGGCCGAGCATGTCTCGAAAGAGACATGACTGACTGGGCAGAAGATTATCCCGCAGTAAGTTGCCATTGCTTTCTGCGGTAGACTGGTTGTCAACCAAGGCAATAGAACCCAATCTGTCCTGTTATTTGACCCAAAGCTGGAGGGAAGAGACGGATTATTACCTTTCCCAAGGGTATTTGCGCGTAAGTGAATACAATGGATTCAACTGGAATTCGAACTCGGCTCTCCGATTTCTCGTTCCGAGTCGATATCCAATGGAACACAACGCACATCCAATTATATATATACTGGCCAGAAAATAAAAGACATTGACACAGAGACGGTGGAGACGATCACTCAACACAAATATGTTATAAAGGGGAGATCATTTTTATCATAATTATTTTGTTAAATAAATGATCTACAATTAATATCTATCTCTTGTATATATTTGCAACTTTTAACCGTATTAACATTATTTCGCTTGATATTTTGTCACGAGGAGCCAGTGTTTTTAGGACAGCGACCAAACGCGGAGATGTCAAAACAGATTACTTAAAAGATAAGTGTACTTGTGACACCAGGTGTCAGTGTCTTAATGATCAACTATTTAAAGATATTTAGAACGACGAGATATAAAAAATCGACTTGAAAGATCAGAGTACTCGCAACTTGCTTTATGACAATGCCCAACTAGCTAAGGATTTTTACGACACCAGTATGTTAAAAATTATCTCTTTAAACGATCAGAGTACTTGTGACTTAGTTTATGACAATGCTCAATTAGTTAAAGATATTGACAAGGTTCGGATGTGAAAAATCTGTTCTTTGAAAGATTAAGATACATGCGACTTATTTTATGACAATTCTCAAATGGTTAATGATATTCACGACAGCGGGATGTTAAAAGTCGACTCTTTGTAAGTTCAGAGTACATGCGACTTACTTTAGGACAATGCTCAACTGACTAAAGATATTTCTGACGTCGGGATGTTAAAATCGGCTCTTAAAATATTAGGGTACTTGGAACTTATTTTCTGGCAATGCTTAACTAACTAAAGGTATTTAGGATACTAATACATTAAAAAATATTGACTCCTTGTATTTGCGACATACGTTATGACAATGCTCAACTGGTTAAAGATATTTACGACACCGTTATGTTAACAATCGACTCTTTAAAAGATCAGAGTACTTGCGACGTGCGTACCAGTGACTTTATGACAATGGCCAAGTGTTTGAAGATATTTACGAGGCCGGGACGTTAAAGGTCAACGCCATGAAAGATCAGAGTACTTGTAACGCTAGATGCCTGTGTCTTTACGACAATGTTCAACTGCTTGAAGACATTTGGGAGAAGATAAAATCAAATAAAATTCAGTGAAGAAAATTAGATAAAAAAAAATCAAATGATTAACACGTAAAAACCTTTAAAAAATAACAAGAATTTACCAAAATATCTATTTCTTAACTGACGTCAAATCTAGCGGTTTTCTTCACAAATATATGCATTTGTCTTGTGTTAGATATGTTAAATCGTAATTAAATATATATCAAATATATATTAAATATATATTATATATATATATTTGTCAAGGGCATTCTCTTTGTTATATTTCTATATGTATATTCTCTACATTTATTCGAAAGAAGTCAATATTTGCATTTGAATTATTTCAAGATTTCTTTTGTGCAGAAAAAATTAAATCATTCAAAACTATTTCAAATGACGCAGTTTCATTTCCGTGTCAGCCCTGACAGCAAGTTAAAAAAAATCAGTTATCATATTTTTAAATTGACATAATCAAAACACATCAATAAGCTTTTGCTCATATATATATATATATATATATATATATATATATATATATATATATATATTTGTATGACAAAATACAAAAAGTTTATTTTTGAACTTTTTCATTCTGTTTTACAATTTCTTCAAAACAGTTCTTGATATATACAATATATATATCGTTAATTCATATCGCGCACGCACACAGACACACATACACACACACACACACACACGTGTGTGTGTGTTCAAAAATTTCAAATATGACTAAACTATGATGGAGCGTGGATTGAGTGGTGTAACAGAAGAAGAGGTGTTAAGAGCTACAAGGAATAAAGAGATATAAAAGGCCATGATCGCCAACGGCTTGAATTGATATAAAAAAGAAGAAGAAAGGAAGAATGAGGAGGAGAAGAAAGAGGAGGAGGAGGAGGAGGAGGAGGAGGAGATAACTGTAAAATGACTGTATGAATAGAAACAAGAGGAAAACCTATGATAGCCAACGTTTTCTCATAGATGTTAACAATTAATAGTAGGGATTTTATTTTGCAATAAGCATTTGTAACCAAATGTAAATATGTTGTTGTTTTTTCCCAATTTTTAAGTTCAAGAGTGCTTAAAATTGTCACGCTTACTTAAAGAAATAGTAACTAGCTTAGACCAAAAGATTCTCTATAGTGCCGCTCTAGAATTTTACCAAATTATAAATCTGTGCCCCAGGTTTTCCTTTTTTTCAAGTACCTCCATTCCTAAAAGAATTTCTCTTTTCTCAAGTGAACATACATAACTAATAAGAATGATAAAAATTTAAACGGAAACATTGAAATGTATAACTTCTTGGCATTTAGAATATATAATAAATATATTTACGTATTTACATTATTCGGACTATTCACCTCATCTTTGTTGCCATTTGTACGACGTTTCGGCCGTTGTACGCATCGGCCTTTTTCATGTACTAAGAATTTCGAACCGAACCCTTTATTACGATCACTGGGGTATATCATCTTCATCATTTTAGCGTAGAGCCTCTTTTTGGTAGTCATGAATTATCTCCCTCTAACCCTATAAGTTACTTGTTCACCACTGCTGTAGCCTGGTATTGAACTGTTTGGGACAGATCACAAGAACTAACCAACGTTTATATCAATATGAATTCTGATAAAAAATACTAGAGAAAACCATTAACATAAAAAGTACTAGAGAAAACCATTAACATAAAAAATACTAGAGAAAACCATTAACATCAAAAAATTGCAATATGAACTCTGGTAAAAAGGGTTACCGAACGTTAGGTTTATAAGTCCCAAAAGTTCAGTTGTTCTTGTCATTAAGGATATATAAACGTTGGTTAGTTCCTGCAACTTAACCCAAGAGTTGTGAGTTCAATACCTGACTACAGCTACCAGGCTTCAGCAGTGAACAAGTATCTTACAGAGTTAGAGGGAGATAACTACCAAAAAGAGGCTCTACGCAAAAAGGATGGAGACGATATATCCCAGTGATTGTGATAAAGGTTTCTGTTTGAAATGGCTAGCGAAGAAGTGTGTGTGTATGTGTGTCTGTGTGTGTGTATGTGTGTCTGTGTATATATTTAATATATATTTAATTACGTTTTAACATATCTAACACAAGACAAACGCATATATTTTTGAAGAAAACCTCTAGATTTGACGTCAGTTAAGAAATAGATATTTTGGTAAATTCTTGTTATTTTTTAAAGGTTTTTACGTGTTAATCATTTGATTATTTTTTTTATCTAATTTTCTTCAATGATTTTTATTTGATTTTATCTTCTCCCAAATGTCTTCAAGCAGTTGAACATTGTCGTAAAGACACAGGCATCGTACAAATAGCAACAAAGACAAAATATAAATCTGTGTCCTAGGTTTTGCTTTTTTCGAGTAGATCCATTCCTGAAAGTATTACTCTTTTCTCAAGTGAACATACATAACTAAAGAGAATGTTAAAGATATAAAAGAAAAAGTTGAAATGTAATACTTCTTGGCATTTAGAATATATAATAAATCCATTTACAGTATTTACATTTGAACTATTGTCCTCATCTTTGTTGCTATTTGTACAGCGTTTGTGTGGTTAAGTGAATTTGTATGTGTGCATTTTTGTATATAAGCAGGTTTTAATGCATGAACGTTGAAGTTTGTCAATACATTCGAAGTGTACATATCAGGTTGTGCACATTTATGCATATTTGCACATGCATATTACTTGTCTTTAAGAAAATTTGTTAATATTTTACGGATGAAATCAAACTCAAATGTCAGTACCATAGAAAATATAAGGATGAGAAATGTGTTCTTTTTATATTTGTTATAAATATTTTCCAGTGAAATAAGATGGAGCTTTGTATTGACAACGGAGATCGACACTAATTTTTCCTATCAGTCAGCAATCCCAACTTTTAGCTAAACATATATGTATATATTATCAAGTTAAGCTACTGGAGTTTTATTGTATATGTAAAAGTCTATACATGTACGGTTTTATTTGATTTTAGTAAAAATGAAAATGATCGAAGAGGTTCATGTAGAACCTGTGCACCACCAGCACATTACCAGTGGAGAAAAAATCTTAGCTATTGTAAAGATTATAAAGCCTGGTGCCAAGTTGTTGTACTCTCCGGCCTTCTTCAGCTGCTAAGGATTTCGAATAAAACATCGTTATATTCACTTTGTATTCGGAATCTTTATATTCCCTTTGTTAGTGAATATAACGATTCCGACTAGAATTAAAATTCCGCATTCCGACATTCAAGTTCGCGCCGTTAATTATTGCACCAGCCGTATATAGCACCTTGTATTTGCAAGTAGATAACCATCTGAGTACTAACCAGGCGTAAAGTTGGCTAACATCAGTCATCGTACGAGAAAAGGTTCTTATTTACTTTTAGTGTTATGTAAAGTATATATGTGTTAGTGTGCATAATATGTCACAAGTCGCACACGTATAGCAAGGAAAAGCTGCATTCGACATAAAAAAAAAACTTTTTTGCACGCCTACTTTTTGGTATTCAACAGCAGTTACGTCAAAAGACCGGGCTTAATTAATCAGCATCATGTTCGATTAAAGTTCACTGGAGAATGTGTCAATGTTTAAGAAGGTCCCCGTAATATAAAAGGTAAACAAACACGAGGAAAAATGAAAGTGAAGTGCATTTGGTTCTTATTTTAATTACAACTCAACCCATTTTGAAAATACTTATTGGTTCACGAGATATTTATGACACTATTTCTCGTTAACATTTGCGAAATCGGTTTGCTTTTTGTTTAGCGTCGTATAAAACCATATCAGTGATTTAATACTAAAATCTAACAATTTCATACCCAATATGTTTTTTGAGATAATAACGGTTTTATTGACACAAGTCTTATTAATTAACCCATAGATGGGGAGAAGATGTAGATTCATGCTTTTGTATCTGACGTCATATCAAACTCTATGGGTTATTTAATGTCGAAATCTCACTGGTTTGTACGTAAAGTGTTTGAGGTAATAATAGTTTTATTCATACAAGTGTTACTAATTAACCCATAGAGGAGGGAGAGGATGTGGATGCATACTTTTGTTTAATTGTTTTTATTAATGTCATACCAAACTCTGTCGGTTATTTAATATCGAAATCTAACTGTTTGGGACACAGTTTTGTTTTTGAGATCATAACGTTTTTAGCTATACAAGTCTTACTAATTCTCTCATAGATATGGAAAATATGTATTCGTACCCCTCTTATGGGTATTTGCGCCTCAGTGAATATAACGAATCGAACTAGAGTTAGAATTCGGTTCTCCGATTAACAATTTCGAGTAATTACAAAACCTGACATTCCAAAACTGTCACCCTGGCTCGACGTTGCTTAACTTCGATAACAGGTGGTGGAAAGTTGAAATATTTAAATTGACTGTTAAAATTGAATTTGAAACTCGCTGAACTCTACAAGTAATCAACCATTGTTCATTATTAGTAATAAAGAAAAATCCTTTTATCTCTTTTCCGGAAGAAGAAGCTGAAATTTGATGTAATTGATATTAATTTTAATTCATTTTCTAAGAAGAAATTGCCTTTTTGAGTGATTTCTATGTCAACCAGCATTTATTTTGACAGTTTAAACTAAGTAACTAAGTAGGATTAGAGAGATAGATAGATAAAGAGAGAGAGAGAGAGAGAGAGAGAGAGAGAGAGAGAGAGGAAGAGAGAGAGAGGGAGAGAGAGATAATGAAAAGACTGAGATAGATAGATAGATAGATAGATAATGAACAAATTGAAAAAGATAGATAATGAACAAACTGAGATAGCTAGCTAGCTAGCTAGCTAGATAGATAGATAGATAGACTGAGATAGATAGATAGATAGATAGATAGATAGATAGATAGATAGATAGATAGATAGATTACAACAAAAAGAGACAGATAATAAAGTACAAGAAATGAAATACATTTTCTAATTTGCTATCCTCAAAGTCACTGCTAACGCTGAGGAGAATCTTCTAACATTTGTGGCATTCAGGGACTTCGTTGCACGGCATGAATATCCATTGTTGTGCGTGACACTGAATGACCAGGTATTAGAAAAGGAAACGTTACAATATGAACAGGGCGTGTAAAATATCAACTAGCAAATGTTATGCAGTTATTATTACGAAGATTGTATATTTTGCAAGTATATTTAGCAAGTTACATTTCAGGGTGAACTTGAATCCCAGTAGATGATTTTCAAAGCGTCGCTTAGATGTGGTACAAAGCCGAAAGTATCGAAGGAACTACTTCGTTGTAATTGGTTGTAGCAAGACAAGCTTTCTAACCATTAGAACTCGCCGAGGTTCCCAAATTTAGTCCCAATAGACGTTCAAGCAAAACCTTCAGTTATAAGTGAATGTTCAGGATCTGTATCATTATTTGAATTTTTATTTGTAATATTTCAAGTACGCATTTCTGTCGTATCGTAAGTAAATCTTTTTTGTGAAACATAATTATTGGTCTTTCTACATTAATAGTGCCATTTATGGTAGCAATTTGGAAATAAAGGGGCCATTTTTTGTTCTAGTTTCTAGCCATTTAGTCTTGACTTATCTGCGGGTCAATTCTGATGCAAGCCCTTTTCATTAGAATTTGTAATAGTTCAAGTACGCATTTATGTTGTATCATAAGTAAGTATTTTTGTGAAACATAATTCTTGGTCTTTCTACATTAATAGTGCCATTTATGGTGGCAATTTGGAAATAAAGGGGCCATTTTTTGTTCTAGTGTCTAACCATTTTGTCTTAACTTATCTGCGGGTCAATTCTGATGCAAGCCCTTTTCATTAGAATTTGTAATATTTCAAGTACGCATTTCTGTCGTATCATAAGTAAATATTTTTGTGAAACATAATTCTTGGTCTTTCTACATCAATAGTGCCATTTATGGTGGCAATTTGGAAATAAAGGGGCCATTTTTTCTATTTTCTAGCCATTTAGTCTTGACTTATCTGCGGGTCAATTCTGATCGAAGCCCTTTTCATTAGAATACTAAATGAGGTAAATAATATCACTCATGCTTCTGCAGGTTAATCCGTTGTATCTGGTCATTAAATAGAATAAAATGAAAGATAGTTTAGTTTTCATGTGATGAGTTTTCTGCATCGTTATATTGGTTGTATAAGATTAGAATCATATTACGATGGAAAGAAAATTCTATTCGATTTTTACATGATTATTTGACGTTAAATAACTATTCATGTTTATATTCTAAGTTTGTTTTTTCCATTTTGTATAGATTACTTCATCAGTACGAGTAAATTTTAGTATTGACTTTGTTCGCAAAATCAGTTTAGATCAGAATCATATCAGACACGGTCAGTCAGTTAAGTGCCATACGTGATACACGCTTGGGCGATCATGTCTCAAAAAAAACCTGACTGACTGTGCAAGATTATCCCGCAGTAGGTCGCCATTGCTTTCTGCGGTAGACTGGTTGCCGACCAACGCTATAAAACCCAATCTATCTTGTTATTTAACCCATAACTGGAAGGAATAGACGGTTTAATACCTTTCCCAAGGGTATTTGCGCGTAAGTGAATGCAATGAATTGAGCTGGAATTCGAACTCTGCTCCCCAATTTCTCGTTCCGTGCCGATATCCAATGCACCACAACGCACATCCTCAGACACGGTTCGTTGCATAAATTAAAAAAATTTTTCTTCATCAAGGAAAAAGGCAGAAAATATTTGTTCAGTCTATAGAGATGAACCTGTAAATATTTGAATATGCCAACGGTGTTGGGCAAGTTTTGCTCGGGAAATGTTTCTCTTGAATATCTTCACTTCAATGTGGACGATCATGTCCTGTCGGTATCAAGTTTCTACTAATTGTTCTTGAACAATGTCACGCATTGATAAAAACAAAAACGTTCGTAATTCCTGAAAGCTGCATAAATTTGATCAATATATTCCTCATTGTCAGACTGCTCCTCACTTTCATCAAGAATTACTCTCTACTTGTCACTGAATATTAGATTTACTAACAAACCTTTCCTGACCAGAATAATCACTAGTGATGAAAACTCTTGTCTTTATTACCGCATACAATAAAATCAACAATTGAAAGAAAAAAGGACCCACCTCTAATCCGGTACTACAGCTGTTAAAAGTTATGCTTTCAATGATGGGAAATTAAAAGACTTGCATCACAAAGAGCTAGATCGAAGGTCGACAGTGTCTTAAAAACCAACAAGAGTTATCTATCTTTGTGCCGATTGTCTCCTTTGAAATAAGATCTTACCGCCCATAGATTATTCGTAGACAGGCAGTACGGCTTCCGTTTCACCAGGTCCACAGCCAATATGCTAACGACCATCACGTTTTACGTATACCAGGCCCTTGATTAGTCAGGCGAGGCTCGTGCTGTTGCCCTGGACATCTGCAAGGCTTTCTGGACAAGCAACGGGGTTATGGTATCAGCGGACACTTACTTGATCTGATAGGAAAGATTGATCTCTCCTATCTAACCACATAATGAAGGTCGTCTTGAGTGGGCATGCCTCTACACACTACTGCACAAATGCTGGTGTCCTCCAGGGCTCTATCCTAATCCCGACGCTCTTCCTGATTTTTCATAAATGATCTCCCAGACGTGATCAAATCCAAAGTAGGCATCTAAGCAGATAACACCACAATTTACTCCCGCATCAGTAAGAAATCCAGCGAGGTGGACAAACATAACCATGCTGCTGATCTTGAGAGGGATCTACACTCAGTGGTGGACTTGGAAAAGAAGTGGCATGTAAATTTCAGTGCTTCTAAAACAAAACTGCTCCCTGTCAATCATCACAGGCAATCTCTCCTGCTCCTGAAAGCAATATTTCTGAGCCTCTCGGCCTTACCCGATCCCAAATGGAATCATTAGATTGAGTCAATAGCCAAATTCACTGCTAGGAAGCAGTGTCAATAGCCAAATTCACTGTGTCGGGCCGGGGAATTTTTTTCGCCGAAATCCATCTGGCACATATGCAAATAAACCCTCCGTACGCGCATAAAATACTGCTGTCATATATGGTCAGGCTTCTCTGCTGTTCAGTTCAGTGTTCTCGACAGGCTCCAAAGAAGAATCTGTAATGTCATAGGTACCGACATGGTGACTCGACTCCAGCCACTTTCTCAACGGCGGAATATGGCTTCTATCTGTCTGTTCTATAAATATTTTCATGGTGTCTGCTCCGATGAACCGGTGCCCCTGCCACGGGATTTTACTTATTCAATCAGACTGCCAACACGGTCCTATCAATTCACAGATGAACAAAATGCACCGAAAATTCTACTCCATAAGCTTCTTTTCTTGCACTTCCTACCAGTGGGAGTCCCTTCCATGTTCTTGCTTTCCTGACGGCTACAACCTCCAGAAATTAAATCCAATGTCAATGACCATCTCTGATCCACTTGACTCCAGTTCTTTCTACATGACCCTGTATATCTTGTTCTTTTCCTTTCTCTCTACTTTTGCAACTGTCTTCACACCTGTGCTCCCATCCTTCTCTTGCCTTTCTCTAACACCTCTGTAACTGGTTTGTATTTCTCTTTACTCTTCTGCTTTCTAAACGTTTAATCTTATGTATCCCCCCCTGCGCATCAGTAGCGTTACCTTGCTTGGGATGAAACGATTAAAAACAATCTCCCTATTACTCCAGATACTATAAATAAGCAGTTTAGCCGTACCTCCCCATTCAAGCTCAGTAAGGCTTTATTGTCTTCTCATGCCTCCGAGTTTTTATTACAGACAGTTAATGCGAAGATGAATTGTTGTCAAATGAAATTGACCAACCTATTATTTTCCTGATCTATCTGACTAACATCTTTTCAGATCATTGCATTATAACAATTTCTGTTAGATGGAAAACAATTCCTAAATTATCAAGAAGTTAAAAATGATATTACATATCTCTTTGCCCCGAATCCTGAAAGGTTTTATGCCCGAATGATCAACAATTTGCCAAGTAGATAGGATTATGGTGTCGATACCGAATAGAAAGATTATCTGGATTAAATGTATCTATTAAGACCAAAGAAGCATTTGTTTATTTCCCAGTTTCAAATGCGTCACGAATTTCTTTCCGATCTGATACATTAAGTGAGTGTGTGCAAAGCTATCCAGTAATCCTTTTAGATTGAAATCTACAGACTGAGTAAATGTTGGAAACATGTGTAGACGTCTAATGGTGTTATTATTATTATTAGCAAAAAGCAAGCAATTTTTGAATGCCACTATGATTGATTCCTACTGCTTTCAGAGCATCGTAAATTCTATTAAATTATTTCTTTCTACATTTTGATGACGAGACACTGTTGTAATTACATAATGATTTTTATTCTGCCCATGGTTTTTTTATCCAAATGTTTTCGTTGACCATCACATCCACCCTCTCTAGTCTATGGCATCTATTAACTATTTCGTTATTCTTATTTGTGCTTGACTCTTTTTTTTTAATCGAACCCAGCCAATGGATATATTAATCTTAATCAATAGATTTCTTTAATGTTCAGCGTCCTTAAGATCGATTTCCGTACTTGTAATTATTAAATTGCACACCATGATGCAATTATGCATTTTGTAACTGATCTACTGTCTTGCTGTACTGTCTCACCCAGAAATTAATCTCGTATCTTCTCGAGACTGAGGGGATTAAAGTCAAATCACATTGCAACGCCAATTCTCGTCCGATTGTCAGAATTAAGTCACGTCGACCCGGGCCAGTATCTAGATAGATGGCCGCTTGGGAAACCGAGTGCAGTAACCTTTAATGTCCAGCTAGTTAAATAGATAAACTTTTCATTCGAGTCAGGTTCTTTATATTCACTTACGGGAAAATACAATTGTGAAATGTATGCCTACGTACTGATTGCTGTCGTGAACTATTCTGTAAAAAACAACTCCATTAAAATCAAGAATATACAAGACACGATGAAATACCAAATGCCAAATATGCGACAACATTTTTTACAAACAAAAACTGTGAATTGACTCATCAATAAAAGAGTACGTATGAATAAGTAGGAAAACTGATTCACTAACAAATGTGGAAACATCTGACATTTAATCATAAGACGCAAAAATATATCCGAAATGTAATGTTCTTAAAGCTGAAACTAAAAAAGAGTTCTATTTTTATAAATTCAAATGGACTACCAAATCCATGCCAGACAATAATATGGAGTAATCGTAAACAAGAAGAAAATGTCAGACAGTAAATGCTACATTACCAGCAGGCAACAAATTTGAAGAGAGCTGAAAATTTATTATTTGATTCTTGGAAGATAAATATTTGTCGAATATGAATTTATCTTTCAGGAAATCGGCGATAGAAAGACTGGCAATGAGCCATGCAAAGTGGTTGAAAGAATTGGAATTCCAAGGAACAACTGTGACCTTCTTGTCTACAGCATTATTAAGATCAGTGAGAATATTGAAGTGAATGCTGGAATATTAAGAAACATACTGTCACTTGATGTGCAATGAAAGTCACTACATATTACTGACGTATAAAATCAAATAATGAAAAGAAAAATACCCAGAAAATACAAGAAAGCCTAATCTGTTCTGCTATCCTGTTAACCCATAGCTTGAGAGAAGAGACGGATTAATACTTTTTAAGGGTATTTGCGTGTAAGTAAATGCAAGGAATTCAACTGAAATTCGAACCCTGCTCTCCAATTACTCGTTCCGAGTCGATATCTACTGCACAACAATATGGGGATACGTGATGAAAATAAATGTTGGTCCTTAACTTTATAGGTTAAAACTGGTGTGCTCGGTGAAATCATTCTCTTGTTATAGTAGAGACACGAGTAGCTAGACAACAAAAGACCTTAAACATTTTCTTGAAAATATTAAAGATACTATGCGGAGTATTGCTGTCACATAATCTCCGGTCGAGGCTACCAGTTACAACCGGTGTGAATAAGTAAGTCAATAATAATAAGAGCAGATATTCGAAATAGGTTTGAACTTTTGCAAAAATCGATTTTGGCTTTAAGACAAGAACAAGGAAACAATTTCTCTCTGCTGTTTTCTTTTTTCTTTTTTGTTTGTTTGCATTTCAAAGAATGTCATTTAGGTCAGGCTTTTTCTGACAAAAATACCAGCATTGATTTCTTTGACTTTCAGTATACAATGTGATATTTACGAAACTAAAGAAAGTCGAAAAATAATGAAAATATTACACCATTATCACAAGTGATGATCAGCCTTCTTTGAAAATCAGCATTTAAGACAATTTTTTCTTATTTAGGCTTGAAAAACAACCATTTATACCGACTGCAAATTCGTACGCATTCAAACAAAAGAAGATCACATTTAAAAGATTATGTTACGCCAATATTAGAGTGGGAAGAGTTCACAAAAGAGCATTAAAATCGCCTATAAATTTTTAATCGATTTCACCCCATTCAAGGAAGGAAAGCCACCAAGACAAAAGTGGTTACAGAGTGTAGAGGAATTAGAAAGAGAAACATTACTAATGAGAGAGAACACAAGTAGTAAGGAGGGGAACAGTAGATAGCGATTGATGTTGCGTTCAACATTCTTGAAGATTAAAGTGGCTTAGAAAGTATATAACCGGAATGGAGTTTCACAAGCTGGACGTGCGAGAAAAGAAACTGTTAACATAGATCTTACGAATACATCTTGCTAGCTCAACTGCAAATGATTTGCACTTATATTCTTAAATTCTAAGTGCCATAGCGAAGGACTCACCCGAGCAATATCCGCCGTCCAAAATACTCAAGAATTTTTCTTAAAAAAATATGCATGTTCCGGCAGTAATTGACTCTCATATACTTAAGAGAAGCCGGCAATAGATCTGATGTGTCTTAACAATCAACCACGGAAGATTTCATGGGTTAAGAAGGTCGAATTAAACCGT
Organism: Ascarosepion bandense; assembly: GCA_037127315.1. Taxonomy (NCBI): domain Eukaryota; kingdom Metazoa; phylum Mollusca; class Cephalopoda; order Sepiida; family Sepiidae; genus Ascarosepion; species Ascarosepion bandense. The sequence goes on along the minus strand of JBBBDQ010000612.1, from coordinate 1,744,904 downwards.
AAATACATACGCTCCTGATTTTTCACAACATGCATAACTCATCTCTTTCGTATTCTAATGTGAAATCTTACGGAAAGTTACGAAATTGTATTAACAGACATATTTATTTCGATTTATTTGCATGAACATTTTAATGAATACTCGTGTTTGAGTGGATACTCGGTTTTCTTCCAATATTAAACATTACATTTATATATATCCGCCATATTTATATATGCAAGGTATGTATTTTAGTACCCCGAAATGGAGGCTAATTAATTTTGATTAATGCCGTCTTTTAATACATTATTACTTAACAGTATAAGCGTCATTGCCTGTCAATACACGTATTCCTGTTATTTTAATCACTGAAATTAATGGACAGTGCTCATTAAATCGAGAATTTCTTAACAAAGAAAATTGTGTCTTCAGAAATTTTTTCATTAGTAAAGAATTCTCGACTTCTTGGCCTGTTGACATTAATGACACCGTTAAATAAAACGTGGGTGAGCTACTGAAACACGTGTGCCTACTAACAATCACATTTATTGGAATATATACATACATACATATATATATATATATATATATATATATATATTCTTTAGAGCAATATATATATATATATATATATATATATTGCTCTAAAAAGAAAAACGTCATACTTATCCCAAAGCCGAGGAACCTTTCGGCCAACACTTTTCAAGGGCTTCGTTGGAAAAATTATGAATAGGGCTAGAACGAAGACAATATCAAAAGGGGAATTACTCACAGTACTGCGAGAAAGTGGAATTCGTTTAATATATATATATAGATAGATATATATATATATTGAATAAGAGATGGAAAATTCATGTTATTTCATTTGTCACATGCAATGCAAGAATTTTGTGATTTATTTATTCTAATTGAATAGAAAATATTAAAAAAACGGTCTGAGATATAAAATGGAAATAAAAAGATATTGGAAAATGTGTCAGAATGAAAAATTGACATTTGCCATATTCAAAGAATAAAAAAATTATTGCACAAAAAGAATAGAATAATATCGATGTGCACACATGCAAGTTAATATCTATTGTCATGTTTCGAACCCAACTGAGAAACATCAAACCTGCTTGAACGCATATTTATATGGTGACAGGTAAAATAAAACCGATGCCTGGTAGCGATTTTGAAAGCATAGTTCAGATGGTGATATACAGATTTTGACATTTTTGGAAGGTAACTGATACTAGAAATAATCGCGAAAATTCCACGGTTTTCCTATTTTAATTTTCAAAATGTTCTTAATTCTTGAATTATTGACTGAAATTTTTATGGATATGCGTTGTGGTGTAGTGGAATCGATTAGGAATGAGACAATCAGAGAGCCAAGTTCGATTTCATTTTATTGACTTACACAAAAATACTCTTCTCTTCTCTTTCTATCTATGGGTTGAATAACAGAACAGTTTGGGTTCTATAGCCTTGGTTGGCCACAGGTCTACCGCAGGAATTAACCTGTGGGAAAATCTTCTGCCTAGTCAGTCATGTCTTCAAGGAGACACGATCGCCCAATATTAACTGACTGACTCTTATAGCAATTTCAATGAGTCTCGGTCATTACATAATAAAATAAGAGAGTACAAACGAAAGGATTTGAAAGTTTTTTCCGTTTCATTAAAGCAGACGTTAAAGTTCTGAGTGTCGTCGGCACTTCTATCTTTCTTTGTTTCTCTCCATCAATTAGTGAAAGTGCTATAACATTTAATAGGCTTTTGATATCTATTTTCATTAAAAACTATTTAAAATAATTTTTATAAATTTCAACCAGTAATTTCTTTGTTTGCTTGTTTCTTTCTTTCAGTGACAGTAAGCAGCGTCTCTGGTATATCTTTTATCTCTATTTTTGTAACTAAAAGGAAATAATGCATTGGGTGCGTTGGATGTGAGATGTGGTGCAGTGGACATTATCTCGGAACGCGAAATCGGAGATCCGAGTTCGAACGTCAGCTGAATTCGCTGCATTCACTTTCTGTTTGGGAAAAGTATTAAACCGTGTCTTATCTCTCGAGCTATGAGTTAAATAGTCTTCCCCAACCTGCGTTGCCAAGTGTGGCGAGTACGGGACATCACCTGAAATGACGAACACGAAACAGTGAAAGTCATCCAGGGGAGGGGGTTCCTCAAACGAGAGTGAAATTAAAACTTATCCAGATCAAGAATGGATTATTTATGAGCTGCTGACAGGGATTGACGTATGTGGTAAATAACCAAGGATTTAATGCACGAGCAAAATGATGACATTATGTCTTACTTGAATTCACTTGCATAGATCAGTCAGTTAAGTGAGATAAGTGATCATATCTTGAAAGAGACATGACTAACTGATTAAAAGATTTTCCTGCAGTAGGCTGCCATTACTTATTTGCGGTAGACTGGTCGCCAACAAAGGCTGTAGAACCCAATCTGTCCTGATATTTAACCCATAGAGAAAAGTGGCGGATTACTACCCTTCCCTAGGTATTTGCGCGGTAGTGAAAGCAGCGATTGGATGAGCCGAAAACGGTGCAATTTGGGTTCCGTGTCAGGTTATTTCTTTATTTTTTTAAAAATCTTTACTCCTATAGGTTATTTCATTTGGGAGTTAATTCATTCATGTTACATTATATTACACATTTGATTGGATGGTAGAAAAAGTTTTAAATAATCTGCAGTTTTCTAGGAATATTATAAACTAGCTACATAGTCCGGCGTTGCTCGGGTTTTTTAGGGGTTATGTTGAAATGGTAAGTCAAGTCCTCATTCGAAAAGCTTCTGCACGATGTTGCCGTGACACGTAAATTAAGAGAAATGCGAAGCAAGTGTAGATTTTTGTTGTATTTGTAAAACGGGATTCATGCTTGGTTAATTTTGCCACTAACCGGGAATGGTAATGTGATGCCACGTCGTTGTGGAGAAGTGCATGCATTGTTCCTGCCACGTCGGATGCGTTGGGCCATTGTAGAAAACATTAAATTTTTATGGCATAAAATAAGGTAGAACTTACAAAAAGGACCCGATTTTTTAAAAACAAGCTTCCATTAATTTTTGCCACACCCTGTGTGTCAATTGAAATTTTTGTTCGCATATCAAGGCATCAGATCTTGATCTACCAATGATTTGATTTTAATTGAGTTTAAGTGAAGCGTCTTAGAAAAATGCATAAAAGTGCGCAAAAATCACCCAAAATTATGTTTTCCGTTGATTTTTGACAAACCCTGTACATTGATTTGCAACATCTCTGCGTACATCATAGGTTCGGGCCCTAATCTACAAGTTACTCGATTTTCGTTGCATTCGGATAAGGCATCCTGTCGAAGAAGATATCATGAATTGTAAATGTTTAGGTGATTTCTGTCGTACCCTAGAAATCGATTCAAATTATTTTTCATACATCAAAGGTTCATGTCATGATCAACAAGTGACCTAATTTTAATTGAAATCGGAGCAAGGACTTTGGAGGAGTAGGGTCCTTTAGAATGGAGACACACAGACACACGCACATACACACACACAGTCATATCCATTTTTATGTATATAGATTTTATACACTCAAACGATCGCGCACACACACATACATACACACATGTCTATAAAATAAGATACAGAATCCTAATAATATTCCATCAACTCCGATCAGACCAAAAACATCCCCCAATCGTAATGAACGGATGTTCCCCCAGGGCCACCCCATAGTTTGAGTTGCTATTAGAGTTTAAACTCAACTCTGATCTCAAGTACATACGATCCATCGCGAACGATGCTGAAAAAATGGTCGGTTCTTTATACCTCTCCGTAAGTACCTGGCCTCTTTCTCATATCCTCTACCTCTCAGTCAGTCACTTTAGTGCCATACCTTAGGTGACACACTCATTGGCGACCATGTCTCGAAAGAAACATGACTAACTGGGCGGATTATCGTTCCACAGAAAATTACCATTACTTTCGGCAATAGATTGGTTTCAAACCAAGGCGACAGAACCCAGTCTGTTCTGCTAGTTTACCCATAGCTGGAGGGAAAAGAGATAGATTCATAATATTCTGGGTCCGATCAGCGATGATGTAATACCACTAGTTTCGTTTTCGAAGCATTGTATTCTACCACCCATAGCCGGAGGAACAAGAGACGGATTAATATATTTCCCAGTGATATTTAAGTGAACCTCGCTGCCGCACTTGAAAGGGACCTCCAATCCGTAGTGACCTGGGGTAGGAAATGGTTGGTAAATTTCAATGCCTCCAAAACAAAGCTGTTATCAACTAACCACCATAGACAATCGCATCTACCTCCCATTGGCATGGGACAGGCTAGCCTCCCAGAGAGTAAAATACTACGCCTCCTTGGCCTTACACTCTCGGCGGACCTCAAATGGAATGACTATATTGAATCCATTGCCAAATCTGCTGCTATGAAAGTCGGCTCCCTGTGCAGGGCCCGGAAATTTTTCCCACCTGAAACTATTCTGCACATATACAAATCTACCATCCGCCCGTGTATTGAATATTGCTGCCATATCTGGTCGGGTGCCCCTGCTGCACTCCTTGGGCTTCTTGACAAAATACAAAGGAGGATCTGTAACGTGGTTGATACTGACTTGGCAGACCGGCTGCAGCCGCTCTCACACCGGCGTGATGTGGCTTCCCTGTGCCTCTTCTACAAGTACTTTCATGGCTTCTGCTCCGATGAGCTTAGATCACTGGTGCCGCCTAAGCACGAATTTGCACGAGATACTAGATTAGCAACTAGGTCCCACCCTTTTACAGTTAAACAAATAAGATGTAACCGTAAATTCTACTCCAACAGCTTCTTTTCTCGCGCTTCCCGCCTGTGGAACTCCCTTCCACAAGTCTGCTTTCCCGACAGTTACAATCTCCAGGTGTTTAAATGTAGGGTCAATAGACACCTCCTATCACACTAACTCCCAACTATTCTCACAACACTCTCATCTACCCAACCCTCATTCTCGGTATCCTCACCCGCCTATCACCCACCCTCTGTTATTTCCTATATTTAATCAGCCTTTCTCCACTCTACGTAGCCCCCTGCACAGTAGTGGCAGTGACATGCCTTGCTCGGGGTGAAACGCTTATAAAAAAAAAAAAAATTGCTCATAAGTAAATACATCCAATTCTACTTGAATTCGAACTAGCTTCTCCGACTTCTCGTTCCGAACCGATATCAACTACACCACAATGCACTTTCTGTATCTTTAGAAGAGGCTGATTAGACTGAAAATGGAATATATTAACAGGAACTACCTAGTCTTCACATTCATCTCTCGATAGAATCCAAAACCGTTTCTGCATCCCTATTGTTAACTAATTGCTTTCCACCCTACAACCTCTTTTCTCACAGACAAAACATCGCAAGCCTCTCACTGCTCTATCGCTCTTTCTGTGTGTTCAGATAAACTACATTTCTTATTTCCACCAGTTCTAACCTTCACAGCTAAAATCTTCATCCCATGCACATTGTAGCAAAACACTCTCATTCCCTTCGTATACCATTAGACAGGTGTAAGTTCTACTCGAGTCGTTTCTTCCTGCGAACGTCTTTTATTTTTGTGGAACCAACTTCTAAGATGCTTCCACGATCATTATCATGTGTTTAAGTCTAAAGAAAAAAAGTTATCTTCTCCACATACCCGCATGAAAAATTGATTTTCTCAGCACCGCTTAGATGTAGCACAAGGCCGACAGTATGGAATTCGCACTACTCAATTGTAATAGGTGCTGGTAAGACAAGCTTGCTAACCATTACACTACGTCGGGGTGCCCCATACGCGCATAAACAGTGCCTGTTTTTCTGCAAAACTAGCGTGAGTGGCTCTGAGGCCTTGTACATTGCCCCCCACCCACCAAAAAAGAGCGAAAAAAGTGTCTTCATCTGTAAAGAGATTATCCGACGTTCATTTATATTTAAAAGATTAGAGAGATTTGCACTCTGTTTCTTAATCTTCTGTACTTCCATGTTAAATGAAAATCACCTTGATGCATTGGAAGTTAAATGCCTTGATAATACTTGACACCTGACATATCTGTAAAGACACACGCACTTAAAATTCCAACCAGCACTCGGCATGAAAACGTATAATTTACAGTCATGTAATTTTACGTCACACTTTTGTTACAGATCATCTTCTATGCTAATAAAGATACTGACGATAAAGGACAGGTATGCTCACATAAATGAGCATAGCGGACTCTTGATAAAGGTGTAACCTTTGATGTCTAGCATGCTGAACCGTCTGAAGGACAGGCATCATTGGTGCTCAAACATCTAAATCTCTCACGTGAAGGCGCCAAGATGCCATGACGCAGTTGACCGTTTCAGCTGATGAGCTAAATCCACGTGAGGTGGGTGTTGTTAATATGGCACCACTAGGTAAAGGACCATCTTGACGCCAGTTACCGGCCAGGTTGAATGGTTCCTCCGACTAACTTTAACGGTCACATGTCGTATCTAAGTTTAAACACTTATTTGGAAAAAGTCGGCCGTGTTCTGATCTCTAGAGGGATAGAACCCGCCACATCAGATCGCCCAAAAACGGCCACGTGATAAGCAAACTAAGAAACTGTTTGCGGAGACCCAAGCTTTGCAACCTGACCACGAATGATGAAGGAGAATGGTGGACAATTCATCACGTAGGCGACCCAACTACTCTTTCCGGAGTTAAGAGCAAAAGAAGTAGAAAAGGAAAAATCAAAAAATATTTTCTATCGTTATTTTTTACCAACATTCTAACAAAATTGACGTGATGACAATAGTTGAACGTTTGTTCGGAATTAACTTATAAACGATAGATCATGTATGGAATCAAGTATTGTTTAATTTCTTAGATGAAACAAAACCGAGTCAACAAAAGACATCATTTGTGCGTAAAGAGGAAACAGCAGCGGAAAATTACATGCTATGAAAATGCGTCTTTACCTTGTCTTATCACGATCTCGCGAACCGCAACCTCTTAGGCTCACAAGGGCACCATATGTACTGCATACACAGTAGCAGTCGTGTTCCCTGGGTAAGATAGACTAAGCGTCAACATGCTGTTGTTTTTATACTCAATAACGATCGAAACACGATTTCTGGAGATGTTTTTCTCGTTTAGAATTTATGAGAACCGACTATTTGGACAAATAGTAAAGAGATATTTGTAATTAAAAACTTAGCACCGCTTCATGATTTTTACAAGAGAAATGCACTGAAAATACAGTCAAGAATTTAATGTGTGCAATGGCTATCGGCTAAGAATGAGAGAACCGAGAGCCGAGTTCGATTTCAAGTCGAATTTGTTTAATTCACTTATGCAGAAATACTTTTGGGAAAAGTATAAATCCGTTTCTTACTCCAGCTATGAGTTAAATAGCAGGACAGATTGGGTTTACGACGGGAAAATTTCTTTCTAGGCAGTAATGTCTCCAGAGCTACATGATCGCCCAAATATGGATAACATCTGGAAATTAACTGTTTGATTAATAAAATAGGCTCATCATCGTAAAGTAAATGCACTATATTCCACAATACACATGTCTTTGAAATGCACTGAATAGATAAACACTTCTGAAATGCATTTGAAACAAATTTCTTAAGAAATTATTATTATTTTTATTTGAATCATTTCATCCTAAGCTAGGCGGCACCCATAAGAGCGCATGGAGATAAAGTTAGAGAAATGACTGGATACAGGTTGTATATAAAGGATAGAAGACGAATAGGATTCAGAAAGACAGAACATGTCAATTAATGTTGCATTAAAATGATTACAGATTGTCGCTATCAGAGAAAGAAGAAGCCCGAAAGGGTGGGAAGAACGAGAAAAAAAATTATTCGAGTAGAAGCGACGGTTAGATTGAACTATTTCCACGGGAAAAGGGTGGGATCTAGATGCCAATGTATTCATCTTCTTCTATGTGCGCTGTTCCTTCAAGACGTAGACAATCATGGCTTACCACTTCTCCCTATCTCTAGTGGCACTTAGCACGCCTTCTCCTGTTGCACCACGCAACCCTCGTTCCATCATCCAACTGATTAGGTCCTTCAAATATGTTATCCGTTGCTTTCCGATGTCTCTTTTCCTCTCTATCTGTCCTGTTAATATGAGGTTCTCCAAGTCCTCCTTCCTCATTGCATGTACCAGGAACTTCAGTTCTCTCTTCCTGATGCTCAGTATTAATTTCCTTTTCGTTTCCATCATTTCTAGGACATCATCATTGCTCCATGATATTCGCAGCATCCTTCTGTAGAACCACATTTCAGTTGCTTCAAGTTTTTTCGTCGTCTTTGATGATATTGTTCAACATTCACTGCCATATTGAAGAACGGACTGCACATAGCAATTCAGTACTCACTTCCTTGTTTCTAACGAAATTGTCCTGTTTCTTAATACTTTACTCAACTTTTGGAATGCTTCTTTCGCTATGCCAATTCGCCTGAGGATCTCTGTGTTGCACTTTCCGTCTTATGACACTTCCCCGTTATTTAAATTTTTGTACCTGCTTGATTCTAGTATCCCCGACCTGTATTTGGCATATTGGGCTGCCATTTTTATTGATGACCATGCATTCGGTTTTCTTGCAGTTTATTTGTAGTCCTTTCTTGTCACTCCCTCAGCTACCTTCTGTAGGAGGTCTTGTAGTTTCCTTTCTGTGTCTGCTATCAGCATTGTATCATCTGCGTACCTTAGGTACTTTAAATTGTGGCCTACGATGACAAATCCAGGCATAAGTTCTAGAGTTCTGAAAATATTCTCGCTGTACAAGTGAAACAGATCCGGTCAAAAGTTACATCCTTGTTTTACGCCTCTTTCTATCTGCTGAATTCATTACCTGTCCGTATACAAGCGGTTTGCTGCCAGTAAAGATTCTTGACTACTCTTAAGTCTTTACCAAATATGTCAGCACACTTAAATTCCCCTGGTCAAGGCACGATTACGTTGAAAATATAAATAATATACATGGAAGCTATGTTGTAACAGAGATATATATAGCAGAAGTATTTGCCCAAATTTGGCAGGAAAATTTTATATACGAATTAATGGTATGCATATTTTATTGCAATGAGATTGTCATGTGAGAACTTAAGTACATGATAATCCTAATTTTATATTTTCATTAACATCTATCTATCTATCTATCTATCTATCTATCTATCTATCTATCTATCTATCTATCAGGCAGAGATATTTTTCATGTTTATTAAATTTCATTGAAATTATTTCGTCTTAAAAACCAATAAACGTTTTTGAAATAAGTCAAACCATGGAAACCTAAGGTTGAATGTATTTTTCTTACTTTTTCTAATTGCTTCTCATCCAGAATAAATCTGCCCAGGGAAAAGTAACTTGAACAGCTGATAGAAAAAGTAACTTTGCCGTTGGTAGTGACAAGTAATGTCTGCTTTGATGAGAAATGTCTTCCCCGCAATTACACGACATCTTCTGCGCATGTCACAAGAAAACAAGCCGTGCGCATAAGCAAAATTATTTCTTCTATATTTGAGTAATTACCGCGCAAAATGTATTCGCTGTGCGAATGAAAAATAAAACGTTAGTTTTAGGCGTAATATTTATAACACGATGATTGGATGTTAACAAATAGGGAAAACATTCAGAAAAGAAGGCGAGCAACGAATGTTATTTGGCAGGATTATAAAAAGAATTTGATTTTAACAAAGCCTCTTAAAAGAAGATGATTGTAGCCAATCAAAACTAAAAGCAACTGATGAAAAACGCAACCCAAAGCCCAAAGTACATCCTATAAATAACGAGAATATCACAATTGAGAGAACTCGGCAAGTGCGCATGCGTGCACAATTTGAAAGGGAACAGGCGTGCTCATACGTAATTGCTTCTGCGCATAAGTATTTGCAAACGTGTTTTTAAATGGTCTGTCTGTTTCTCGGCGGATATGAAACTGCCAATAAATGCTTATTGGCGTCTTTGTCAGAAAATATATCTCTAGAAGAAGCACAATTTGTTTTATAGGTTCACATGAAAACGAACACATGAATCGAAATAGAAATAGAATAAAGGCATGAATCGTAGATAAACGACGACCTCTGAGCCATTATTTAATGGCGTTGAAGTAATAGAATAAAACTAAAAATATTATATCATTTAGGTTCCTCATCACCATCATCCTTTTTGCTATTTTAATTTTCATCCGAGAAAATTTTTCCCAATTTCGAGTAGAATTGCTGTCAAAGAATAGCCTTCTTCTATGTGCCCTGCCCTTCAGGACGTAGACAATCATGGCTTTCCACTTCTCCCTATCCCTGGTGGCTCTTAGCACGCCTTCTCCTGTTACACCATGCAACCCTCGTTCCATCATCTACCTGATTAGATCCTTCAAATATTTATCCGTTGCTTTCCCCTGTCTCTTTTCCCCCTCTATCTGGCCTGTTAGCATCGGGTTCCCCAAGCCCTCCTGCCTCAATGCATGTCCCAGGAACTTTAGCTGTCTCTTCCTGATGCTCAGTATTAATTTCCTTTTTGTTTCCATAATTTCTAAGACATCATTGATTACATGCTCGATCCATGATATTCGCAGCATCCTTCTGTAGAACCAACTTGAAGCAACTAAAATGTGTTTCTACATTTCAGTTGCTTCAAGTTTTTTCTTCATCTTTGATGATATTGTCCAGTATTCACTGCCATATTGAAGAACTGACAACACATAGCAATCCAGTACAGTCTTCCTTGTTTCTAGCGAAATTGTCCTGTTTTTTAATACTTTTTACTCAACTTTTGGAATGCTTCTTTCGCCATGCCAATTCGCCTTTGGATCTCTGTGTCGCACTTTCCGTCTTCTGTTATAACACTTCCCCGTTATTCAAATTTTTGTACCTGCTTGATTATAGTATCCCCGACCTGTATTTGGCATATTGGGCTGCCCTTTTTATTGTTGACCATGCATTCGGTTTTCTTGCAGTTTATTTGTAGTCCTTTCTCATCACTCTCTTTAGAAAAGCTTTAGGCATTCAAAAAGTTCGACTTATCACGAATGAATACACTTTCAACCTATTTCGTTTTTTTCTTTCTTGCTTCGTCTTATTCTATATTTTGTCAAAGTTGTCATGTTTATTCTCTCTGAAATTCTTTCTGACATTGTATCAATCAGTCACTAGGGTTTCATCTTTTGAAATATTTTTCAATACGGAAAGCTCAAACTTCTCATATCATCACAGAGAAAAAAAAATTCGATAACGTACTTCCTTAAAAAAATAGTCAAAAATATTTTTTTTTCTTTAGAGAAGCCGTGATAAAAAAGGCCGAATGTTGTAGACATTACACAGCTTCAGTAAAGATAATGAATAATAGCCACCTCCGTTCACACCATAATTTCTATTGCTTCGCAGACTTGATCGAACTCTGATAGAGAATCTGTTTATGGAAGCTGAACTTTCGGACAAATATATAGTGATTAAACTTTTGGTGCAAAATTCCTTTCACTTCTCTGTTGTTATACGTATTATAAATATTTTAACCAATACTTTCACGGCTTCTACTCCAACGAACTTAGCTCACTGGTGCCCCCACCCATGTATGAATTTACTAGAGCTACCTGACTAGCAAGTAGGTCCCACTCTTTTACAGCGAAACCGATAAAATGTAACCGCAATTTCTACTCTAACAGCTTCTTTTCTCGCACTTCCCGCCTGTGGAATTCCCTTCCGTATATTTGCTTCCCCGAGAGCTACAATCTACAAGAATTTAAATGTAAAGTCAATAGTTTTCTTCTATCTCTCTAACTCGCATCCTTTCTCTCAAGCTCTTTTCTCCATCCACTTTTCCCCCCATCACACCACTCGTCATTCTATTACCCTCTTCCTGACACCACCTATAACCTACCCCTCTTTCTCATCACTTTTCCCCTATGTATCCCCCTGCGCAACAGTGGCAGTAAAACTGCCTTGCTTGGGGTGAAATGATTAAAAAAATGCTTGTATGCATTTCTGGCAGCTAGTAACCAGTGAATACTATAATTATTTAAAATGTGTTCTGTCATAAAAACAAAAAAACAAAAAAACAAAACAAAAACAAAACAAAAAAATATTAACATGCGTTTTTTAAGGCATTCATTTCAAATGAATGCATTAAAAAATTAAAATTTATTTTCGTAGAAAAGTCATTTCAAATCCATTTCACTAAAAAATTTCATTTAAATGCATTTCCCTATGAAAATTTGGGGACGATTGTAAATGTCCATCTGGTAGCGGAAAGGTCAGTGAGACATGCACAGGACAGAAAGTATCATAGTGCAATGTATGGCAAAACGTAAGACGCTAATATTCAAAAATATGTTTTTTTTTAATGAATAGTGTTAAATATCTTTGTGGCATGATATCACATCACATCTTCAACATTTTTCTCTGATTCATTTTTATAATCGTTTCACCCCAAGCAAGGCGGTACCGCCACTGATGCGCAAGGGGCTACATAAGAGTAAAAGTTTAGACAGGAGGAGAGTGAAGAGAAAGACGGAGCAGTTACAGGGGGTATCAGATAAAGGGCAAGAGAACGATGGGAACACAGGTCTGAAGACAGTTGCGAAGGTAGAGAGAAAAGAAAAGAAGATATACAGGGTGATGTAGAAAGAACTGGAGTCAATTGGGTAAGAGATGGGTATTGATATTACATTTAAATTAGTGGACGTTGTAGCTGCCAAGAAAGCAAGTATATGGAAGGAAGGTGGGAAGTGCGAGAAAAGAAGCTACTGGAGTAAAATTATCGGCTGCATTTGGTTGATCTAACAGTAAATGGGTGAGACCTTGTTGCCAGTCTGGTTGCACGAGTAAATTTTTGTGGCGGGGGCACCAGTGACTTAAGAAGCCTTGAAAATATTTGTAGAATTGACAGAGAAAAGCCACATCCCATCGGTGAGAAAGTGACTGGAATCGAACCGTCAAGTTGGTACCTATCACATTACAGATTCTCTTTTGGAGCCTGTCGAGAACACTTAGATGAACAGCAGTGGCACCTGATCATATATGACAGCAGTATTCTATGCACAGACGGCTGAAAATATTACAGCATACTTATACACATACACACACATACACAGACACAGACAAACACACACACACAAACACATATATATATATGTGTGTGTGTGTGTGTGTGTGTGTGTGTATGTGTGTGTGTGTGTGTATGTGTGCGTGTGTTAAATTGTAATGTTTAGTGCTGAAACTGCTGTTTTTTCAGTAGTTTACTGATGGAAAGGCGTTTTAGACGAGCAGATTTTTGTCATAAAGTGCTTGATATGAAGATAGAGACATTGCGTTAATAGAATTAGAATTAATGTTGTGTAATTTCTCACTTAACTGAACTTTATTACTTCAGTCATGCCGACTTCGAAGGACATTAGTCTAATATCTTCACACTTCAGGTTATTTTGTTTATATCTGACTCTATTTCCCAATGTTTTGATTAATATGAAGTTTTGTCTGATGTGATGTGTTTGTGTGTACGTGATATGTTCTTCCTATATTATTTTTCTTTGTCTTTTACTGTTTCTTAAGTAGTGTAGAATTTGTTGGGGGTTAATTGCTTTTTATCGTGTTGACCCCATTTAAGCTTGCTTATGTATATATACATGGACAATTATCTTTTTCTCACGTACGAATATCCAATCGCAAATGTGTTTGTTGACAAAAGTTCAAGCTTTCAACACACACGTCTAATCAATAGAGGAGGTAAATAAAATAACTACCTTTTAAAAAATAAAATTTCACATTACAACAAAAGTCGAATGAAACCGAAAACATTTAACGGATATTCTATTTAATTAGTTTGTTTTAAAATTGTCCCAAATTATATTAACTCTTAAAAATATTAAGTTTGCTGAATTACTGTTTATTGTTATCATTAATACATAAAATTATTTAAAATTATCGATAGAAATATTACAGAAGTCTGTTTATATATACAGTAGTGTAATTACTTTTCAATTGGATTTAACTGTAAAAGATTTAAATAAAATTATTAGAAAAAACATAAGTGAAATTAACCTGTCGTTGTATTAACTTTTCTATTATTATTTAAAAAAATACAAACCTATTTAAAAACGTAAGTATAGTCTGTTGTTAAATTAATTTTTATTATAAGAAAAAATATTGCAGCTTTTGTCTGTCTGCCATGCGGTTGATTATTTCAATTCTCCTTTCTCGCTGTTTGTGAATTTCAAATTATTCCAGTCACTACCTGCAAGTCATTAAATACTATACACACACAGGTATACGAGAGTATCTAAGAAGGTAATATTCTTTGTTGATTGACAACATTGTATGTTAGTAGAGATTAACCCATCCGTCCATAACCTACAATTTTCTGTCCTGTTACAATTTACTGTTCAGGCAAATAACGTCTAACAAAAAAACAAAATGGAGAAGGGACATGAGGCAAAGATATATAATTAACTTACCTCAAATTAAGTAAAAACTGCACATATTGACTTTATTGATGTTTGCTGAACATTTACGGAGAGTAAATGGTTAAGTGGATGTGCGTTGTGTTATGATTGATATCAGCTACGAATGAGAAATCGGAGAGCCGAGTTCGAATTCCAGTCGAATTCGTTTTATTCACTTACGCTCAAATACCCTTGGGAAAGGTATTAAAATATATCTTTTCTCTCCAGCTATTTTGCTAGGTTGAATAGCAGGAGAAATTGGTTTCAGTAGCATTGGTTAGTAACAAATCTACAGCAGAAGATAATGGCAACCTACTCCGGGAAAATCTTCAGCCTAGTGAGTCATGGATAGAAAGAGATATGAACGCTCAATTGTGTATGACTAAATGACCGATAAGGGGAAAATCTATGCGTGTGGCAAGTCACATTACGCTCAAAATTCGAGTTGTGTTTTTTCTTTTTTTTCGAAAATACGTCAGCAACAATGTTGAGTGTTGTTGAATATAGTTCTATCCAATGGTGAAAGTTTTGTTACAGTTTAGAAAAAATTAAGGATGCTGAAAATACGATGGGTCGAATATGTGATCAATGACAAAATAAGGAAAGAGGTGCTTCTCTGATAGGTGCAATCTCCAAAAATTTAAGTGCAACATCAATTGCCATCTTTTATCTCTTTGGCTCATATCTGTCTCTTATCCTCGTACATCTCGACGTAGTGTAATGGTTAGCAAGCATGTCTCGCTAGAACCTAGTGCAACTGAGTAGTGAGTTCGATCTTCACTGGGTACCCCATACTGTCAGCCTTGTGCCACATCAAAGCAAAGCTTAGAAAGCCATCTATTTCATATCCTTTCTTCCAAAGGTTTTGTACCTTGTTTTTTTTACTCTAACCCCCTACGCACCTGTGGCAGTACTGCCTTGATTGTGGTAAAACGATTATAAAGGAACACATATATATATATATATATATATATATATATATATATACACTCTCAGCCAAAATTATTAGGCCACCCCATTTTTTTAAAAGAAATGATTTAGTTAATTCTGTTTCTAGTAATTATTAACAAATGAAAATAGAATGGTCCTTTTGTTATTATTACTTTGCAAAATTGTTCAAGGCAATGGAGCAAAGATGAACACGTTCGAATGACCCTAAATTTTCTTCATTCTTTCATTGATGAAACTGCAATATCGGTAATTATTAAATATTTATAAATTAATGTGATGCACATGTTATTGTGCAGTATTTACAAAAGAATCATTCTATTTTCACTTATAGTTATTCACTTGGCAATAAATACTAAAAATAGTATGAAACACATCATTTTTTTTTAAACACTGGGTAGACCTAATAAATATAGCTGGTAGTAAAATATATATATATATATATATATATATATATATATATATATAGCGTCAGAGCAGCGAGAATGTTACGTCGCGACACCTTTGAAAAACGGGTTGTAGGGTGAAAATAATCAATCACCCATATGTTTGCGCTGACACTTTTGACTTATTTCAAGACGGACAAGTGAAGACTGCATAGCTCCAGCCCAGAGATGGCAGCAATACGCTATTTTTTGGTTTGTTCTGACCATTTTAAATTATAGCAGAGAATGCTACTGGTGTGTTACAATGAACCAATCAATTTCCTAGTATCATTATGAATAGATTGCTTAAGTGTGTTCCACTTAAGGTGTGGGGATAGGAGTGAGTCTTGATAGAATTTCAAAGCAATAAAATGTAAACGCAAATTCTACTCCATCAGCTTCTTTTCTCGCACTTCCTGTCTGTGGAATTTTCTTCCGTTTACTTCCCCGGCAGCTACAATCTCCAAGAATTTAAATGTAAATCAATAGTCATCTCCTATCTCACTAACATCCTCTCTTTCATGCTCTTTTCTCTGTCCACTCCACTCTCATCAGTATTCTTAGCTTTCTCTTACTCACTTCCTGACACCCCCTATAATCGGTCACTCTTTCTCATAACCTTTATCGTATGTAACCCCCTGCACAATAGTGGCAGTAAACTGTCTTGCTTGTGGCAATATGATTATAAAAAAGAAGACTCCTTGAAATAAGACCCATATATACCGATAAGTGATAATTTGGAGTCTGCACGCTGGTGGTAAAACTTATCTAGTTTAGTTGTGTTCAAATTGCATTTTACAAGCAAGTTAATCATCCCGATCCTGAGCTACCTAGGCAAGGTCAGACGAGGAATAAGCTGCTAGGTACCGGACTTTCTAGCCTCACTATTACTCATAATAGGCTCTTAGGTTGTCATTAATATAGAGAAGAGAAAGTGTGGGACAAAGGAGAGAAGCCTGCGGAACGGTGGCATTGATCTCATGAGCTTCTGATGAATGGACATTAACAATGAACTTCAGGGAGCTGGCTGTTAGAAATTACTTTGTAATTAAGAAGGCCACATTCTTTAGTATCCTGTAGAGGTCCTTTTCATTGCTACGAAAATGTAATAATAAATTGAACACTACAGAAGGATTGTTGCTAATGGCTATTTGATTATTTTTAGTACGGCGCTCAGTGAATAATAAACGCCAGTCATTATCTTCCCTTGGGAAACATCTACGCACAGAAAAGACATTTACGAATAACGAAGGTAACTGACAAAGACGAACGATGTACACTGGTCTTAGTTTTATGGAAAGCAGATCAATTGCTATGCACATAGAGGCCAACGACCAATTAACGTAATGCCACAATGTGCTTCTCCTGTATTAAAGATCTATTGAAATGTAACAACTTTCTGAGCCAAAGTGTATTTATCGTTTGCAAGGCAACTGTCAAAATATGAAAACGCGGGTTTTTTCTTTTAAGAAACACATCAAGTTACACCTGCGCTAAAGATACGAATATCTTTTAAGGTGAAGTTAAACGCTTCCATACAATAAACGTTCAACAATCATTTACTGAACAACGAGTGTTGCTGACAGTTAAAAAAATATATATATATTTTTCATAAAACAATGTTTGTTTGTTTTTTTTTTTGTCTTTTTTCGGAAGATAGACTACGCAAGCCAGTAAATGTTATAGATATTTCTAGTAGAGAAGGCACTTATCTTCCAAGTTTTTTTTTCTTTAACGTAGCGTGGAAAGTTAACATCCTGATTATATTATTGTTTTGAACCCCTCCTAGATACATTTAATAGCCATTTCGGTTATTAGTGAGGCTTTTGAATGATGCATTTTAATTTGATGATGCATCTCTTTTAAAAAATAATTTCACCTCAAACAAGACAATAAAGGTACTAGTACCGACTTTTAGAGAATATGAAAAAAATAACAACTACTATCAAGGAGAGAGGACAATAAAAGATCAAGAATAAAAAAGAGAGAAGATAACAATTGACACTGCATTTAAATTTTTCCAGTTGAAAATGGACTGGAAAGCAAGAAACAGGAAGAGAGTTTCACAAGCGAAAAGTGCGAGAGAAGAAACTTTTAGCATAAAATTTAATGTTACATCTAGCCATTTATAACTATGTCTGTGATAGTGTGACTCAGTCTACAGGTTCTGATGAAAGATATTCTCATAAAGAAAATAATTTATTCGCTCTACGTAGCCTGAAGATAATTGATAAAATACCAGCAATACTTAAAATAAATATGATCAGCAATATTTCTAAAAAATACCATATTTTAAAGAAACGATTACCTGTATTACGTCCTTAAAATTTATTTTACCAGCAATACATTTTTTAAATAAAATAAAGTATTACCAGGAATACATTTGACTGTCTACAAAAACCCTCTTTACAAAAAATAAAGAAAATAATTTATTCGCTCTACGTAGCATGAAGATAATTGATAAAATACCAGCAATACTTAAAATAAATATGACCAGCAATATTTCTAAAAAATACCATATTTTAAAGAAACAATTACCTGTATTACGTCCTTAAATTTTTTTTTTACCAGCAATACATTTTTTAAATAAAATAAAGCATTATCAGGAATACATTTGACTGTCTACAAAATATGCTGCTAAACGAAAAATGACCAACCCAATGCTTATCTCCCATCTTTGGGTTAATTAGTAATACTTGTAATAGTAAACACATTATTATCTCAAAAACAAAATGTGTACAAAATAGATAGATATCGGCATTAAATGATCCACAGCGAAATCGATATGCCTCTAAACAATAAAAAACAATAAACCTACCAGAAATTCTCAAATATAACCAATATATATGATACGTTAATTACAAAATACGTCAATGAAACTTGATCTACAAATTGATTTTTAACAAAGAATACATGTTCTATTCAGAAAAACCTATCCTAAAAAAATCTTGTAAGCATTAAATCACCCACTGAGGTGGATATACCTTAAAAAACTAAAAGCAAACAAAACCTTGTTTGGGACCTCTACTCTTCTCAAGTCTATCCTAGAATTGAAGCAGTACTCAAATATACGATTCAGAGGCTGAATAAATGGTCGGTTCCTCGTATCACTCTAGAATGCACGTTACTCTATCTGCGATGTTCTATCTTTACAAGTGTCAATTACTGGAATATTTAGACTTAAGCTTCTCAATTTTAATTTTCCAGCATCAGCTGATTCAACAGCAATTAAGTGTTTGTCCCACGTTATTCAAAAACTCGCTATTAGTTGTGTGCGAGATGTAGCTTATTGTCATACCGAGTAAACCAAAGCAAGGAATATCATTGAGAGTATAATCTTTCATAATAACAAAATAGGATTCAGTGCTTTTGAATGCTTTTGAAAATAAGTTTGAAAGATAATTCGAAATCCCCACCATTTTTTTTTACATACGTATGTTTTATTAGTCACACTATTAGCGTAATAAAAGGAAGGCAGATAAAAGGATTTGCCTATATGGGTGTTCTATAGGTCAGGTTATTGGCGTAATAAAAGAAAGACAGATAGAAAATTTGTGACATACGTATGTTTTATTAGTCAGGCTATTAGCGGAATAAAAGAAAGAATAATAAAAAGATTTTTATATACGAATGTTTTATTAGTCAGGCTTTTAGCGTAATAAAAAAAGACAGATAGAAAGATTGTGACATACGTGTGTTTTATTGGTCACGCTATTAGCGGAATAAAAGAAAGAAAAATAAAAAGATTTTTATATATGTATGTCTTATTAGTCAGGCTTTTAGCGTAATAAAAGAAAAACAGATAGAAAGATTGTGACATACGTGTGTTTTATTGGTCACGCTATTAGCGGAATAAAAGAAAGAAAAATAAAAAGATTTTTATATACGTATGTTTTATTAGTCAGGCTTTTAGCGTAATAAAAGAAAAATAGATAGAAAGATTGTGATATACGTGTGTTTTATTGGTCAGGTTATTAGCGGAATAAAAGAAAGAAAAATAAAAAGATTTTAAAATACGTATGTTTTATTAATCAGGCTTTTAGCGTAATAAAAGAAAGACAAATAGAAAGATTGTGACATACGTGTGTTTTATTGGTCACGCTATTAGCGGAATAAAAGAAAGGAAAATAGAAAGATTTTTATATACGTATGTTTTATTAGTCACACTTTTAGCGTAATAAAAGAAAAACATAGAAAAGATTGTGACATACGTGTGTTTTATTGGTCAGGCTATTAGCGGAATAAAAGAAAGAAAAAAAGATCTTTATATACGTGTGTCTTATTGGTCAGGCTTTTGGCGTAATAAAAGAAAGATAGATAGAAAGATTGTGACATACGTGTGTTTCATTAGTCAGGCTATTGGCGTAAGAAAAGAAAGACAGATAAAAATCGTTTAATAAAGTAAAAGAAAAATTAAAAGAAAAAGGGTTTAAAACTGATGAATGTGCAATTAACTATGTAATCACGAAAGAATAAAATATAGGAAAAATGAATGAATATAAGAAAGAAAAACAATGAAAAAACAAATATATAGCTCATGAAAAATTTAAGAAGATAAACCTACAATGAAAATGTAAAGATTAAAAATGTGAAAAGGACATCCGATAAAAGTATAGAGTAAAGAATGTTAGGAATAACAATTCTGCCAGACAACGAATAAATGAAGACAAAAAAGGAAAACGGCAAAAAAGAGAGATAAAGAATTTAATAAGGAAAGAAAAATGTAAACAAGAAAGAAATATGTCAGCTCTAAAAATCGAAAACAAAATGAAGGAGGATAGTAAACAAAAAAGCAAACGAAAGAAATATTAAATGAATGAAAGTGTGTAATTAAGAATTAAAAAAGGTGAAATGAAAAATTAAAAAGAAAGAAAAATACTTCCGATTAAGGCACAGAGGGTAAGATATGACAAAGAAAAAAAATGGAGAAAGGAAAGAAAGAAAAAATAAAAGTAAGAATGAATGTTGTATTACGGTCATATAACAATGAAACTGGTCAGTACCTACACTACCGGCCATTAGGCAACCCTAGGTATTTAAAAGAAATTATGTACTTCATACTATTTTTTAGTATTTATTGCAAAATGTAAATAGAATGTTTTTCTGTTATTATAATTTTGCAAAATTTTACAAGGCAAGCAAGCAAGCAATGAACTAGTCCGAATCACCCAACATTTTCTTCATTCGTTCATTGATGAAACTGCAATATAAATAATTATTAAATATTTATGAATTAATTTGATGCACATGTTTTTATGCAATATTAAAAAAAAAACATTCTATTTTCATTTACAATTTTTCACTTGGCAATAAATACTAAAAAAGTATGAAAATAGTCAACATCCACTGCTTGAGTATATCAGATGCAGTAAGTTTGTATAATTGTGTGATACATTAACTACTTGGAATTCGAATTCGAAGAACCGTGTTCGAATTCAAATATTTTAATTCGAACATGGTTCTCTTACCTATCGTACGTCCTGTGAGTGTCATATTCTCCAGTCCCTTCTTCCTCATCACGTGCTCCGGACAAGTGGAGCGTCTTTCTGTTTCTCCTACACCCCGTACGTCCTGTGAGTGTCATATTCTCCAATCCCTTCTTCCTCATTATGTGCTCCGGACAAGTGGAGTATCTTGTCCTTTTTACCGCCACTAAGTCCTGTGAGTATCAAATTTTCCAATTACTTTCTTCTCATTATATGCTATGGACAAGTAGAAAGTTATTGTGTTCTATTTTACTCTAGTATACCCTGTGAGTATCAAATTCTCCAATCCCTTCTTCTTTATTATGTGGAGTGTCCTATTGCTCTTACATACAGTATGTTCTGTCTCAAATCTCTTCTTCCTTATTATGTTTTGGATATGAGCTGTGCCCTTCTGTTGCTCTTACCACTAGAATGTCCTTTGAGTATCAAATTCTCCATCCCTTTTTTCTTTATGAGCTCCAAATTTGTGAAATGTCTCTTTCTTCTTAAAAGCAATATTGTCATTTTTATTTCCATTTTCAATAAAACGAATTCGTTGCTCATATTCTAAAGCAATATTCATAGCAGCTTTAATTGCGCTTAATTTATGTTCTTAATTTATTTTAATTCTATCATAAAATTTACTTTTTAATTAGATTTTTAACTAAAAATAAGTTTTTCTAGCTAACGAAATACCAAAGAATGACCATAATCCGTGGTCCTCGCTCCCATAACAATAATTTCAATATCTACATTTAATTTTAACACTAAAATTTACTGAATGCAAAGGTTGCGAGTCGCTAAAATTAGAGGCGTATGATCAAATGATAATGATGAAGAAAATGTATGATTCCAATGAAACTGGAGCTGGTAGGAAATGAAACTTATAAGATGAGGCGGATAGATAATAATCCACCCTTGGCTTCGTTTTCTTATACATGGATCATTGGAGAAATGAGGGTTATTCAACTCCGTGGAAGTAGCATAGCGTGACTTAATGCTAATGTTTTGAACTATTGAAAGTAAAGAATGGATTTATTTGAACGTTTACCGTAGGGTAGTTATAGATTTGCGACGAGTCTGCAGATGGAAAAGATGTTTTTTGACGCAATCATGTCTGAAAATTTAAGAATTTGGCAGATCCAATCCGGATATAGCAGAAATACTCTAGTTTGGTCTTAATTTATTTTTGTAAAGAAAAAGCATGAAAGCAGAAATCAGCTACTTATTGGGGCGATAAATTAAACTGGTTACTTTTGTCAAACATCCCAATTAACGTATCATATATATTGGTTATATTTGAGAATTTCTGGTAGGTTTATTGTTTTTTATTGTTTAGAGGCATATCAATTTCGCTGTGGATCATTTAATGCCGAAATCTATCTATTTTGTACACATTTTGTTTTTGAGATAATAATGTGTTTACTATTACAAGTATTACTAATTAACCCATAGATGGGAGATAAGCTTTGGGTTGGTCATTTTTCGTTTAGCAGCATATCAACCCCTATGGGTCGTTTTATACAGAAATTTATTTTGTACGCAATTTTGATTTTTAGATAAGAAATGTTTTAGTGGTATAAGTCTTACTAATTAACTCATAAATAGAGGCGAAGAGGTCTGTTTCTATCTTCCTCAAGAGTTTTTGCAAATAAATTAATATAACGAACGCATTCTGTAATAGAAACTCAGCTGTCCGATTAACAATTCTAAGTTAATATCCATTACATCACCCGCAAATCTAAGTTTACAGCACCTGGTATTATCAAGCGGTCACACATTTAAGCCCTGACCAAGATCGACGTTGTTTAAATTTGTATGAAAACCGGTGTTTAGACGTGAAGTGGCCCTAAGCCTAGAGATCTAGTGTGAATCGCATGCTCAATAAATGTTCGGAAGGATTGGAGATTTTTGAAAGTACAATCGTTTACTATGATTAATAAAATTCTGGGTTTGATCTATGATGGCGTTTTATCCAAGCTCTTGATAAATAACGGTCATTTTCAATTAATTATTAAGTTCGTCGTACTTATAAAATATCATTTTTTTTAAATTCTTGGTTTCTCTTGTTTATTTTTAACAAAGTTGCCGCCAAATGACGTCTTAAAAATCACCGGAATTTCAGCTAAAATAATAAAAACAATAAGACAAGAATTTGTTTTAGGCAATAATTTATAATTTAAGTCAGGAATAACTACGCTTTCACATTCCGTGCATTCGTTTTTCGGTGTGAATCCGAACAAGCGCCATTAATTTTTGCAAACATATATATTTTCTATAATTTATTGATTTAATATAAAACTAGGATGAGTTATATTTGCCTAAATAAGACTTCTAAATCAAACTTTTAATGTTTGGAGTTAAACTGCTGATGTTTGCCATTTTATTGATAAATTACGACCGTTCAGTTGAAGTCTCGTTTGGTCTTTAATCAAGTTTCACAACTGAAAATGTTTGTTCACATCTGTACTTCGTTTTTAAATGCCAAACAAAATTCTGAGTAATTTCTTTTAGTTCTTAATTATGATCACTGATTGCTACCTTTTAATAAATAATGTCTAAATTTTTTAGGATAGAGTGAAATACATCAAATTCATTTTGCAGCAATGAATTTGTTATCAAATATCTTGTCAATTTGGTCTTACAATTTTACTTTATAAATGGATGACGGATGAAACTGAAATCTTTAATGGTGGCCGGACATTGCTGACTCTGCTTCCTTCTCTCTTTCATTTTTTTAAATCTCCAACATTTGGTTTCGCTTTTCCACAGCTTTTGCGACACTCTAAGAGCAGCCACTGCGATTGTCTGTTAGTTGTTCAAAGCTACCAGAGTGATGCCTGTGCATTGCAGGTCATTCTTGAAAACGTATTTGAGACCTAGTACAGTGCGGCCTCCCGGGCGGTGTCCCGTAACCAGTTCACGATAGATGATGTCTTTTTGTATAAGGCGGTCATTCATACAATACACGTGACCCAACTCTCGAAAAGGGCGTTGACGATTTCCTTATTTCCTAACCACTGCTAACCTATTTATTGCTTATTTTCAATGAAAACACTGATGTTATTTAGAAAAAGAAAAAACAATTATAAAATGAAAAATATAGTATATTAGTAAAATTCTTATTGACTTATCAAGATTCAGGATCGACATGACGTTCATCATCTCTCAGTAGATAAAACTGTCCGGGTGCATTTTGAAACATGTCTTGCAGTGTTGTTTGCAGTTTAGTTTTATGCACTACTTTAAATGGGATTCATTTTTGTACGTCAAGCTAATAGCAAGGTATACCGGACTTCCTTGCCTTGCTTGTCTGTTAGGATAGTAGCAGGGAATATTAATGCGAATATCAGCGGTATGGACTCCGTCAACCTATCTCACCCTAAACATAGTCACTCCGGCTACTCCCTAACCTCTGAATTACAAAACTCGTGATCGCGATCCTAGAAAATCAGGTCCCCATATTTTGCATGGTCACATTTGTAAAATTCACAGATACAAGAATATTAACGCCTTCAGACAATACTGTATGAGACACTTATTCTTCTCAACGCTAATGATATTTAGCTGCCACCCACTGAAGTGGAATGTGGCACAAGGCTTTTTAATGTGGTACATCCTAGTCTTTAGCTAGGGTAAAAGTATATTGTCTATTTTTACCCAGCCGACACTCTTCCCCTTAAAGTCAGACTAGCGTTATTCTCAACTCAACATTTAGATATAACCACTGAAACAAAATGTGGCAAAAATCCGTTTTAAAACGGGAAAACCGAACCATTAACTCAAGCAAAAATGTATTATAATTTTTTTATAGCACCAACCTGGCCCCTCTCCGCCCAAAAGCAGAGAGGTCGACAAATTCTTACTAGTGTCTTCTAAAAGCTAAATATATTTATCCGTTCTGATTTGACTCTTTCAGATTTTTTCTATCTATATTTACGCAACTCAAACGATATGTATATGCAAATATGTTTTTTTATACAGATTGAGTTGTTTTTTGTAACAAAGTAGAAGAGTTTTTTCACCTCAAGGAAGGAAGGAAAGAAGAAAGGATAAGACATGGATAAGAATTATGGAGATACAAGATTGCAATTGACGTTGCATTTAAAGTTTTGAAGATTGAAGCTATCAGGAAATCAGGAGAAAGAAGATAATTCTACAAACGGAAAGTGCGAAAAAATAAATTATTGGTGTAGAAAATGCGGTTACATTTAACTATTTCGATGATAAAATATTGGTACCAATAAAGAAGTACGCATAAATATATGTGGTCAGAGAACGGGGATGAAAGCTCGTGAAAGCAGTTGCCATGAAAATACTTGTAGAAAAGATAGAGAGAGGAAAGGTCAGTGAGAAAGTGACTGAAAGCGGGCTGCCAGGTCAAATCTGATTATATTGCAGATCCTTAAATGGATTTTGTAGAGAACATTATGATGAATAGCACGAGTACCCAACCAGATATAGCGACATTATTCAATGCACGGGCTAATGGTATATTCATAAATTTGCAAAATGGATTTTAGCTATAAATCGTACCGTTTGTTTGATATCATCTTCTTAAGTATTTGAGCATAGATGGAGCAGCATAAATCTTGAGGCAACTCCGTATAAAAGTGGAATAATAATGCGTGTAATTTCTGTGCGATATTGTTTATTGCCTATAATTTAAAATTAATTAAATAAACATGCAAAAAATAGAAATAGACAAGAAAATATCTTCACACGAAACTTAAAACTATACAGTGAAATATTTCTGAAAAATTACAAGTCCGACCAGTATTTATCATTGGCTGTCACAATATTAACAATATTAAATATGGAGATGACGATATCAAACACAGAATGAAAACACCGGAAATCTTACAGAATATAGTAAAAAATGTCCAAAAAAAGGACTAAATTTCAAGTGTAAGAAGACAGAATGTTTGCTTTTCATCAAAACAAACAGTCTAACATACAAATTTCCAAGGGGGAGAAGCCAAAATCAAGCTATTACTAAAATTTTATACCTGAAAATGTTTTAAACTACAGTTGGTGCGGCCCCAAAATCCGAGTATTAAGAAAAAGAATGATTCTTTTCAAAGAATAGACTATAAATAAACAGGAAACTTTCATTAAGAACAAAGAAAAGAGTACTAATATATTATGTCTTATAATTCCTTCTTATGACACTGATAGACAATCTAATCACAGAAGACGAAAAGACTTCAGAAGTGTGGTTCTGCAGAAAGATGCTGTGGACTGAACATGTGACCACTAGTAATTTTTAAGAAAGAGGGAGTTGATATTTTTATAACGAGGAAAAAGGGCTTAAAATTAGACACTCAAAGAACATTTTGAAGGCAACAGTGACAGAGAAAAATAGCGATTTACTTTCTTAGTAAGCTTTTGCAAATGGATGGCAGACCAGAGTAAAGGAGAGATAGCAAAAAGACAAAAAATAACTAAGAGCTAAAAAAGACAAGAAATTGTCGAGAACTACGATCGCTAACACCTTCAAGGGATATTGTCCAAAGAAGAAAAAGAAGAAGAAGAAAAAGAAGAAGAAGAAGAAGAATTTCTTTAACTATACATTACTTTATTTTAACTAGTGCTAGAGAATAAAAACCCCACATGTTTCTGGGACTGAACTAAACATTCTTGTTGTTGTTGTTGTTCTTCTTCTATGTGCTTTGTTGTTTCAGGACGTAGGCAGTCATGGCCTTCCGTGTCTCCCTAGATCTAGTGGTTCTTAGCATGCTTTCTTCTGTTACAACACGCAACCCCCTGCTCTGCCATCCACCCGCTCAGGCAAGTTAGATACGTTACACGCTGTTTTTCCCTGTTTCTTCTTACCTCTACCTGACCTGTTAGTATCAGGTTCTCCAAGCCTCCATTCCTCATTGCATGCCCCAGAAATTTTAGCTGTTTCTTCCCGATGCTCAGTATTAATGTCCTTTTTCGTTTCAATATTTTCCAAAACCGTGTCATTGCTCACATGCTCGATCCATGATATCCGCAGTAGACTAGATATAAATATAAAACTTAAATGATATCTCATAGACATAGTCACACTCTCTTATGAAAACATCTCAGCAAAATCATTTGACAATTTTTTAAAAACATACGGATCTGGATATAGAAATTCCTAGGATGTAGTAATTAAACGTAATTATTATTACAGTAACATTAAAAGCATGATGAATAATTAAATGTTCCTATATCGGCCATATCACGTACATAGCTTTGAATAATCCTCAGTCCCTTCGTATTCTTCCTGTAAATATTTTCTTGGTAATTTCTCTGTTGAACTTTCTTTGTTGTAAGCCTCGACTTCAGGAATTGATTCTCAGTACTATATTGGCACGTTGGTTTCATAATTCCACTGTTTAAACTGCTAGTTATAAGCATAAGTTTTATGCTAGTTTGTTTCGCATGGAGAACTTTCCACCGGCTTCCCGCATTCCTGTCTTTTTCAATCTTCAAAACTTTAAATGCAATGTCATTCGTCATGCTATGAATGTTTGAAATCAGTTCTTTTATTGTATTGAATTCTTACACTTTCATTAACAACCCCGAGAGTACGCCTATGAAACAGAACAATCAAGAGAAATGGAAACAAAATATGACTTTTACTCAGAATTGGACAAAGACAGCTAAAATATCTTGGGCACATAAGGACAATGGCGGGCTTGGAGAATGTGACACGCACTAGATATATCGAGTGGAAAAAGAAATATAGAAATGTAGCGGGCCACGTATGCGATAAGATTATGTAAATGAATGGATGAACGAAGTGACAAACGTTGCTAAGAGCAACAAAGAATAGGAGGCGATAGAGGGCCATAATTGCCCACGTCTTGAAGAAACTCGAAACCTAGGAGGAGGAGGAAAGAAGAAGAAGAAGAAGAAGAAGGAGAAGAAGAAGAGTTATGTTTTAAGAGTATATACTTGCACTTTATATTTCAGACAATTGCTGTATATTATGCTGCTGCTGGAAAACAACAATCGTCTTCACAGACAACGAAGAACAAGCACGCGTATATATATATTTACTTCTTCGTCGGTGATGGTTGTATGGAGTAGGAGGATAGCCAGAGACATACGATGCACACGAAGAAGTTGTCGGGGAATAGTTACTAAACGAGATTTCTCTCTCTCTCTCTATATATATATATATATAAAGCTGTGTTCTTTTCTCCTCTGTTATTCTGTTTTTCTGTCGGCCCACATTTTTATGTGTTATGGCGAATCTTCGTCGCCAAGTTGTTTGGACCAGGAAGAAAGATATGGAAACAAGAAGGTAGGTTCAACCAGTGTATTAGAATGAGAGAACACATATAGAAATACAATTGTTAGTCGTCAGAAAATAGAATACGTCTGAACTGTATAGTTACGCTGCGTCTTAACTGCCTCACGACTGTCTCTCAGCTGCCTTCCCGGAAGTCCCGCCGGTTACTATCAATCGAAGCAAGTTCATTCCACGTAAAAGTGCACCATAACACTATGCATTTTTGCTTTTCGGATAGTCGCTTAATTGACGTCATCATATCTTTATCGGTTATTGCCTTTCAAGCCTTTGTTGTCGCCTGTGTTTTCTGCATTTGCCGGTCAAGCGTATATATTACATAATAATTCCAAATTATGCTAAAAAATCATCTACTTGCGAAGCATTTGGGATGATGAAGGCAAAATAGATACTAGCGGAGTCTTGTTGCGAGGAAAAATCTGATGAGCTCGGATCATGAATATGGTGTTTACTGTGGAAACAGAAACTAAGGGTTACATTTTGGATGTGAATATTGCATAGAAAGACAATAAGTTTTAGCAGCAAGAACCTTTTGTTTGAAGGGAAAACATAACAAACAAAACGTACATTAATTCTTTAAGGGTTTCCATGAAGAAATGAAATATTAAATATTTTACTAAAGCTTCTTGATCAGAATATTATCTCTTAAAAATTTGTTTTTCCTTGCCATAAAATCTATTAAATTTCTACTCACTCATCCCACATATATCTCAGTATTAGAACCTTTAAATGAATTGTTCTTATTCTACGCAATACAGATTCTTTAAGTCACAAAATAAAATAAAACAGATATATATCTAATGTGTGGATACTACGTAGAGAGATATTAAGAACTTCAATGTCCAAAGTTTTTTGTCCGAAAGAAAAAAAAAACATGTATTCTTTTTATAAGGGTTTACAGGAAGTGATGAAATATTTAAGCATTTTACTCTAGATTTCCGTTAGGCACAAAAATCTGGAAAATAATACCTATGACATTTCTTCTCTCCGGTTATACATATATTTCACTTTAATGACATTTCCTATTTATTTTCCTCAATTATAGTCCCTGAAAGAGTATAGCTTCATTCATCATTATTTTATCATCGGTAGGTGGCGCCTTTGCTCACAACAGCGCTTCATCTCTCATTTGGGGTTCATAGTGGCATTCAAAGCAATGTACCGAAATGGCTTGCCGGCTCTTTTTGATGCTGAATAACCCCGTCGCTCTCAAACCTTAAAGAGGCGAGGCCTACAAGGCAGCAGGTGTTTAGAATTCAGAGTTTTCTTTGACCAAAGACGACTTGGCAAGCAAAGCCAACTCTATCCTGCTATAAGTAGTATTCGAACTTGGCTCTGCAATTCCTCAATCTGAACCGCTATCCACTAATCAACCGTGTCTAAAAAATGTAAGGATGTTACATACTTAATATGTGAATACTACACGAGGAAGCATTAACTGACCCATAGTTCAAAGAATATCTGTCTTATTCAATGCATGCATTATTTTAATAACTAACTGAATAAGTCACTCAGATTATTTCTTTTTTAGATGATAAAAGAAACACTTAGGCAATTTCTGTTTGGGATGCTAAAAAGACACTTAGATATTTCTCTTTGAGATTCGAAAAGAAACACAATTAATTTCTCTTTAGAAATCTAAAAGAAATCCTCAGGTATTTTTCTTTTTGATGCTAAAAGAAACATTCAGCTAACTTTCTTTTAGGATGCTAAAAAAGGCACTAAGGTATTTTTTTTATTTGGAATTCAAAACGAAATACTAAGAAGATTTCTCTTTGAAATGTTACTAGAGAAAACTCAGATGATTTCTTTTTGGAATGCTAAAAAAGACACTCATACAATTTCTATCTTGAATTATAAGAGAGAAATTCAGGTATTTTGTCTTTGGGATGCTAAAAGAAAAATAATTTCATTGTCAAATGCTAAAGAAGACAGGGAGGTAATTACTCTTTAGAATGCTAAAAGAGGCAAACAAATATTTTCTCTGTGGGATGATGAAAGAGAAGAGACACTAAGGTTGTTTCCTTTTGACACACTGACAGCGGCACTAAGATAATTTCTCTTTTGAATGCTAAAAAAGACACACAAGTATTTTTTCTTTACGATGATAAAAGAGATACTGAGATAATTTCTCTTTAGAATGTTATAGAGATACTCAGAAAATGTCTCTCTGGAATGTTAAAAGAGACATTCATGTATTTTCGCTTTGGCATGCTAAAAGAGTGTTGTGGGCGCGTGCCTACTGACACTTATGGACTCTTCCGGTCATTATTTAAACCATAAGGTTTATACTCTCAGGGCAGTAGTTCCGGGAGTTTGACCATGTGTCACATGTTGCCCTTAGTGGGAGGGACAACTAAATATAGTAGTTCCGGGAGCAGCCCGCCAGGTAGACGTGGCTTATTGCCACTCTTGTAGTTATATTTTCCTTGTTAAATACAATATGTTAAACCTATTATCCGTTGTCCGAGTTATTTTTTCGTGGCCCCACTATCAGATCCACATCAAATTGGTGATGAAGATGTTCGTACTCACCAAGGGATACCCCACCTCAATAACCTTTCGTTCGCAGCCCTTTTCAAGTTTACACTATTATCAGATCAAAGAGAGACTCAGATAATTTCGTTTTGGGATGCTAAAAGAGACATACAGGTATTTTGTCTTTAGAATGCTAAAAGAGACAAGCAGATAATATCTCTTTAGAATGCTAAAAAGGACATTCAAGTATTTGTCTTTAGAATGCTAAAAGAGATAAGCAGATAGTATCTTTTTAGAATGCTAAAAAGGAGATCCAGGTACTTGTCTTTGGGATGATAAAAAAAGATACTCAGATAATTTCTCTTCAGGATGCTTAAAATCACTTAGAATTTGTTGATCATTCTGATGTTTTTGATCATCTATTTTTTTGAATATTATATAATTATTTTTATAACTTTATCAAAATAATATTATTGAGCTTTATATTTTCGAATTATATAATTTACCTTTATATCCTTATTTTTCCTTGAAAAAATGTTCTATGAAGCTATTTTATGTGTAAACTTTTTCTTAACATCGTTCTGATCTTTATACTCGCAACTGTATTTGAATGCTAAAGAGAGGCATAGATAATTTCTTTTTGGGATGCTAAATGATACATTGCGTATTCTTTAGGAATTTTGTCTTTGGTATGCTCAAAGAGACAATAAGATAATTTTTCTTTAGCATGCTAAAAGAGCGACCCAGTTAATTTCTTTCTGGATGGTAAAAAAGTAACTAAAATAATTTCTCCTTACGATGCTAAAAAACAAACTAAGAAAATTTCTCCTTGGAATGGGATGTTAAAAGAAAAGCATAGATAGTTTCTCATTAGGATGCTGAAAGATACATTCAGATAATTTTATTTTGAGATGTTAAAAGAGACTCTCAGTGAATTTGTCTTTGGAATACTAAAACAGACACTCAGATAATTTCTCTTTCGAATGCTAGAAGAGACACTCAAGTATCTCTTTGGGATACTAAAAGAGACATTCAGATAATTTCTTTCGAATGCTAGAAGAGACACTCAGGTATTATCTCTTTGGGATACTAAAAGAGACATTCAGATAATTTCTCTTTCGAATACTAGAAAGACACTCAGGTATTATCTCTTTGGGATGCTAAAAAAGACATTCAGATAATTTCTCTTTCGAATGCTAGAAGAGACACTCAGGTATTATCTCTTTTGGGATGCTAAAAGAGACATTCAGAATAATTTCTCTTTCGAATGCTAGAAGAGACACTCAGGTATTATCTCTTTGGGATACTAAAAGAAGACATTCAGATAATTTCTCTTTCGAATGCTAGAAGAGACACTCAGGTATTATCTCTTTGGGATGCTAAAAGAGACATTCAGATAATTTCTCTTTCGAATGCTAGAAGAGACACTCAGGTATTATCTCTTTGGGATGCTAAAAGAGACATTCAGATAATTTCTCTTTCGAATGCTAGAAAGAGACACTCAGGTATTATCTCTTTGGGATACTAAAAGAGACATTCAGATAATTTCTCTTTCGAATGCTAGAAGAGACACTCAGGTATTATCTCTTTGGAATACTAAAAGAGACATTCAGATAATTTCTCTTTCGAATGCTAGAAAGAGACACTCAGGTATTATCTCTTTGTGATATTAAAAGAGACATTCAGATAATTTCTCTTTCGAATGCTAGAAGAGACACTCAGGTATTATCTTTTGGGATACTAAAAGAAAGACGTTCAGATAATTTCTCTTTCGAATGCTAGAAGAGACACTCAGGTATTATCTCTTTGGAATACTAAAAGAGACATTCAGATAATTTCTCTTTCGAATGCTAGAAGAGACACTCAGGTATTATCTTTTGGGATACTAAAAGAGACATTCAGATAATTTCTCTTTCGAATGCTAGAAGAGACACTCAGGTATTATCTTTTGGGATACTAAAAGAGACATTCAGATAATTTCTCTTTCGAATGCTAGAAGAGACACTCAGGTATTATCTCTTTGGAATACTAAAAGAGACATTCAGATAATTTCTCTTTCGAATGCTAGAAGAGACACTCAGGTATTATCTTTTGGGATACTAAAAGAGACATTCAGATAATTTCTCTTTCGAATGCTAGAAGAGACACTCAGGTATTATCTCTTTGGGATACTAAAAGAGACATTCAGATAATTTCTCTTTCGAATGCTAGAAGAGACACTCAGGTATTATCTCTTTGGAATACTAAAAGAGACATTCAGATAATTTCTCTTTCGAATGCTAGAAGAGACACTCAGGTATTATCTCTTTGGGATGCTAAAAGAGACATTCAGATAATTTCTCTTTCGAATGGTAGAAGAGACACTCAGGTATTATCTCTTTGGGATACTAAAAGAGACATTAAGATAATTTCTCTTTCGAATGGTAGAAGGGACACTCAGGTATTATCTCTTTGTGATATTAAAAGAGACATTCAGATAATTTCTCTTTCGAATGGTAGAAGAGACACTCAGGTATTATCTCTTTGGGATACTAAAAGAGACATTCAGATAACTTCTCTTTTGAATGCTAGAAGAGACACTCAGGTATTATCTCTTTGTGATATTAAAAGAGACATTCAGATAATTTCTCTTTCGAATGGTAGAAGGGACACTCAGGTATTATCTCTTTGTGATATTAAAAGAGACATTCAGATAATTTCTCTTTCGAATGCTAGAAGAGACACTCAGGTATTATCTCTTTGAAATTCTAAAAGAGACATCCAGAAAATTTCATTTTGGAAGGCTAAAAAGACAAAACCTGGCGGATGCAAAAAGGCACGCGCAGATAATATCATGTTTGAATGCTAAAAAGGGAACCACAGGTATTTTCTCGCTAGGATGCTAAAAAGAAACTCAGACAATTACTCTTTGGGGCGTTAAAAGAGACACTCAGATAATGTTTCTTTAGAACGCTAAAAGATATACTTACATAATTTATCTTTGAAATGCTAGAAGAGACACAGACAGGTATTTTATCTTTGGGATGCTAAAGGACATACTCAGATAGTTTCTTTTTAGAATGCTTAGAGATAAACTCTTCTAGTTACTCTTTGGGATGCTAAAAAAGACACTCAGAAGATTTCTCTTTGTGATGGCAAAACAGACATTCAGATATTTACTTTTGGGCATGCCAAAAGAGATACTCAGATAATTTCATGTTGTCATGCTTAAATTTTGACTCAGCTAATTTCTCTTTGGAGTGCTAAAAGAGACACTCAGATAAATTGTCTTTGGCATGCTAAAAGAGACATTCAGGTATTTTATTTTGGAATGAGAATGTTAAAAGTGATGCATACATGATTTTTCTTTGAGATGCTAAAGAACAGATTAAGTTGTTTCCTCGTTGGGGCGCTAAATGAGGCACTCAGTTTAATTTTGGTATGTTAAAAAAGACACACAATTTTTCTTTGGAATGTTGAAAAGAGACACTCAAATAGCTTTTCCTTGGAATGCTAAAAGAGACAATCAGATAATTTATGTCTGAGATGCTAAAATAGACACTCATATAATATCTTCTTGGAATGCTAAAACTGACATTAAGGTATTTATTCTTTGGAATGCTAAAAGAAACACTCATACAATTTCTCTTTCGAATGCTTAAAAAGACACTCTCGTATTCTGTCTTTGAAATGCTAAAAAAATACTAAGATAATTCTCTTTAGGTAGTTAAACGATACACTCAGAAAATTTCTCTTTGAAATGCTAAAAGCGACTCTTGGGTATTTTCTCAATGGGATGTTAAAATAGACACTCAGATAATTTTGTTTTGTAATGCTAAATGAAAGTCTAAGTTTATTACTCTTTGGAATGCTAAAAGACACACGCAGATAATATCTCTTTTGAATGCGAAAAGGGAACCTCAAGTAATTTCTCGTTAGAATGCTAAAAGAGACACTCAGGTAGTTACTCTTTTGGATGTGAAATGAGACACTTGGGTATTTTCTCTTTGAAATGCTAAACAAGATACTCAGGTGTTTTCTTCGTGGGTTGCTAAAAAGAGGAATGCTATAAGATACAGTAAGGTATTTTTCTTTGAAATTCTTGTAGGGACTCACAGATAATTTCATTTTGCGATTTTAGAGGAGACACCCACGCAATGTCTCTTTTAGTCAGTCAGTTAAGTGCCATACGTGAAACACACTTGGGCGATCATGCCTCAAAAGAGACATGACTAACTGGACAGAATATTATCCCGCAGTAGGTAGCCATTGCTTTCTGCGGTAGATTGGTTGCCGGCCAAGGCTGTAGAACCCAATCTGTCCTGTTATTTAACCCATAACTGGAGGGAAGAGACGGATTAATACCTTTCTCAAGGGTATTTGCGCGTAAGTGAATGCAATAAATTCAACTGGAATTCGAACTCGGCTCCCCGATTTCTCGTTCTGAGCCGATATCCACTGGACCACAAGAATACTAAAAGAGATACTTAGGTAATTTACGTTTGAGATGCTAACAGAGACACTCAGTTATTTTGTCTTTGGAATACTAAAAGAGACACTTCAGACAATTTATCTTTAGGATGATAAAAGAGACATCCAGATAATTTCTCATTTGTGTGTTAAAACACACTTTCAGATATTTTCTATTTAGAATGCTAAAAGACACACTTAGATAATTTCATTTTAGAATGCTTAAAGATAGCGTCATCTAATTACTCTTTGGTATGCTAAAAGAGACACCCAGTTAATTTCAATTTTGAATGATAAAAAACTCCGGTATTTGTCTTTAGTATGCCAAAATAGACACTCTGATAATTTTACTTTAAAATGCTAAAACAGACCCTTAGATAATTCTTTTGACGGGTGGGGTGGTAACAGGAGAAACAGTTATTTTCTCTTTGGAATGATAAAAGAGACAATCCCAGTATTTTGTCTTTGGGATGCTAAAAGAGAGACTAAGTTAACTTCTCTTTAGAATAATATAAGAGACACTCAGATAATTTTACTTAGTTTTCATTATCTTAAACTAATATTTCTTATTTAACCCAAGGTTTCAGAATCCTCGTCAGTGTAGAAATACCGACTTCGTATTTTAATTTTTTCTTGATCTTATGTTGAAGACGGTGAACAAAAAACTTTCTCAAAGCCAAATTAAGTTCCAACAAATTGCACGTATTATATCATTATTTATAATAACCGCCGGAAAGAAAATACAAAATGAATCATTTTAATTAGGTAATGAAGAGAATCTCTAAAGATAAATATATTTCCATTATCGTAACTTCTTGCTTCATGAAAAAGTTCTAATAGATCTTGAAGCAGAGGCAATAATGGAAGGATAATTTCAGAATGACTCTGATTCTCTCTCTCTGACTCTCTCTGACTCTGACTCTCTCTCTCTCTCTCGCTCTCTCTCTGAATACAGAGAATATTTAAGAAAGGATAAAAGATGAATGGCATTCAAGAAGACAAAAAAAAGGCAATTGACCTTGCATTTAAATTTTGGGGGATTGTAGCTATCAGAGAAGCAAGTGAACAGAAGGGAGTTCCATAGGCGGGAAGAACGTGAAAAAAACTGTTGGAGTAGAAACGGCATTTACATTTTTATTTCAACTGTAAAAGAGTGGGACCTTGATGCCATTCTAGTTACACGCTTAAATTCATGCGGAGGTGCAAAGAACTCGTCAGAGCAGTTTCCATTAAAATGTTTCTAGAATGGACAGAGGGAAGTCATGTCATGTTGACATGAGAAAGAGACTGAAGTCGAAATGATAAGTCCGGACCAATTACATTGCAGATCATTCTTTGTATCTTGTCGAGAGCCTTGAGACACACGACCAGTTATGACAAGAGTATTCAATGCACAGAAGAATGGCAGATTTATAAATATGAAAGACAGATTCTGAGGAGAAAAAAACTTCCCGACATAGAGACTCAGCCTTCCTAGTAGTAGTTACAGCTATAGATCTGAAATATTCATTCCGCTTCAGGTTGGCTGAAAAAGGGCAATCAAGGAGACTCAGTGTGTTGTTTTCAAGGAAACTTGAATCAGCCATGCTGATGGATGGCAGAAATGTTTGTCTATGATGCTTAAAAAGAGGTTTTGTTTTGGAGGTATTACATTTTAGAAACCATTTCGTGCGCTAGTTAACCATTGATTGGAGATCTGTTTCAAAAGAAGGAATTTGGTTTAGTATTTGGCTATATTTCTGGGATGAGATAGTATTAACAGTATTTACATTATTCAGACTATTGTACTCATTTTTTGTTGCCAGGTGTAAGACGATTTGGCCATTGTACGCTCTGGCCTTCTTCAGGTGCTAGGAATTTCAAACCGAAATCTTTATTACAATCAGTCAGTCAGTTTAAGTGCCATACGTGATACACGCTTGGGCGATCATGTCTCGAAAGAGACATGACTGACTGGGCAGAAGATTATCCCGCAGTAGGTTGCCATTGCTTTCTGCGGTAGACCGGTTGCCGACCAAGGCTATAGAACCCAATCTGTCCTGTTATTTAACCCATAACTGGAAGGTATAGACTGATTAATACCTTTCCCAAGGGTATTTGCGCGTAAGTGAATGCAATGAATTCGGCTGGAATTCCGAGCCGATATCCAATGCTCCACAATGCACATCCTTATTACAATCACATTTATAAATTAGACAAAAGAAGATTTACGCACTCAGAGCCCAGTACCACGGCTAATTGTTATAAAAATTTCCAAGGCTGTATAATATATATTTTAACGAGGCTATATAAATGTTTGAATTAAAATTTTTCCTTCACCTAAAACGGTTACTAACCACTGCTACTGAGCTCAGTCTGAATTTCTATTTCCCCTGTAGCCAAGAGGTAAAATTACAACAGCAACACTGGCAGTGACACTAAAGAAATAACAAGAAAATCTAATTGAAATAATTCTGAGAAAAAACGGAAAATTCTCTGTCTTTCACTCTCGACGAGGTGCTAAATCCATAGCTGAGTTCATATGCGATTCAACTGATGGAATTACCATATATTTAAAGACAATAGGAAAACTAATTTTAGCTGAATATTTTTATCCTTTATAAAGACAAATGTAAAGATTTCATTTTGCTATAAGAATATTGGTGCCACATCTGGCATGTTTCTCTTGCTATATACTTACAGGTGCCTGTTAAAATCCGTAAAAGAATCTGCAATATTATTGATCCTGACCTGGCCTCCCGGTTTCAGTTACTTTCCAATCAGACTAATGTTGTTTCTTTTTGCCTTTTTCTATAAATACTTATTTATAAGTCTACCAATCCCCCGCACCTTGAAAATAGTACTGCTACATACGTACAGTTTGGGGCTTCCTTCTATGTTGAAAATTTTGAAATTTCAAAATCAAAATATGCTTAAAAAATGGAAAATATATATATATATATATATATGCATATATATACTGACAAAATCCAAAAAAGAATCCATGGTATTAATTTTCTGTTTATTTTAGAAGATAAGAGCAAATTTTCAAAGAAGAAGACGAGATAAAACCATGACTTTCGCGGTAAAATCATCAATAAAACATGAAAAATACGGTAATTTTCTACTACCGAGAAAACCGATTTGCTTTGAATAAACGATAATTATGCTGACTAAAACATTTAGCGAGAAAGTTTCCTTATTCATTACTCGTTGAAAGTATAAACCTGAAAAAAAAAATTGTCACATAAGCTGGTATCATTTAAAAAATGTGTGAAAGATTCAAATTAAATGAGCTGACTCCGGATATGTTTAACGTTTTAATTTTCATTAAAAAGTTAACGGCGAAAGTCGACGCAGAAATACGTGCTAGAAACTTGGGGAAGCTGGTATTTAATAAAGAAAAATAACACTAAAATAAATATCGGATGAATGTCAGAGAATCCTACTTCTCAGACTGTCCGTTTAAGAATGTAAAGTGCTACACATTAAGAAAAATAGGAAAAAAAAGTCACTCTCTAAAAGTCAAGCAAGGAAAAGTTCTCACCAAAAAGAAAAATCCTACACAACGTTGATTGAAAGAATAATTAAAGAAAAAACTATAATTTTACACCTGGGCTAATAATTCTTCCATATTTAAGGAATACCTTTTTTTCTTTGCGCATAATATGCGGGATGTGCCTTGTAGTGCAGTGGATATCGGCTTGGAACGAGAAATTGGGGAGCCGAGTTCGAATTCCAGTTGAATTCCTTGCATTCACTTACGCGCAAATACCCCTGGGAAAGTTATTAATTCGTTTTTTTTCCTCCAGTTATGGGTTAAATAACAGGACAGATTGGGTTCTGTAACCTTAGCTGGTGACCAGTCAACTGTAGAAAGTAATGGCAACCTACTGCGGGATATTCATCTGCCAGGCAGTTATGTCTTTTTCGAGACATGATCGCCCAAGCATGTATCACGTATGACACTTAACAAGCAACAAAGAAAAACATTACACTAACGTGGTTCTCCTCGATATGCTCAGTGAGGATTATGTTTTATTTGTCCTCTTTCCTCATTATGTGTACAAATCATTCGGGTGTCTCTTTCCCATTTCTGATCGTAAGTGTCCTATATGGTACTCGATGACTTTCACGTTGTTTACTCACTTCGTTTATAGAACCCGCAGGATTATTTGTAGAAGTACATTATTGTTGCACCCAGAGAGGTGGCTCGATGCCTTTCGTTATCTCACGTTTTCTTGATACGCTCTGCTTCAGTCAATTAAGTGTCATACGTGAAACACGCTTGGGTGATCATGTCTCGAAAGAGACATGAGTGACTGGGCAAAAGATTTTTCCGCAGTATGTTGCCTGTTATTTGACCTAGAGCTGAAGGGAAGAGATG
Source organism: Ascarosepion bandense (assembly GCA_037127315.1). Taxonomy (NCBI): domain Eukaryota; kingdom Metazoa; phylum Mollusca; class Cephalopoda; order Sepiida; family Sepiidae; genus Ascarosepion; species Ascarosepion bandense. Next base: position 1,705,073 of record JBBBDQ010000612.1, on the reverse strand, counting down.
AATTAATATCTTTCCCCGGGTACTTGCGCGTAAATGAATGCAACAAATTTGACTAGAATTGAAACTTGGCTCTCCGATTTCTATTTCCGAGCCGATATCTTATGCACCAACGCACATCCTCCTGTCTCCCAAAAAATTCCAGATGCAACTTTTTGATTTTGAGTGTTAGGATCAACTTTCCTACTATATGTTTTTCTTGTTATTTATCCACTTCGTCCATGGAATCCAAAGTATCTTTTTATAGAGTCACATTTTTGTTGCATTCATTGAAATCTTTGTCTTTGAAGAGATTATCCGGCATTAATTGTAACACAAGTAGATATCACATTTTCTTCTTATATGTGCCTTGTCCTTTCAGGACAAAGGCGGTCATGGCCGTCCATGTTTTCCTCTCCCTGGTGGCTCTTAGCAAGTTTTCTCCTGTAGCATCTCGCAACCCCCGTTCTCTCATCCACCTGCTCAAGCCCTTCAAATATGTTATCCGCTGCTTTCCTTTGTTCCTTTTCCCTTCTATCTTGCCTGTTAGTATCAGGTTCTCCAAGCCCACCTTCCTCATTGCATGCCCCAGAAACTTTAGTTTTCTCTTCCTGATGCTCAATATTAATTTCCTTTCGTTTCCATTCTTTCCAACACATAATCATTTCTCACATGCTCGGTCTATGATATCCGAAGCATCCTTCTGTAGAACCACCTTTTAGCTGCTTCAAGTTTTCCCTTCATTTTTGTTGATATTGTCCAACATTCACTGCCATATTGAAGAACTGTCATGATATAGCAATCTAGTAATCTCTTCTTTGTTTCTAGTGAACGTTTCCTATGTCTTACTTTACTCAGTTTCTGGAACGCGTCCCTCGCTATACCAATTCGCCCTCAGATCTATGTATTGCACGTTCCAGCTTCTGTTAGAACACTTCCCAGGTACTTAAATTTTTGGACTTGCTTGATTTTAGTATCTCCCATCTGTATTTGGCATTTCGTGCTGCCTTTTTTGCTGATGACCATGCATTCGGTTTTCTTGCAGTTTATTTGTAGTCCTTTTTTGTCACTCTCTTTCAGCTACCTTCAGTATGAGGTCTTGTAGTTTCCTTTCCGTGTCTGCAATCAGCACTAGCAATTAAAAACTCTTTTTTATTCCAAACTACATCCTGGGTTGGCGATGAATATTTCGTAGATTTCTAAATGAATAGCAACTAAAACAATTTTTTGGTTCATCAAATAATTTGAGTGTTATTTCTGAACAGCTTTTAGAGCTCACATAACTTTAACTGGAAATTTACGTCCCCAAAGTTCATTTTCACAAGTATTAATAAAAAATGTTTTATTAAAATGAACAGAAGAAAATATTTAACATTTTTCCCGTTATCACTTTCCATCTTTCATCAGACCAGACATCTTTATCTTTCTCGGTAAAGAGCCCATTTTGCTGTCTTTTGATTTCTTTCAGAAAAACTGAAATATTTTCCCTAATGATAGTTCTGCAAGTACTGAAATCAATGAAAATGGAAATCTTCAATTTCTAATGAATACAGCATGTGAATGAAAAATTTTGGGATGGTGATAAAAGAAACATAACATCTGTCATTATCCAGATGTAATATTAGGTCTTAATATCTTTTAACTGATTAAAAGAATTTAATATATATATACTAGCAGTAAAGCCCGGCGTTGCTCGGTTGTAATGAAAGCTTTAAAACTAATCCATGGTTCTGGAGCTCAGAATCTTTGGACGTTGGCACGAAAGACTAAAAAGCAATAGTTGTTTCCAGTTAAAGCGAAACTGGAGACTGAAAGAAAAATGAATCGATGTAAGTCAAATTTTGATTTCCTGGTATCGATATCAAATACGTTTTTTTCGTCGTAAACTGAATTTTGAAGGCTAAATAAGTCCTCTGAGTAAATGGTATCATGGCTGAGACTAAGAACTACAATTATACCTACTTAGAGCCAAATTCGAAGCAAAAACTAAAATAAATAGGCTGAAAAAATGATTTTGATCAGACCCGGTATATATTATCAATTTTATGCACTATTGTAAGAACTAAAACCTTGAAACTTTTGAATATCGTTTCTTATGTCTTTGTCTATGAGTGTATCAAATGTGATTAAAATCAGACCATTCCTTCTATGACCCGATTTTTTCGATTATCGATATTTATCGGGGTACCTCGACACAAAACCTAGCTAAGAACACTCGCAGACGCTTATAGTACAATTGTGTAATTTTCAAGAAAATCGATTCAGCCGTTTCGGAGTCTATTGGTAACGTACACACAGACACACAAAGTTTCATTTATAAATATGTTTATACATATATATATATATATATATATATATATATATTAAAGAACAAAAAGTTTTACAGCCTGATGAAACTTACATTGTTGAAACTTGGGTAGGAAGTAGGTGGTGAATATTTCGTTCTTTTATATATATTTTAGCTCTGCATATTCAGTTCTTTGGATTGTGCTTTTTTTTTAATCATATCACACCGAGCAAGGCGGTAACGCCACTGATGTGCAGGGGGCTACGTAAGAGTGAAAAGATTGGAAAAGAGAAAGCCGGAGACCACATCCTAAACAGGGAAAAAGGGATGAGCCTCTACACCTGTTCAATAGACGTGGGTGGAGTGCCAAACCGGGCGATAGTTTAGAAATAACCGTCTACGGGTCTTATCAGTAGCTTTTTTACTGTTGTCACATATTGGTAAGTGTATCTGTAATAATAACAACAGCACAGTTTCGTCAGGATTACTTCTCTCAGTATTTGTTGGTATATTAAAACATGTAGCGCAAAGCCAAAAGTGGGGATAGGGAAGGCTAGTCTTTAATCTGTCTTATCCTAAATATAGCGAGCCTTGGTTACGGACCTAAACATACCACATTAATACAGCCACATAATACACTAAGCAGTGGTAATTAGTCCCATATGTAAATCTCTTTTTGGGGGTGAAAAAAAAATCAACATTTAAAAATGAAATCCATATAATTTATATAAAGAATACATTTTATATACAAGAAATTAAACAAAACAGTGTTAGTAATCCCCCCACTAATCATTAATTGTGACAGAAAAATCAGTTAATTGAAAATAATTCGCGACTAGATAATTAAGAACAATCATTTAACAAAACACTCCCTAAAACACACTCATATAGCCACAAATGTTATACGAAATACACACTCGCGAAACGAATGACACCCCGCATATACCTGAGAACTGAGATCTCTGTTAGATAACAAAGGAAGAGAAGTGGAAGTTAACCACAGAAAGTGAGGACTGTATTCAAAACAGCTAATGCATACATGCCCTAGCTAATTTAAGAAACTAAGGATAAAACAAGCTTAAAGTACCAAATTTCAAGCGGGGGATGGTTATGTTTAACACACAGTTCCCAATATCATGATGCCTAACCGCTGTCGTAATACCACTCTAAGTCATCTCATTTCGCTCGACACGTGGAAGGAAGATTCATCCGCCTTTTACTACATTCTGATGGAAAAAGCGATCGCCTTTCCGTCCTAATTGTGACTAAAAGATCAATTAGGATGTTGTAAACTTCTCGTTCCCATAGAATCTCTTCTGTTGTTGCGACCATATCTTGATTCTGGTAATGCCTACTAAGCAAAAGAACAGTCAACGGTGAAACCAAATTGCTATAAACAGAAATAGCTTCGAGGGCAAAGAACTTTCCGACCATCATGTGAATCATGATATCTTCAATAAAGTATCACAACGGGTTCTATAACTCTACAATAGAAGAAAGTGTGTTCCAGGGTCTCCATCGACTCATCGAAGCGAACGCAGTTTACAGATTTTTCTGAGCCCTCCGAATAAAGTATTTTGCCGACCAACCCAGATGTCCTTTGGTACCACTAGCCAAATGAATATTGCCGGGCGAATAAGACTATGTAGAGCAAGCTTTTTGCTTTTTTAAGACCGACTTTGCTTATTAGAACAGCTTGAATGAATCCATTAACTAAAACGTGATATAATGATTTGCGGGAAAACGCCTGGATATCAAAGAGACAATCCATCGCCTGAAAGAGGTCCAACATTAATAACAGAAGCAGCACATGTCTTGAGCTAAACAAGAGGGTGAGGGTGGTTCCTCCTCGCACGAATGCACACTTCCCATTGACGTTTTTCTTCCAGAATTCTCCCTCACATTCTGCTCGTAAACACATTCAAATTAGGAATGCGATGCAAATCGTGTATTGACGAATCACAACGCTAGGCATACCTAGACCGCCTTCAGAGACGTAGAGGTAAAAGACCAAAAAAAAAAAACAAAAAAACAGAAGTAACTAAACCCTTTAGTGTGTAATATGGCTGGGGAACCACGAAGTGTCGGTAAAGATTCAGGTAATATGTGCGAAGTACATACTTCCGTCCTCTCCTTTAAGCAATTAATCATCAGCCTTAGATGAACTTCAGCCTAAGCCTTTTTCCTCAACTTTGACCCATTCATTTCCAAGCAGAAGCCGGAACCGAATCAGACGCCGAAGAACTTGAGCGGCCTATACTTCCAATCGAAAGGCCTTGGAAGAGAAACTCATTTTCTTGCATCGGACCGCAAGCCAACGAACTTATCGCGTTTGATCTTAGACCCTGTCAGTCTCGTACTTTGCCGATTTCATCAAGCTCGGCTCTGTTCTACACAAAAATCGTAATGTTGACAGCATAGGCGTATTATCTGGCTGAGGTGGTAGCACCAGGTAGGGAAATTCCCCATAGGGCAGGATTCGTCTTTAACTTGCGAAGAAAAGGTTCCAACTAAAGATTATACTGTGAAGGTGAAAGCGGAAAACCTTAGCGAATGGAATGTGACAATGCAAAAGTGTACCGGGGGATACATACAGAAGTCGGATCAAGGTGCGAAATTAAGGCCGAAAATCGGCGGTGGAAAAGAGAGCCTCCGAAATCGAGAGTCAATCTTAACGAATGCTTTGGGCTGGTCTAAACTGATCGACAAGACATTACCGTCGACTTTCTTGACGATCAACGGGTATCAAATGAAGGTTGTTTTGAATAGTCTTGCCCTACATAGTACAAGTCTGTTCGGAACCAATCAGATAAAAGATGACAGCTTTGAAACGGTTGGCTAAGAACTTAGCTATAATAATTAACTCTGTATTTAACATCGTCCTATCTCCTACATTCTTATTTTAGCTTATCAACCTGATAAAGCGTTAATGTCAAACCCAAGCTTCATTCAGTTGTTGTAAATCAGTTCCAGCAAAAGTGCAAGAACCAGCGACTACCTCAAATACAGTTTGTAAGGGAAGAACATTAACTCTGAAGTTTTGTCCCGACTAATCAGCTTCAGCGCTTCCCAAATTTCTAAATTAGTAACAGCTGCTCCCGGAAAACCTTGCTCACAATAAACTGATGCGTTCTATTTCTACTAGCTAGTCATCTTAACCTGAAGCTTATCTATGAATGCACAAACCCAGACAATCCTATGATCTGTGTATACTATCGAATGAAAACGTGGGCAACCTAATAGTCCTACATCAACTCTCTTAACTAAAACTCGGCCGAAGTAACTAGAACGCACCACCGAAGCAGAGTTGTCCATATTAGCCGAAGTTCACACTACCTACCGGGGTTATTTTTATGATACATGTGGATAAAGTTTCTAAATGACTTCACACTTTGGTTGTTAGTATCCGATCTTTCCCTATGTGATCTATGTCGTTGTCAACTACCTGACGAGATGTCGTCAAAAATGGCTCTAGTCACCGAAACAAATCAGGCCACTTAAAAGTTATTAGACGCATAACCAGCAATAAAAGGAAGAGAGGTATCCGTTATTCTAACGTTCAGTTTTATGCTAACATCTGCGATGACAAAAACACACAGCGCATCAACAGACTTGTTCATTAGCCAGGAAGCACCCCTCGAGTGTCAGTAGTCTGATATTGAACTCACAACATTTTAGGTCAAGTCACAGGAACTAACCAACATCTATATCCACTACAGGAGTGGTGACATGTAACTTGCAGGGTTAAAGGGAGATTACTCATGACTTCCAATCGTGGCATTAGTAAGGAATGAGATTGATATAACCCAGTGATTGTAATAAAGTGTTCGGTTCGAAATTCCTAGCACCTGAAAAAGGCCGGAGCGTACGACGGCCGAAATGTCGTACAAATGGCAAGAAAATGGGGACAATAGTCCGAATAATGTAAATACGTCTTCCCTGGTATTGTATATTAGTTAAGACTTTTTGTGGTTCGTTCAATTAAGTTTGTGTAGGGGTTTCTATGTCTTTATTGCTGGTCTGACTTTTTCGGTGCTGATCGGTTTTTGAGCAGGGGATGGTTTGGTAGTACTGACATGAGAAACCTTTTTCTTGCTGGAGATTTGGAAACGGGGGTCTTTCTCAGGGGGTCATTTTGGGAGAGGTATGTCTCTTTCGAGACATGATCGCCCAAGCGTGTATCACGTATGGCACTTGACTGATTGACTGGGTGTTAATGGTTTTACCACTAGAAGTGGTTCCATGGAGTGCGGTTTGTCTTTTGTGGAAGACGGTGCCGAGGAAGAGGGGAAAAAATTTTGGTGCAGTTGGTTCATGTTTTGCTTAAATTTTTTTTTAAATTTTGTAATTTTTCGAACATTTCAAAACTTGGTTCATACTTTAAGTACTGGTTTTTAATTTCTTCCGCAAGTAATGTTTTTAACCCTCTAGGGCCATTCGTATCATATTTGATACAGTATGAAAACAAGCCTTGAAAGAAATATTTTCCTGAAAATATTTTTAAGAGAAATATTTTATAAATTTCAAATGAAAGCAGTACTGACTGCTCAGTCAATGAATACCAAATGTTTCCTTATAGGGAAATAATGTATCAAATATGATACGAATGGCCCTAGAGGGTTAAGTAGTAATTAGTGGGGGATCTGTTTATTACTTCATAACAATATAGAACTGATCCCCCACTTTATGACAAATAGAAGCCTTAATCATATTATATTATTAACCCTCTAGGGCCATTCGTATCATATTTGATACAGTATGAAAACAAGCCTTGAAAGAAATATTTTCCTGAAAATATTTTTAAGAGAAATATTTTATAAATTTCAAATGAAAGCAGTACTGACTGCTCAGTCAATGAATACCAAATGTTTCCTTATAGGGAAATAATGTATCAAATATGATACGAATGGCCCTAGAGGGTTAAGTAGTAATTAGTGGGGGATCTGTTTATTACTTCATAACAATATAGAACTGATCCCCCACTTTATGACAAATAGAAGCCTTAATCATATTATATTATTAACCCTCTAGGGCCATTCGTATCATATTTGATACAGTATGAAAACAAGCCTTGAAAGAAATATTTTCCTGAAAATATTTTTAAGAGAAATATTTTATAAATTTCAAATGAAAGCAGTACTGACTGCTCAGTCAATGAATACCAAATGTTTCCTTATAGGGAAATACCAAATGTTTCCTTATAGGGAAATACTGTATCAAATATGATACAAATGGCCCTAGAGGGTTAAAACTGGCAGCGGGAGTAGATCTATGTTTGCTTTTACCTGTCGATAATTCTGAAGACAGAGGTGCGCTGCTCAGAGCTTATCAAAAGCTAAGTAGAACGTGATATGTGCCTTCATGTATGGTAACAAATGCTAAACAATCTTCTCAAAATGAAGAAGATGATACCATGGGCGGCAATAACAAGGTCTTGAAGAGAATGGAAATAATAATGGGGACTTGTATTTAACATCAAGCAGAGGCAGTTGAAATGCCTGAAACAGGTAATAAAGAAAAGAGGGCTTTGGAAATCTGATACTAACAGGACAGATTGGGGCAAAACAGGGACAGAGGAAAGCAGCACAAAACATTCTTGATGGGATTGAGCAAATGAATGGCAGTGCAGTTTGGGGAGAAATAACAAACATGAGTAAATTTATTAAGAGCTACAAAGAATAAAACATTATAGAGGGCTGTCTATAAATAAATTGAAAACATTATAGAGGGCTGTCTATATGAATAAATTGCCACTGCCGAAATTTCAGCTAAATCACAGATCGTGAGAAAACAAAAATGGACGCCTCGTTTTGATGTAATTAGAAGAATCATGCTGCTGTAATCAAGTGAATACATATATATATATATATATATATGGGTACATAAATAGCATTAGGGGTGAGAAAAGAAAAAGGTCTGACAGTTTTCTTCGAAGGCGTTATTTCTAGTATAGAGTTTGAGATTGAGTTTTGCTTAACGGCATATCAATCTCTGTGGGTTATTTAATGCCAAAAAGGTGAACTTGCGTTGTTAGCCGAGCTGAAAGAGAAACTCAGTTTGTTGTATTACAGAGGCTTATACCAGTGCGACGTACGTATGTTGTATAATCTGCAAACCAATGTTGATGATCGGCTTGAAATATAATGACGGACAACTTCTTTATAAAAATCTAATAACTTATTCAGTTTATTCTCTGCAGTGATGGCTGTGTGTAGAGGGGTAGTTGGCGGAAGCACGAACATTCAAGAGGGTGACAGCTGGAGTTGTCTTCCTTACATTCTCTTTCCAGGCTTCGTCTGCTCTTTCGTATCTCTCGGCCCTCATTGTGTGTCGACCCGGAAAACTCGGTGTTATATATAAATTCAGGAAGTGTCAAGCTTCACCCAATTACGTAATTCCCTGGCAGGCCTAATCACCAATTGTTGTCTTTGGCTAGTTGCATTTTGACGTAATCACATTATTGTCTATTTCATTGTTCAGATTTTTCCAACTTTGACACTCTGACGCAAAGCCTGTTTGTCAATTCTTCTGACATCAAAAACATATTTTATTGGCTTAATAAAATATAATTAATTCCTTTAATCATTATTTCATAATTTCGAAATATTTTAATGTCTTTGGAAGGTTGCTTCGGTATTTTTTCGCTTCTCACCGAATAATTTAATTAAATTATATTCTTTGGGTCACAGACCATATTCTATTGTTTATATTTAGTGATTTTGAAAACACGAATTTTTTGACACAATAATACACTGTTTATTTTTTCTGCATTACAGCTTCGACAGAAATTATCGCGTGTTGTACTTTTTGACCTTCGACAAGAATAGATTCTTTCCAAGTTCAATTATATTCTGTTGATCCCTAGAATATTGTTGTGGATCTTCGTCGCCAATTTGCTGTGGAGTTGTGGCGAAACGTCGCCGCAGAGTTGTAGTGACCGGTTTCTGCCGGAAGTAAGATACGGAAGGTAGGTTCAAAACAGTATATTAGTATAACAAGAACATAGATATTCAAAGGAAGTGTTAATAATAAGTAATATAAAAATAAGTCCGCAGGCATTCTGTCATCAACTGCCTTTGTTAATTGCGGTATTTAATTGCCTTCCCAGTTAAGACAAAATGTGGATATTCTGGACCATATAAACCGGGCAACAATTTCTCTCTAATTTTTTCCAGACGAAACTATACTCATCGGCGGAGCCTCGACTGGGTTATTACTTTCCACCCGAAAGCAGAGAGTTCAACAATTAGCAAGGTAGTTAAAACTGCCTTGGTTAACGGTTCTGCAGAAATCACGCAGGTAATTCTATATAACAAGAGGAAGTGTCCATTCCTCGTAGGAGGGCACCATAACAAATATATAACAAGTTGTTTTGAAGACGTTAAATAGATGAAGGCGGCCGTTTGCAAGGATTCTGGATATCTTTACTTTAGATGACTTCCACAGAATGGCTGAATCGCTCCGACGAAGACATTGAAATCAAAAGATTCCTTTTTAAAGGAGGTTATATTTTTGTACTTGTTTTAAATTAATGAATGCCTCTCCTGACAAAGTATAAAAACATCTGGAATACAACTCGCGTATATTTGAATCTGAATGTAGGCGGCGGCTTTGACACAAGAATTATCACCAACAATTAAAGCCCTAAACTTTTTCTTCCTTCATTCACATACGTATCTTTCAGAAAGATGACAGTCGGTATAGCAGCTACAAAGATGTTCTGTGATAACTTTTATTTAGAAAAATTCTATCAACATCAGTCAACTTCAAAGGAGTGTTTATAATGACTATAACAATTATTGCTGTCGAACAAAGCCAACCAGCATAATTAGCCTTTCTTTAACGCCTATCTAAAAACGAAATCGCCCTGCATTGTCTTTGCTGAACCGTTAACAATCGGATAAATGACTCAGCGATTTTGCTAGTCGGATTCGAACATTTCTCTTTTCTGGATAAAATTCACATTGATGTTGAACAAAAGCTATGTTGAATTGTGTTGTCTTCTCTCGAAAAAATCAGTAATTGAGAATACAGATTTAATACCATGTCAGGTTAAAGCACTGAGTACGACAACTGAAAGTTAAGCAACGTCGAACCTAGTCAGTATCTAAATGGATGACCGCTTGGTAAAAACAGCTGCTGTAAGCTTAAATGTGAGTGAGAAATAATGGATAGCGGTCAGGAATAAAAAGTCCGAGAGCCGAGTTCGATCTCCAGGTGGGTTCGTTGTAGTCATTACGCGAAAATATCCCTGGAAAAGACATGAATCCACCTCTTCTCTATGTCAGTTATGCGTTAGTAGAAATTGTATCTGTTAATCATTATTGCCCTCAAAGGGTTGTCACAAACAAACATATTTTAAGCTTTAAATAACTCCCGAAAGGTCGATAAAACATAAACAAAAGTCAATTAATTTAAAATGCATTAATTATTTCTATGAAATGATTGATTTCATTGCATCGTTTTACATGGCTTATCAACCCTTTTCAGGTTATTTAAAGCAAGAAAACGTTTTTGAGATTGTAAAAATTTATTAGCTGGGGGAGATTTTTTAAATTTAGTTTTCTGCAATTATCTGTGTATATAACGAATCCAAATAAAACTTGAACTGTATTTCTCCAATTAACAATTTTGATCCCCTATCTAATACACCACCTGCTCATTTAAACTTACACAACCTGGTATGTTCAAACGAGCTCCTACGTAGGTACTGACCAGACTCGAATTTGCATAACTTCGGTAATCGTAGGTGAACCAATGTTTCAGTGTGAGTTGTCTGTAACCCACTATTTCTCTGAGAGGCAGGGATGATCAGTATTTCTTTCCTGAAGCGGAAAGAGATTCCTATCTGTAAATTCTGATAGTTATTTGATAGAAAAGAATATACCAATTCAATTTAAGTCAATACATGACGTATCTATAATCCGAAGAAAAATGTTTACTTATAGACTCGACTATAAAGCATAACTAATGTTCATTTACATTATCGAATATGAAATACAATGTTTACCTATAGACACGAGTATGAAATAGGAAACGTTAATTAGTGACTTGAGAAATTCCTAGAGATGAAGAAATGAACTGAAGCTAGAAATACGTCGATTGACGTATTACTGACGAATGCTAAAAAAAGTCAAGTCCTTCTATCAATAAGGATTCTTAAAAAGATTATTGTCGTTTGAAATGCTAGGGTGAATGGTTCGAAATGTTTCGAGAGGTTCACGGTGCCTAGTCATGTGCTTGTTCACACAATTGTACTGAAACCGAAGATATTTTCTTCCATAACTGAAAGTGGGGGAAGTGCAGTTCCTTTCTTTGAGGCAACATGCCAGGTGGATTTGTTTTTGAATTTACCTTTTTCTAGCCTTTGCCTAAAGAGGCAAGACCTACAAAACAGCAGGTGATTTGAATTCAGAGTTTCATTCTCCTAGACTGGTTGCCACCCAAAGTTAATTCTTAAGGTGAATTTAGTTTTGAAAGTCCCTTCTTCTAGCCTTTGCTTAAAGAGGCAAGGCCTACAAGGCCGCGGGTGGTTATATTTCTCAACGCTGGTTTAAATGCAGAGTTTTCCTTTACATTGACTGGCTGATGACCAATGTTATAGATTCCAATCGCTCTGTTATTTAAACACAACTGGGGGGAAGAGATGGATTAATACTTTTCTCAGCGGTATTAGCAAGTAATTGAAAATGCAGTCAATTCGACTGGAATTTGAAATCGACTCTATTTGAAAGGGATAGTGACTACAGTAAAAATTATCCTTACAATAAAAAAGAGTTGACATTACTTTGACATATGAGGAAAGATGACTTGGAGAATTTAATATCCACAGAGCACCCAAATGACAATATATTCAGGGAAACTACATGATAACTTAAGTTAAGGCATGGCACAAGAAGGGATACATTTTGTATTTAGTAAGTGTTGTAATACTCCAATATGGGGTCTGATCTGACTCTTTTAACGACAAAGAACGGTAGAACATGTCTGGTACTTTCTAGAGCCATACAATGAGCCACTCATTTTTCCCGTGTCTAGAGTGATGGATTGTGTATATGAGTTCCGATTGAAGATGGAGAGCTTAAGTTCTCATAGAGACTGAAATGTGAAAACCTATTTGAGCTTTAGCCGAGTTCGAATTCCAGTTGAGTTTGTTGTTTTCAGTTACGCGCAAATACTCTTCGGAAAGGTATTAATCAGTTTCTTCCCTCCAGGTCCGGGTTAAATAACAGGAGAGAGTGGGTTCTATAGCATTTGTTGGCAACCAGTCTACCACAGAAAGTAATAGCAACCAACTGCGGGAAATCTTTCTGCCCAGTCAGTCATGTCTCTTTCGAGACATGATCGCCCAAACATGTATCACGCATGGCACTTAACTGACTGGCTCTTATTTTTAGATAATTTATTTGAATAAATCTTATTTCATACACGGCATTACATAGCCTAGTGGATTAAGGTGTTGACTAAAACACATAACTAGAAGTTAAGGGTTCGATCGACGCATCTGAGGGTGATAAAAATCATATACTATGGTTCAGTAGAAGAAACGGACAAGCGTTACAAACATAAACAAGACTGGACAGGATTCAACGGCTTGCTACTTATTTCTGCATGAAGACGTTCCTTGTTTTAGACGTCTGCTCAGGCACATTTCTGTTTCTTCAACATCCGCAGAGCCAACCGTTATACTGCAACTATCGAGAGTGTATCTTAGTTACAGTATTTGAACAATAATTATAGATCATTACAAGTTCGTGTATATTTGCTAGTATGATCAGTTACAGAACAAATAAGAAACGCTTATCAATTTAACATGTTTCAGTTTTATGAAAGCTTCATCAGACAATGGAACATGAATGACAAGAAGAAAGAAATTCTGATATTTTTACTTTTGTGTTGTTTGACTTTCATTGGTTAATCATGATTCACGTGCCTTGATCTTGTTATACAAACGTTAGCGAAATTTTTGGTATTCCGTATTCAGGGATAAACGGGTCGTTTAAGATTAAGATTTTTTAAGAAATCATCGGAGAAACCCTAAATATTACATTATGTATGTAAGATTATAATAATTCTGGTTTCTTTCTAGGGTGGGATTCAGATGATAATGTATATTCGTTAGGGTTAGGGTTAGGGTGTATATTTTCTAGACATTATGTTTCATTGTTTTTCGCATGTTGAATTGTGAATGTTTTTTTTTACGTACATATCGTTTGTTTGAAATAAACTTACGTTAGATTCTTTACGAAATGGGTTCAGTAAAGACTGGTGGTGTACGATAATGTCTTTGACGTATGTTTATAGTTAGAAATATTGTTTCAGACTCTGGAGATACTTTCGAAATAAAAAAAATTATATATATATATATATATATATTTTAATCATTTCACTCCGAACAAGGCAGAAACTCGACTGATGTGCAGGGGGCTACATAAATGTAAAAAGATTAATTAGAAAAGAGTGAGGAGTACAAAATAGTTAGAAAGGAACAATAGAAAGCTGAGAAAGCAGGTGCGATGACAGATACATAGGTGGAGAGAAAGGGAAGGTTATACAGGGTTGGGGAGAGAGCTAGAGGCCAGTGGTTAGTAGATGAGTATTGACTTCGCATTTAAATTTCTGGAGGTTGTAGCCGTCAGGAAAGCAAGAATACGGGAGCGAGTTCCACAGGCGAGAAGTGCGAGAGAAGAAGCTGCAGGAGTAGAATTATCGTCTGCATTTGGCTAACCTGACTGTGAATGGGTGGGACCCAGTTGCCAGTCTGGTTGCACGAGTAAACACCTGTTGAGGAGGTATCAGTGACTTAAGTTCGTCCGAGCAGAAGCCATGAAAGTATTTATAGAACAGACAAAGGGAGGCCACATTTCGACGATGGGGAAGTGGCTGCAGTCGAGCCGCCAGATCAGTACCTATCACATTACAGACTCTCCTTTGGAGCCTGTCAAGAACACTGAGGAGAACGGCAGGGGCACCTGTATATTAATTTGTAAAATCAGAGGTGTGGCTAGTTTCGTTCATGAGTCATCAGAGGTTTTGAATGATTGTCTAACAGCAAATCCTTTATATTTCATTTGCTCATATGTATATAAGACTGTAGGATACAGTATCTGGATACAAGAATAGATTTCAAATCACAGTTCATCAAATATGTCCTTCAAACTTCTTATCAGAATTTTCTGAAGTACAATATTTTTACTATTATATATTTTAGACAGATCTTTACCTCGTTTCCATGTTTGTGATCACAACTTTTTCTTAACGCTGTCCGCAGTATATCACGACTTTTTTGAATCTGTTCAATTTTTAAACGCATTAATTGTTGACCGTAAATAGAGTAAACATGAACCGGAGTGAAGACTTAAGAATTAGATAATCATTACTGTCCAGAGGTTTTACTTTACTAGAAACAGAGTAGTGCTTAACGAGGCAGTCCAATGAATTGTTAATTTTAAGTAGCGTGTTCAATTCTCAATCGATTTTCTTGCATACATAACTGGGATAAGAATAATCTTGAACAACGGATCAAATGTTCTAAAGAACAGGACTCAAGATCAACCTTTATAAAATAGAAAAATGATTGGGAAAATGGAATGAAGTAATGTTATGTAGACTGAATATATCATAAAAATTCAGTATATAAAATGAATACATATTAAACACTTCAAATATGTCGGTGTATGGATCAGCAATTCATTTTGTGCAAAAGATAAGAAAATTGAACATAGAATATGGTGCATTCGATGTTATGTTGCTCAACACCTCAGCTTGCTAAAAAAATGATCAATTAACTCAAAATTTCATGATGTATTTTAAATGTTCTCGTCAGATCGAGACTTTCATGTAGGTAGTATGCATATGCAGTAAAGGAAAAACGAGAATAAAAGACTAAGCATTATCTACAAGATTGATGGATTTGCTTTCCTCTGGTTTGTCAATCCTTTGTGGGTCAGTGAAAACCGAATCATGTTCCCAACTGCAGGCGGTTGCTTTCTGTACCCAGTCTTCCCGATGTGGCTTAACTGCTGTTTTTCAGCGTGATCTAAACGTCACCAACAGTAAGCAGAAAAATATATAGTTGTCGAAAAGCACAAGATCTGAATTAAAAATTGGACATTTCAACATCAAACAGGTACAGATGCTTAAATATCTGTGTGGTGATTAAAAGCGAGGCTGGAAAATAGGAAACCCAAGTTCACACGCTCATCGGAATAGCAAAAGAAGCATTCCAAAAGCTAAGTAAAATACTACGAAACAGGCATTTTTCATTAAAAATTAAAATAGTGATCAAGTATTAGTCATCTTGTGAGCCATTTTGAATAACACCGTGTATAAATCAGTTACAACAATTTTTTTTTTTTAATCATATCACCCCGAGCGAGGCAGTAACGCCACTGATGTGCAGGGGGCTACATAGGAGTGAAAAGATTGGAAAAGAGAAAACCGGAAACAAGGGATGAGCCTCTTCACCTGTTCAATATACGTGGGTGGAGTGTGAACCGGATGAATACAGAAAAAGAAATTGAACCTAGAATATTCTGCGCTGAGGTGGTTTCGCCCACAACCGTAAGTTACTACAAAAACCAAAACCAAATGATTAAATAGCCGACACAGATCGGTTATTCCCATATAAATGTCCTGTCTAGTATGTCACCATATATATTCGTAAATGTCATAACTGTCAGCTGTAAGTAACCTCTTTCCCCGATCAATGATTTAAAATGGCATGGAACAAATAAAACCTATAGATAGGACACCTCTTCCTAGAATTGATTGGCGCAATAGAATCACAAACAAAGAACTGTATCAAATAACAAATTGGCAGCCCGGCTGCAATCACACTCTCACCGGCGTGACGTGGCTTCCCTGTGTCTATTCTATAAATACTTTCACGGCTTCTGCTCCGATGAACTTAGATCACTAGTGCCCCCTAGGTAAGAATTTGTACGAGATACTAGATTAGCAACTAGGTTCCACCTTTTTACAGTGAAATCGATAAAATGTAACCGCAATTTCTACTCCAACAGCTTCTTTTCTCGCACTTCCCGACTGTGGAATTCCCTTCCACATGCCTGCTTCCCCGACAGCTACAATCTCCATGGTTTTAAATGTAAGGTCATTGGACACCTCCTAATACACTAACTCGCATCCATTCTGTCAAACACTCTTCCCATCTACCCAACCCTCATCCTCGGTATAACTACCCGTCTATCACCCTCCTTCTGACATTTCCTATAACTAACCACTATTTCTCATCAACTTCCCGTATGTAACCCCTTGCGTAATAGTGGCAGTGGAATGCCTTGCTTGGGGTGAAATGATTAAAAAAATTACTTGAAGACATTTAACAGCAGCAACTACTAAAATATATTGCACATGTAATTCAAAGAGAAATTAATAACAAAATCCAAGATATTGATATTCCACACAAAACCAAAAAATAAAAAAAATAAAAATAAAAAATAAAAATAAAAATAAAAATAAAAATAGGAAAGAAACCCCTATCAATAATGGAAATAGTGATTAATTGTTTGAATTTGTTTAGCAACATATCACCATCTTTGTGTTCATGCTCAAATCTAAATATTTTTAACACAATTTTATGGCTTCAACTAAATATATTTTGAACACAATTGTATGTTTTTTTAACTTCAGATAAATGTATTGTTAGTGATTTTACTTCTTCTTCTATATGCCTTGTTTTTTCAGGACGTAGGCGATCATGGCCTTCCACGTCTTCCGATCCCTAGCATGTTTCCCCGTTTTACCCAACCAAACCCCCGTTCTATCATCCACCTGCTCAGGCTCATCAAACATGTTACACACTGCTTTCCCCTGTTTCTCTTTCCTTCTAGCTGGCGTTTGAGTGTCAGATTCTCCAAGCCCTCTTTCCTTATTACATGTCCCAGGAATGTTGGCGGTCTTTTCCTGATGCTCAGCATTAATTTTCTTTTCGTTTTCATCCTCATCAAAACCTCATCATTGCTCATGTGCTCCTTCCATAATATCCGCAGAACGCCTTTGTTGAACCACATCTAAGTTGCTTCAAGTTGTTCCTTGATCTTTGATGAGATTATCCAGCATTCACTGCCATATTGAAGAACTGACATCACATAGCAATCCAGTACTCTCTTCTTTGTTTCTAGTTTTCCTACCTCTTTATACTCTAAAGTGATATTACTGTAAATATGTATTCTTAGTAATTCTTCATATAAAAATGTATTGGTAGTATGTTTACTATAAAATTGTATTTTTATACATTCATAATATTTCGACTTTGTTTGGGGTTTACTATTTTCTCCTGGGACTCTAACAAGTGTTACCACCGCGAATCATAAAGGATATGTGTACAACAGTAATTAAGATGTGGCTCCACTCTTCTCAAAATCATCAATTTCCTGATCTGAAGTCTTGCTGCCGGATGTAGTTTATCATCAAACACAGGAATGGGAAGAGTGATAACAGGTTCTGAACATGTTAAATCCATTTTCCTAGAAAATTACTTTAAGAGTAAGATTTCTTTTTATAAATTCCAACCTCTCGCTGCTCAGCCAATGAAAGCTAAATGTTTCCTTATAAGGAAACAATTCAAATTACCGTTATCATTTCCATTATGTGTTAAGTACAATATCTTCTTAGGAAAGATAGTAGTGATGCGTTTTTATATTTTTCTCCATAATTTGGAATTAAAAAATAATCCTTCTCATAGACTGATGCTGATCAAGGTAGCTGATCCTGTCGTGGTATTTAACCCATAGTTTGGAAAGAATAGAGGTGTTAAAGTATTTCACCAATATAATTTCTGCGAAAGAATAGGCAACAGATTAGGCCGGGATTTAAACTTGGTTTGATGATTCAGCTTTGCACGCCGATAGCCACCCATTCACAGTGTCATAAAGACACCACCAAAATGATAAGGGGAAACAGTTAATGTGTAATTGTAATGGCACATTATCTCCGAAATGTAGGCATTAAGTTAACAAAACTGTTGCCACTATTCTACAATGATTTTTCCAATCAGTTTTTGTTTCCCGTATTTGTCTTTAATCAAAACGTTTCCGTCCGATTATCCTCCGGCCATTCACAGGTGTCTCATTCGTTAAGCAAGAATAATTCATTTCATCAACGTCTTGTTTGTAGACAAGACAATTGCTTTGTCAGACAAAATGCTATTAATATTAATAATAATAATTAATATTTTTCTCGAATATTTTTCTTATGCTTGTTGTTTTTATTCTCCCCAAATTGGTTTTCATCAGAATGTCTGCAAAAAGATGTTTTTTTCTAGTATACATTGATTTTTTGCTGACCAGTTTCTTTGGTATTATCCATTTATTTTCACAAATTTTAAGTTTTCTACGTCCTGCTAGTCGTCAAAACATAATCCCTCACGGTATGTTTTTTAAATGACCAATAACCTTGGGAAAGGTAAATAATCTGTCTCTTCCCTCCAGTTATGGATTAAATAATAGGACAGATTGGGTTCTATAGCTTTGCCTTGCAACCGGTCTACCGCAAAAAGCAATGGCAACGCACTGCGGAATAAACTTCTGCCCAGTCAGTCATGTCACTTTCGAGACATGATCACCCGAAACGTGTATCATGTATTACACTTAACTGACTGACTGAATCCACATAACCAATATTATTAACCATACGCACTTAATCCATTAAACTTTTTAAACAACAGACAAGTATGTCATTAATTATAAAACACGTTTCTATCAATTATCAGGTAAAAAAAATTGTAGTACAAATTATATTTTTTTTAATATTTATTTATTTATTAGGATGTGCGATGTGGCGCAATGGATGTCAGCTTCGAATGAGAAATCGAATAACCGAGTTCGAATTCCCCTCGAATTTGTTTCGTTCACTTCCACAAAAATACACTTAGGAAAGGTATGAATTTGTATCTTCTCCCTTCAACAGTTCGGGATCTATAGTCGTGGTTGGCTGCCGGTCTGCTGCAGAAAGGAATAGCAACCTACTGCGAGAAAATCATCTGCCTAGTCTGTTATGAATAAAAAGAGACATAGTTGTCATAGCGTGTATCACGTATGACAATTAAGTTACGCTATTTACATTATTCGAACTGTTGTCCTCGTCTTTGTTGCCATTTGTACAATATTTCGGCCGTTGTACCCTGCGGCCTTCTTCAGGTGCTAGGAATTTCGAACCGAACGCTTTATTACTGTCACTGAGGTATATCATTCTCATTCCTTGTGCAGAGCCTCTTTTTTGTAGTCATGAGTTATCTCACTGTAAGTTATTTGTTCACCACTGCTGTAGCCTGGTATTGAACTCAGTCTTTGGGTCAAGTCACAGGAACTAACCAACGTGTAAATGCACTGGGCCATGTGTCCTTAATGTCTTACAAATGGCATCAAAGATGAGGAAAATAGTTCGAATAATGTAAATAGTGTAAATACTGCCTCATCTCAGAAATATAGACAAATAAAGAAAATTAAGTTAGTTAGCCATTGCCACACGATTCGGAAATTAATATTTTAGCAGTGATACTCAAAATGAGTTTAAGAGGCAAAAGCACAAAATATTCAAACTTATTTTTCTGCCACTCAACGGGCTGTAGAGAACTCCGGTCCAAGCCGGTCGCTGTAAAAAAATAGTGCGGTGTCCTCTCACGCAGCTTGAGTAAAATCAGATGACTCGATAAACACACCAGGTAATATATAACGAAGACAAACTCGTGTACAATAGCGGCTAATGGATAGGTCGAGGTCGCCGTACTGAAGGGCCATCGATGTCTTCAGGCCTCACTCCCATGGGTTATACTGTACTTATGCTGAGCAGACCTTAGTTACAATTTCTACATAACAGCGCGTTATCCGGCGTCAACAACAATCTGAACAAGGCCAGAATACCCAAACCCTCGGTTACGATGACTTTTGACTTCGTGATAGCACACACACACACACACATGAAGAATATATATATATATATATATATATATATATATATATATATATTTTCTTCATTTGTAAACGAGTTATGAGAATAGCATAATTGCTAACCTTTCTCAAACAAAAGGAATTATTGAATGAAATAACAAAAATTATGACTAAGTGTAACCATACGAAAAAATACCTATTAGGTTCATACAACCATGGATGAAAACGTTATAATTTCTTGTAATTTTAAAAATTGCGCGTTTAAAAGTTCCCCGTTACTTGAGCGTTAAAAAAAAACACCGTTACGTGAGAGTTCTTAAAGAAAAATGGTTAACGATAAAATCAGTTATTGCAAATCACCTGAAGACACCACATGATAGAAACCTAGGTCGCGTAATAACTCGCTTACAAATGAAGAATAATCAAAAGTTCTACAATATAATTGTATTGAACACTTTTTAATACAAATGTGTATCAGAAACTAAGTAATTAAACTATATATATATATATATATATATATATATATAATGTATCGAGGCAGCAGGTCATTTTCTAAACATATACTGTTAAATATAACAGAGACAATGAATTATGTCTAATCATCCGTTCTAAATATCGTATTTTGGCTTTAATTTCAGTTTAATTTCGTGCTATCACGCGGTGTGACGTCATAGAACCGCATTACAAATTTGCGAACTGCGTTTGCTACTTTTGGTAACTGTTGACGTTGCTTAGCGGAGTTTTATGTCAACACAAGATAAAATCGTCGCTGATGTTGGAAGTTTTTGTGTTAATATCCTTGTAACCTCTTTGAATATGGCTCATGTGAGCCGAAAGCTTAGAACCAACTTAACAAAAAATTATCCAAATGTTGTAGAATTTTTGTCTTTATTTTCAACAGAAATTAAAGACAAAATACGATGTTTAGAACGGTTCATGATTAAACATAGACATTCATTGTCTCTTATATTTAACAGTATATGTTTAGAATATATATATATATATATATATATATATATATATATATATATATAAGACGGGTGACGGCAATACACACATAATTTTTTACATGAATAAATTTCCTTCTTTTTGGTGCAAGCTTATTCCTAAATAACCGTTACAAAAACCTTCACCTATTTCGAACTTTAGGATTTCCAAAGAATATCTAGATAGTGTCACGTGGATTTTTCCAATCACACCGAAACCACATTGATTCTAGATAATGAATGAGGCGGTCGAAAGTACTTAAAGAACATTAGAAAATTTATGGATTAGTTGTCTAATTTTATCGGTTTTAAAATTAGACAACTAACTCATAGAGAATTCAAAAGTCTAAACCTAAAAGTAATAATCAATATTAGTTTAAAATTAGTAAGCATCCTTGATCTAACACTGGACTTAGTAAATGATACATATCAACCATACATAAAACCAAACGAATATCCATTATACATCAATCCTAAGTCTAATCCTCCCACCCGCAAGTATAATCAAATCAGAGAATATAGAATTAGTTAAAACTTTTCTAGTGACGAAATATTTTATAAACATAGACATTTTTATAATAATGCAGTAAGTAATAGTGGCTAAAAAACCGTGATATCAAATAATAAAAAAAATAATTAAAAATATATGGCTATAACAAGAAAAATAAAAATAGGAAAATTATTTAGTATACACCTCTTTTAACCAAATGATTAGCACTAAGTTAGGGCTGATGTTCTTCAGTTTAAATGAGAAACATTTCTCTAATAATAACCCTCTAATAATTTTTTTAAATAAAAATACTATTAAATTAGGTTATAGCTGTACGAAGTATCTAGAAAAATCATGTACTAAAATTATAATGATAACATTGTTTATCGGCATGTAAACCAAAGTAGCAATAATTATAAAAATAATGAAAATAAGAAGAATACAAATTCATGTAATTGTCAAAATCCTAACAATTACCAACTGGAATAGTTGTCTAACAAATTCTATTGTGTACCAATGTACATCAAATGAAGACTAACCTTTTTACAAAATAACTCGTACCAAAACCAAACACCCCTTTCTGCGTATTTTCGGAAGTTAAAAGACACAAACAAAACCGCAAATTAAAATAGAAAATTCTGTTAAAAAAAAACAAGAATCTGTAATTCGTTCTATAACATCTGCCCTCTGTGCTTGACTGAAAAGATGCAGATTTTAAGATTCCCAAAAAATAATGTACTACTGAATTATAGCGATCAATTGACGGTTTTATGTAAACATCGAAAATATTTTTACCTAAAATTTAATTGATTACAATTGTTCATTTATAACTTATGCTTAATAATAAATTAAAAATTAAAAACTATTTTGCTAAAATAAATGAGCTACACAATATTTATTTGGTATTCATAATTTTAATATGGATTAGTATACCCTAATTATTTAATTCTAACTCTAACGTAAACATTTCAGCCCCTTTAACTCATGAGATAATAAAAAAATCAACTTAAAAATACCTGGAATCCAACCTGCTGTTAAAAATTATTGTTTGCCTATTTAAATAAGATATGGTCTCACTATGTATCTTACCCAGACCAAATTGAAAAGTGTCATGCCATGATATCAGACTACTCTGTAGTTTTCTTGATCAAATCTTCAACTTCATAGTTCAACGTAATTCTCGTTCTTGATTAACAATATTGACACACCTAGAATCATATTCTCCAACTGCCACTCCCTAATTTTCTAAATAGGTATAAATTTATCTCATATTTTATAAATAAATTATTTTCACCGTTTATTTTAAATTATCACATGAAGACGAACAGTATTGTTCTGAAACATGAAATTTTTTGTGTAGTGATATAATGCTTTTATAAACATTTGTAATGAAAAAATTATTAATATTAAGCTCTACTTTGTATTGTGCACTCTTTATAAAAATGCATGAACAGTGAGTTTTAATCGATCTGTTATTTCAGTTCCTTATATATATATATATATATATATATATATATATATATATATATATATTAGAAAAAGAAATAGGGTTGTTCCAACGAGAGAAATTGGTATACAATAAAAAGTGTGAGAGGTCGTGAACGTTTAGTTTAAAGTGTATATTTATTGTTGTATAAAGATATACATATTTTGATATTTTAAGTGTCCATAATGGTATTTGTGACGCTACACGTGTTTCGAGTATAAGATTTATTCTCTTCAGGCGAATAAATTTGTGGCCTTACATATCGAGTTTCTTTTGTTTCTGAGGGCCAAGTTCTTGTTTATATATAGGTAAGTAGAAAATAAAAATAGAAATAAAGATAAAGACTAAAGAAATAAATCAAATCATTGGAGTAAAAAAATAAATCAAAGTAAATCCATTAAATGTAAGGAGGAAGAAGAAAAATCCCGAAAAATCCTGGAAAAGAAGATAACATTGATGAAAGCACTAACAAATCAGGAAGAATCAGACAATTAAGAAACAAGACATCAAACAGGTCGTTATTAAGAAAAGAAACCCTGGACAAAACACATATCCAGGAAACCAATATGTGAAACTAAATAGACGTGAACATTTCAGACCACATTTCAGACCACATTCACAAGCACATCCAAATATCAGGTACACTCACAAAATCACATCGGACCACATAATAACAAATCCACACAACAATTATTTCATAACAATACTTATAATATTCACATACCTACACATCCACCCATTCTCACTAAACTTCACTCAAATATTCTTTAGGCCTCCGGTGAGGTCATGGATTAATTATTTTCCCGCTTTCTCCTCGATATCTATATATATAAAAGGCAAGATATTTGTGTGTGTGCCTGCCTGTTTGTATGTCCTTTATACAAATCCACCATTTTTATCCGATTCTCACCAAACATCACACAAATATTTTTTAGGCTTCCGATTGGGTCATGGGTTACTTATTTTTTCCGATTTCTCCCCGATATCGGAAATCGATACGCCGATTTCCGATCAAGTCTGATCAAGATCAGGATTTCAGCCCTTTTATCGTGGTTCTTGCTGTAGAATTTGCTCTAACTTAGTAAAATTATAGTTTTTAGTCTCAAACACTAGTAGATCTTTTCAGGCGACTCATTTTCTCCGATATCGGAAATTGATACTCCCGATATTCTATCGAATCTGATCAAAAACCGATATACAGCTATCAATATGGCTCATTTTCTTCAATTTTACTCCCGATAGGTATGATAAGTTTTCATGGACTTACTTAGGTTAGTTTATCCTTGAATGACTTATTTGACTTCGATATTGGAAATCGATGCCCCAATATCTTATCGGGTCTGATCCAAATCAGATTTTCAGCCCTTTTATTTTGGTTTTTGCTACGAGTTTTGCTCTAAGTAGGTATAATTGTAGTTCTTAGTTTCAGCCATGATACCATTTACTCAGGACTTATTTAGCCTTCAAAATTCAGTTTGAGACGAAAAACTTATTTCACATCGATACCGGAAATCATAATTTGACTTACATCCATTCATTTTTCTTTCAATCTGTGGTTTCGATTTGACTGGAAACAACTACTGCTTTTTAGTCTATCGTGCCAACCTCCAAAGAATCTGAGCTCCAGGACAATGGATTCGTTTTCAAACTTTCATTACACCCGAGCAACCCTGGGCTATACTGCTCGTCCTCGCTAAAACCAAATCTTATAATGGAAAAGGATATAGTTACAATTTATGTTTTTTAGAAAAACACGTCTTAAATCATATAAAAAACCTTAACATGAGAGTTAATGACCACAAACTTCCATAGAAAAAATACTTAATTTCTTAGATGTTGATGGATGCACATTGTTTTTTCATGTTTGTCTCTTTCTCACTCTCTTTCATTCTTCTTTACCCCGCAAATATCACTATTAATAATTATGAATTACGCCCCG
>JBBBDQ010000612.1:1465000-1672500 GCA_037127315.1 Ascarosepion bandense | reverse complement strand
TTTATAAAGAGAACAGGTCTAACGTATACGAGGAGTGATGAAAAGTTCTCGGCTCGAACCAGTTAACTATACTTAAACCAGACAAAGAAATATATTTCAGAATCACCTCGAGGTAACCCAGAGAATTTTTCAGTTCTTCCATGTACATTATAATATAATGTTTTATTAGACATGAAATATCACAGGTAAGACTTTTTTTTAGTTATTTCACACGAAGCAAGGGAAGACCGCTACTAGGTTACAAGGGGTTATATTGAGTGAAAAGATTGGGTTCAGGGGATATTGAAGAAAGGATAAAAAAAAAGAACGGTATTTTAAGACGATAGAAGATGGCAACGATCGTTTCAATTATTATTAAGAACCTGGTATAGATACTCAGTGACGGTCATTAACACATCAGTGGTAGACTTAGCGAAGCGGAAGCCATGTTGTTTATCCGAGATTAGGTCGTGCGAAGTGAAATGCTTAACCCTTCCGGCATTAATTGGAACGCCGAATCTTCTTCTATGTGCCTTGTCCCTTCAGGACGTAGGCGATCATGGCTCTCCACGTCTCCCTATCCCTTGTTGCTCTTAGTATGTTTGCTCCTGTTGCTCCTGGCAACCCCCGTTCCGTCATCCACCTGATCAGGCCCTGCAAATATGTTATCCGCTGCCTTCCTCTGTCTCTCCTTCCTTCTATCTGTCCAGTCAGTATCAGGTTCTCCAGGCTCTCCTTCCTCATTGCATGTCCCAGGAACTTCAGTTGTCTCTTCCTGATGCTCAGCATCAATTTCCTTTTTGTTGCCATTCTTTCTAACACCTCGTCGTTGCTTGTATGCTCAGTCCACGATATCCGTAGCATCCTTCTGTAGAACCACATTTCGGCCGCTTCCAGTTTTGTCCTCATTTTCGATAATATTGTCCAGCATTCACTGCCGTAGTGAAGAACTCACATCACGTAGAAGTCTAGCATTCTTTTCTTCGTTTCTATTGAGATCTTCCTGTGTGTTAGTATTTTGCTCATCTTCTGGAACGCGTCCTTTGCCATGCCACTTCGCCTTCGGATATCCGTGTCGCACTTTCCATCTCCTGTTAGAACACTTCCTAGGTACTTAAATTCTTGTACTTGTTTGATTCTGTTATCCCCCACCTGTATTTGGCATTTTGGGTTGTATCTTTTGCTGATGACCATGCACTCAGTTTTCTTAAAGTTTATTTGTAGTCCCTTCTTGTCACTCTCCACTGCTACTTTCTGTATGAGATCTTGTAGTTTCCTTTCCGTGTCCGCAATCAGCACTGTATCGTCCGCATATCTTATGTTGTTCAGGTTGTGGCCTCCAATAACAAATCCTGGCATGTCATCTAGGGTCCTCAAAATATTCTCGCTGTATAGGTTGAACAAATCCGGTGAAAAGACACATCCTTGTCTTACGCCTTTTTAACGAACGCCGGATACTTTGCCCAAAAAAGCGGTAAGAGGTTAAGAAAGCAGTAGTTAGAGGATTCAGTAGAGTCTTTAAAAACGGGAACTACAGATAAGGATTTCTAACAAGCAGGAAAACAGGAGGCAGAGGTGCAATAATTGTAGAGTTTGAAGAGGACTGAAGCCCACTCAGGGGCACAATTCTGTAGAACGATGTTTGGGGTTCCATCACCTTTACTTGATTTATGGGAGCCTAATTTAGAAATGATAGCTGAGACTAGAGACGGGATTATGCATATATTTCAGCTGAGCCTTTGTTCTAGCTAAGAAATCGGGTGTTGGTAATCCAAATAGTGAAGGTATTGAGTTGGAAAATAATTTCCGAACAAAGCGTTAAACATTTTCTGATTTAGATGCGAAGATTTCGAATTGATAGAATAGAGGAATGATTGAGGGTTTGCTGTTATTCAGCTCACTTATGTAGAACCACAAATAATCTCTAGAACTTGCGAGACGCAAAACGTTGTTTCATTCCATCAGCAAACAATAACTTTGCTTCATTTAGGATACGCTTGCATTCATTACGGGCAGAGGCAAAGAGGCGTCTATTGTAATCAGAGGTGTCACACCGGTACAACCGGAAGAAGTTATTTTAAATTCTGAAGATACTGTTATTAATTCGCTGGGATCCGAAAGCAAAATTAAAAAACTTGTGTGGAACACAGTTAAAGAATTGCCGGTGACGGTAGACGATACAAAAAATTCATTCAAAAAATGACACGTTTATTTAAAAAAACAATGAATGGGTTTAATCCGAAAAAGATTAAAAATAAAATTAACTTTAATAACAATAATAAAGCATTTTCTGTTTTTTACGGAGTCCTTTTCTACGCAGAAATAGTAATTTTGTTATCACAATAAAAGGAATTTTGAAATAATTCCATGTAGAACATCTAGAAATAGTAGAATAAAATCACCGATGATAAGCTACGTTTATTAGCCAAAGTTGGACAAATATATTGAAAACACACTTAGAAAATTTACCCGTTGTAAATCAGCAGCGAAATCACGACTTATAAGTTATTAATCATGATTAGACACTGATAAACCATGGGCAAGACTACATATAGACATTGCTGAACCCCTGAATAGTTCATACTGTTTAATTGTGTCAAGAATTTTACAAAATTTACCAAGATATCGAAGTGTAAACGACAAACTACCTTAAATTCTTAGGCAAATTTTTGTAAGGAGTGTGGTATCCGATATTGGACCTCATTTTGCTTCTAGTGAGTTAAAAATGTTTGTAAAAACTGTGCATTTTAACACTTATCAAAACTGATTTATCATCTGAGATTAAATGGTCAAGTTCAGGAGTTTGTTGACATTTTCAAAGGCCATTAAGAAAAGCTAAAGGTTTGGAAGCGGAAAATATGGCACTACAAGAACTGCTGATTGTATATTGAATGACGTCAAATGCAAACCTCACCAGAAAAATGTCACCTGTTTGCTAGGAATATGAGATCTATTTTTGACAAAACACTGCCTGGATATAAAAAGAAAATTAAAAATTTGTATTTATTTCTGAGATGAAAAATTTTCAATAATATTGGAATTATTTCGAATTTTTGTTCTCATCTTGGTTGATGTAGATGTCATAATAGACACAACGTTTCGATCAAGTACCCTCAAGTCATCATCAGGTATCCATAGATTGGACGTTATGTCTGTTATGACATCTATATCAACCAAAATGAGAAGTTAGAAATAATTCCAAGATTATTGAAAATTAAAAAATACTTGAAACTACTGGATCATTTAAGATCCGAGATAAAGTTTTCTTTAAAATCTTTAAGCCCGGACAGGAAGATTGGCAGGAAGGTCAAATAATTTTACGCCTTGGTTGTATGATGCACATTGTCGAAGTTTGAGAATTTCTTCATAGAAAACATGCAAATTAATTGAGATCTAGATATGCATAGAATAAAAATCCATACAATTTCTTTTACCGATAAGGCATACTTTACGATGCTTTTGAAGTTACTACTTAAATGCCATACATGATACACGCTTGGGCGATCATGTTTCAAAAAAGACATGACTGACTGGGTAGAATATTATCCCGCAGTAGGTTGCCATTGCCTTCTGCGGTAGACTGGTTGCCAGCCAAGGCTATAGAACCTGTTATTTAACCCATAACTGGAAGGATTAAACGGATTAATACCTTTCCCAAGGCTATTTGCGCGTAAGTGAATGCAACGTATTCAACTGGAATTCGAACTCGGCTCCCCGAATTGTCGTTCCGAGTGGATATCTACTGCAACACAATACACATCCAGTGAAGTATCTGTTGTTAATATCAGTACTGCAATGCAACGTAAGGGTAAGCGAAATCGTAACACGATGAGAACGTAAGAAGTAGACCCATGTCAGAAAAGAGTATCGCCTAAATAGACTACATACCTAAAAGGAGGGGTGTTGCTGAGATGTGCACTCTACAGAAAGTATTAAAAGAAAGCTGGAAGAAAGGAGTAATCCCCAAGTGTAAGAAGACAAAACGGTTGTCAGCAAAAGGAGCAGAAGATGAAAAAGACATATACGAGACGTTACAATCAAGTCAGTACAAAAAATAAATGTCTACGCAATATAAAAAATGGCGGAAAATACAACACTGAAATCAGAAAGCACATTTGGATTGCTAAAAATGCCTTCAAACAACTGAATAAAATATTATGAAAAAAGGATAATTTGGTCGAAGCAAAGAAAAGAATGCTGAACTTTTATGAAAAACAGTCCTCCTATATGGATGTGCGTTGTGGTGCAGTGGATATCGGCTTGGATCGAGAAATCGGGGAGCCGAGTTCAAATTCCAGTTGAATTCATTGCATTCACTTACGCGCAAATACCCTTGGGAAAAGTATTAATCCGTCTCTTCCTTCCCAGTTATGGGTTAAATAACAGAGCAGATTGGGTTCTATAGCCTTGGCTGGCAATCAATCTACCGCAGAAAGCAATGACAACCTACTGCGGGATAATCTTCTGCCTAGTCAGTCATGTCTCTTTCGAAACATGATCGCCGAAGCGTGTTTCACGTATGGCACTTAACTGTCTGACTGTCCTCCTATATAGCGGTGAATGCTTCCAAATCTTACCGACGAAGAAACTTACAATAGCAGAAATGGGACTCTACAAAACATGATGATAATACTATGGACTGAACATGTTAAGTACTGAAGTATTTTATAAAAAAATGGAAATAAAAAAGACATGTAGATTTTGAGTCCGAAAGAATCAGTTGACATTTCTTGGTCGATTAAATATGAAAGTGGGCTTGAACATTCAAAGGACATATTGAAAGCAAGTGAGACAAAGAAAAGCAGTCAATAAGTTACCTAGTAAGCTTGTGAAATAGTTGTTAGTAGAAGATATGAGGGATATAAGAAAGACAAACATTAGCAAGAATTACAAAGATCAGGAAGTTGTGGAAAAACATAATCACCCGCGTTCTTAAGGGCCAGGGCACGTAGAATTTGTTTTTATATAATTTAATTATTTCTGAATTATTTTTACCATCTAATTTGTTATAGAAGTTATCCATAAAATTGCAGCCATTCTTAGCAAGATTGCTTCACGTTATAGACAGCTTTAAGCCCAGGTAAAACAACAGTTTGGCACCTAGTGAGAATTAAAGTCATGAGATGGTCTTAAAAGTATATTTTTGTCCCTGTCACGATACGATCGGCAGAAGATTTATCAAGTTTTCAAATATCGACTACGACTGTCACTGCAGAAATGTTTGTCTTATCGTGAAGAATTGTTGTATCTCGGGAGGGGATAAACAAAGAAAGGAATAGTGCAAGAAATAACTTAACACTGAGTATATATAAATAGAGATTTATTATACCTCAGTACGATAAACCAAATGCAAGTACACCAACGAACAGTTAACACGAATAACAATTAAGAAGGCAATGTCTCTGTATAGGACGTATGCATCCGTATTGGGAAGTAGGCTTCCGTCTAGTGACGTCTAACTCTCGTCTAAGGCCGATGGCTTTCGACTCTGGTATAATGACGAATAATCTCAATCACTCCCGTGTAATGACGAAGACTCTCGTATAGTCACGAACACACTCGATCTTTTTTCGAGTGCTCTCCCTGTCACTATTTATTTGTAAAAAAAAAAAAAAAGAAATTATCGCACAAGGCCGAAAAGGGGAGGGTAGATGTTGGTTTTCGCTTAACTATCCTATACATAGCTAAACACTATCAGGACCCATTCACTCGTTACAATTTGCTCAATCACTAAAAGAAGCCATCAATCACATCCCAATCCTTCTTACACCACAATACCACATATTTACGAGGGGCACCTAAAAATGGGGGAATACCCATGACAATAAAAATGTGTTTATATACAATATAATACATAATTTAAAAAATTTAATGAAGAATGAACCCAAAAATCAAACTGAAAATACAACATATTTTGAACTAAAATAATAATAATGTTAGTAAAACCCGTCCATACCAGAACAAAGAGTGGCCGCTGTATTCCGCCTAAAGGCGAAATCAAGAAGCACACTCGCTAAGGGAGTGGGGAGGACGGTAAAAATTAATGGAATGGGACAATAAAAGGCTGAACCAGCTGAGATAAAAGGTGACCAAAATTA
The DNA here is from genome assembly GCA_037127315.1 of Ascarosepion bandense. Taxonomy (NCBI): domain Eukaryota; kingdom Metazoa; phylum Mollusca; class Cephalopoda; order Sepiida; family Sepiidae; genus Ascarosepion; species Ascarosepion bandense. Next base: position 1,666,423 of record JBBBDQ010000612.1, on the reverse strand, counting down.
AATTGGGAGGTTGGGAATCTCGACTTGGATCATAACAAAAGAGAAAGTCGGGTACAGGCTAGGAACACATTCATTCACTTTAACTAAGTACACAAAAGAGAGCTACCTTAACCAGGAGAGGGTTCCACAGGAATCCAGCCCGATGCAACCAGCACATCTAAAAGAGGAAATCAAGACTAGCCCCGTTCACGCAAACCAGACTCGCCACATTTACCACCTTTTGCTAAAATTTGTCGAAGTCTAAACGTTTCCATTCAGTTATAATCCTTATTTTGAGCTAATACTCAAAATATCGGATCAGATCCTGATGTGAAAAACGCTGACCACGCAAGACTTCCTCCGTTCGCGTCGTCCAAATCACCATTCGAGCCGTGGCTAGCAGCGACAGAAACACCATACGCTTCATCCCAGAAAACGGGGGCGACACATTGTCGCAGGCGAATGCACAACCAATGAGCACAAGCTCTCGAGGAGCGATACGAGCAGTCAACTCGCCGACACGGTCACACAGAGGGCAAACCCGCGAACAATGATAGAAGGTGTGCGAAGCCATTTCTTCCAAGCCAAGGTTGCAGCGTTCACAATCTGGCAAATCTGCCAGGCCCCATATAAAGGCCTTGTCATTGAGAGGCAAGCGATTCCGAGCTAATCGCCAGGTGAGCGAAAACTCAGAGTTGCTGAGATAATCACTACCTGGCGCCCAAGACCAGAACGAGCGAAACTCATCCTCCGACAAGCGCAGCACGTCACGTAATGAATCCTTGGCGACGCCCTCCACTAACCCACGACAGAAGACTCTCCTAGGTCGTGGAATGGCCCGCAGGGCCGGCAGACATTCGAGGAGAAAATTCGATCGCCCCCTTTGGCTTACAGCACCGCTTCGAGATGGGGGAAGTGATAGTAAGGCTAGGGAACATGTCCCTCACTATCTCCCTAAGCAATGAGTCTTCCAAAATCGCTCGCCTGAGAAAAACCAACCATGACGCAAACTTATGGCCCATCAGGTATGGTATTCCCAGACTCCCTTGACACGGACGTTGGTAACAGGCACCTTTGTCGACGTAGTGTTTGCGTCCTCTCCACAGAATGGAGAATAGCAAACACTCGATCGCCTTCCTACGCCGTTTACAAAGTGGAATAACTGACAACTGGTAAAGGATAATGGGAAAGACGTATGTAGCACACGCCTCAGCCAAACCCTTTACGGACAACTTCCTTCGACACCAAGTCTTGGCCGACGCGTCTACCTTTGCCAGTACTTCAGATCAATTTTTCTCCAATTGTAGGTCGGGCCCGAACCACACTCCAAGAATGCAGACCGGGCCGTCCGTCCCGTTGATGGGCCCCGAGAGGGTAACATCCTTCCAGGCACTTAACCGCAAGCCGGACGACTTGTTGCGGTTAATCTTGGCCCCTGTCACCTGTTCGTACCGTTCAAGCGCCTTCTGTACCCCCTCGATGTCCCTGCGGGAGGACACGAAAGTAGTGACGTCATCGGCGTACGCGGAAACCCTGGCTCGAGCACCACCAGGGACAGCGATTCCACGTAGGGCCGGACTGCACGCCCTGTCCCTTAGCCGGCGAAGGAGGGGCTCCATCATCAAAGCAAAAAGTAGGGTCGATAGTGGACAACCCTGTCGGACCGACCTAGACAGCGCCAGAACGCTCGACAACTTTCCGTTCACCTGTACCACAGCCGTGGGGGATTGATACAGGAGGCTAATCCAGCGGCGGATGTTGGTTTTGAATCCAGTTGCCTGCAGGACAGCCGCCAGGTAACGATGGTCAACCCTATCAACCCTTGGACTGATCTAAATTGATCAGCGCGGCTTGTTCGTCGTCTTTTATCCACTCTATGATCGTGCGTATCAGATGCAGGTTGTTCTGAATTGTTCGGCCCTTCACAGCACAAGTCTGCTCAGGTCCCAACAGAAACTCAGCAACTAATTGCAAACGATTTTGCAAGATCTTAGCCAAAATCTTTAACTCTGTGTTTAGCAGAGTTATGGGCCGGTAACCCTCTAACTCCTTCCCCACATCCTTGCCTTCAAAGCTGCGTAGACTTCGCCCTCCGTAATCTCTCTCTCGCAGCTAGCTGCATCAGCCGGCAAAAGCCGGGGGAAGTCAGCCAAATAGCTACGAAACTCCTTATCACGGAGACCAGGCTCCTTTTTAAACAGGATCTCGAAATGCCGCCGAAACGGCTCGCACATGTCGTCAGTCGACCGAAGTGTATGCCCCTCCGGGTTGCGAACCTCTTGAATGTACCGGTGGCCGCCTCGGCGAATCACTTCCTTTCGCAGTTCTGCACCCATGTTCACAGCTTCGGAAGACATCTTGCGTAACTTATGTCTAACTACCTGGCCCATGTAACGATCGCTATTTGACCGTTCCACGGCCTCCTTAGATATGGCTATCTCTAGAGGATACCCACCAGCCACTGCCCGGGAGTAATTAGTTCTAAGTGTCTTCACCTTATCAGCCTTATCTAGTTTGAGCCGTTTGCTGAACTTGGTGGTGAAAGACCTAAGACTATTCTTAAGGTTCTCCCACCACTTATTCCCGATGACTCCCCCAGTTAACGCCCGCTGCACTAAGTTAATTAGCTGGCACCGGAATCCCACTTGTCCAGTAAGAACACGTTGAACTTCCAGTAACCAGCCATTCTAATCCTATTTTCTAAATTTACTCGGACACAAACAAGTTTGTAGTCCGAGTAACATAACCAGTGGAACGTGGGACAATCTAAAAGATCTATGTCGGCTTCACGAACTAACATTCTATCACGGTAGCTAGCCACCTTTGTAGAAGGCCAACTATTAGCCCACGTCCACATTCTCCCACCCTTGTGATCCACGCGGTATCGACTGGACCGAAGTCCTCGATAAGATCGACCAAGCTACGATCACGTGCCTTCCCGCTAGTTCCCCGCCTTCTATCTCACTTGGGGTCCAGGATGGCATTCCAGTACCCCACTAAGACGAGTCGCGTTGAATCCACCAGGAAGGGCTCCAACTGCAAAAAAAAAAAAAAAACACGAGACGCGCTCCTCCCGGTCGTTGGGAGCATAAACCGCAACAAGCCGAAACGCATTGCTTTTCACTGCAATATCGGCCACGATCAGCCGGCCCTCGGCACCGACATGGATAAAATTCCACCTTAACCAGCAAAGAAACTCCTCTGGCCAGCCGGTTCCCATATGCTGAATAGATGACAAAATCGTTAGACAGCACACAGGCATCGGCCTTGCAAATCACTTGGATGTCACTTGGATCACTGCGACATCCACACCGAAGGACAGGAAATCCCAATGCAGGCGGGCAGCCTTACTCCGATCCTTATGGCCCTTCACGTTCATACTTGCTAACTTAATTGATATCTAGTTAGGATCTGAAAAAGAAAGCAGAAAAATTACTTCTGGTCACATACGGAGCGAAAATCAATGGAAGTAGGGACCCCGACGGATTGTCAATGTTTACCTGTGACAATATCGGACGCACTTCGTCCGTCTTGGACAATGCCGCCGACGTCCGTGGGAAACGTTAGTTTTAAGGCCCTGTAAAGAGAGAGGGGTGGAGAATTGCAGGGACCCTTACCCGCACAAAATTGAGAATTTTTGTAAATATTTTTGCCCACTTGGGCCATTTTAATCTTAGTAAATGCTTCGACGGCCCCCTGCACAAAATCACAGGCTTTCAAATTACTCCCGGTGTTATTAGTGTTAGCACCCCGGGGACGTCTGGGAAATTAGCAAGGTCTTCGACAGACTTTCTGTCAATTGAGTGTAATTTAAAAAGTGGCTTTAAAAGGGTCTTCTGTGAAAAAAGGCCATTTTCTCGTGCGTTTTTATCTACTTTACACACGTCTGTGTGACAGAAGATGTTTCTTCTTTTCGGGTTTCGGAAAGGGTTTATCTGCAATAAGTGAGAGTTGAGGAATTTTGGTGGAGGGATTTTCTGGTTGTGAAAAGGGGGCGTCTGGACTGGATGAGGGTGTGGGTGAAGGAGATGTAGTGTGTCTCATTAGGGAGGCAGATTTACTCCTCCCTTCAAAAGGGGTAGCTCTGTTGGGGGATGTAGGGGCAGACTGAGTTATTGTAAAAATGGGCCTTTCCGCCCTGCCACGCTCTTCTTTTTCCCCCTTTTTTTAGTACTCCTTCCTCCTCCTCTTTTCAAAGATGAGGAACGCGGAGGGGCATCTCCTCACATACCATATATTGTGTTTGTTGTTGTTTCTGCTGTTGGGATTTCTGTTGTTGCTGTTGTACTTTGTTGTTGCTATTGTTGTCGCTCTTTGTTTTCCTCCTTTGAGGGAGAAGCCGCCTGCTTTGAAGGAGAGGAAGCCTCTTTTCTCCCTCTCTTCACCACCTCCGTCCATCCTGCCTTTGAAGGGGAGGCTGATTTTTCAGTTTGCACCGCCGGTGCTTCTTTTAGAGCCGGTGTCACCGGAGTTTTTGTTGTTTTCGCCTCCCCTTCACTTGCTTTCTGAAGGGGCACATCTTGGCCAGATAACCTGCCGCTCCGCACCACCAACAATGTGGCCTAATCCCCTCCAAGGCCAAAATTTTCTTCCACTGCACATGAGAACGTCAGGCACACGTAAAAAATTCGCTCTGTCAACAACAACATAGGCACTGACGTCCTCGGTGGAGACGCCAGCTTTGCATATCCTGTTGATCTTCTTCCACAGTGTTAGGTAGGCTCCCACGTTGTCGCAGTTGATCTCAAGGGGTACTCCATGTATCATAATATGGGTTCTTCGAGTCCCTATATATTCAGTCTGCAAACGCACCCCTTTCGTTTGCAGACATGTTTCGGCAAGTTTCTTGGCTTCTTCCTCTGTGCCAAGGAGGACATCCCACATATCACGGGGTCTTCTTGCTAATATTTAGGGTAGGTACCTCCACACATTTTTCTACAACTAAATTTAAATTGAATTTTTAAAAATAAATAAGTTATCTGCAAGCTTTAAAATTACGTTTAATTGAAAGTCAAGAGATTAAATTTAGTAATTCCAGTCAACAAAATACACTGTCGTATTTTAAACCGAAATAATATTGATTGGAATGTAAAATTTTACAGATTAGAAACAACAATTTAAAAGTACAGCCATTTTTTTTGATTGAGCAACAATTTTTTAAACTGTAGCCACATTTGTTTTAAAATTCTAGTAAAAAAAAAAAAAAAAAAAAAAAAATTACGTCGTTGACACGTTATTGAAGTCATTTTTTTAAAAAATTAAATCTTACTTTTATCTGATTTCAAACAACTGTACTTGCTTAATGTCTGAAAAATTTGGTAAAAACCTTTATCACTTTTACGGTAGCACTGTCTGTTAACGTTGATCGGAAGCGATGAAAGATTTATTGACAACCGGAAGTTCAAGAACGCTAAGTAGGGAGGCCAAAGGCGACAAAATTTATAAGTAAAATAAAATTGTAGTTTTTCTTTTAGTTTTTAACTACATAGTAAAATGAAAATTTTAACATAATATTTTAGAATTTTAGTTTAGCTTTATAACCTGACGTTTGAATATGCTTTCTGAATATATAAAAAATTAAAAATATATAAATTTTCTTATTAGATTTAAAAAAAAATATTACAAGAAACACTGATATTAAATTTTAAAATAACTGAGCCAATTTATGAAATATTATGCTATATACTGATATTTTTTATTTATTTTCCATATTAAAAGTTTATCATTCAGTTAATGGCACAGTAAAAATATCTAATTTAATTTTTATAGTAATGCAGATGTTATAATTAAGTATATATATTTGGTTACACTATTATGTCATTATCCAATACCTTGTATTCAGAGAAAAATGACTTTCAGGATTATTTTGTGACCCTGAAAAGAGCCGTTTGTTTTTAGAGAATTTGTCACTGACTGTTCAACCGTCACTGACGTGCTGATTCTCCAAGAAAATGTCCTGCATGATGTAGTCTGCGCCAAGTTCATATTTGGTCAATTGATAGCTATCAGCCACATGATTAACATATGAAATGTTATAAAACGGATCAGTAAAATTATTGATGTGGCCAACATAAGCATGATTTATGCCATCAATTGTCCAAATATGTTTTGTTTTTCCAATTACCTGCCTATGCAATATGTCATGCAGTCCTTCTGCATATTGTAGAATTTTTTTTTTAAAGTGGCATCTGCAAACTAAGTTTTGTTGCTTCTTCTGCAGCTGGGATCTTAACTTTCTGCTGCTTTACATCTTTCTTCTTTATCTTTTTTTTTGATTTCTTCTTGTACAGCTTCTACCTTTTTTTTGTGTCCTGTTCTCATCCTGCTATATTTCGATGCCAACTTTAAACAATGTTCAAACTGCTGGGCATCCAGATCATCGATGAATTTTCTGACCCGGTTTCGCTTGGCCTTTATTAAATCGCTTATGCTAGACATGCATTTGGCGCAAGCTTTTTCCGTTCACAAAATTCACCGATGATGCTTTCAGCCAGCATGGTGTGCTGCCTCACCGATGTTGTACTTGAAGCGCACAAAGAATCAGAAATATTTGACAATTTTTCATACTGCCTGCTTATAACTTCCAGCGCTCCTTTTAAGCAGGCAGTCACCATTTTCTGAAATGAAATTTTATTATGAGGTTGAACAAATATTGAATCTTATATTATTTGGCAATTTGTTTCCAAATAAGTCTTCATCACGTTGAAGGATCATGTTTGGGGTCTCGGACAGTACCTTCAAATTATCAATGACACCCTTGACAATGTTCAGGGTGTCAACAGGGTCTCTTTGGTTATCGATATTAGTGTAGAAGGTACTCATCCAAGGCCCCGTTAACAATTTGCCCATGATCCCAAGTACCTGCATTTCAGTTACAGAATCTGTTTCATCAAAAAGTACCTGTAACTTTACAATAATGTCGTTTTTTTTTTTTTTTTTTTAGGAAGTCCCTTGATGAATGCTTGACAAGCATCAAAAAATAGCAAAGTAAGTGGCGCCCAGAGGAAAATGATATGAAGCCGATTCCCTCGGTATCTAGGAATTTGGGACAATGGAAGCCTTTGTTGTTGGAAAAAAAAAAAAAAAAAAAAAGGACTTCATTGTGTTGACAAGCCCAAATTTATCCGAATACCGGAGGGAATTCATGGCTACAATAATTCGCCATGTTAGACAGTCACTCACATTGTGTATGTCTCACAATCTCTCAGGACTTTCGTCTTCATCGAAACAGATTCCAATGGATGAAGTTTTTAATAGCTTCCGTAATGTGCTGCTTATAGTATTGCGCACGTCCACCTGGAAGGTGTTCCAACGACACAAGATGGGAAGTGGATGGAGTAGTTAGTAAAACACAGTTCACATGTATTCCATCCTGTGTCGTGGAATCAAATATTAAAGTGCAGTTATCTGCACTTACAGACTCAAAAAGTCTTCAAATCTGAAAAAAAAGCTCCCCAACCATTCTATAGACAGTTGTGGAGCTGCTTACTAGAAGACATTGTCTTAAAGATAATGTTTGCAAATTATATTTCACCAGTTCACTGATACGTGAGGAAGGAACACCATTCAGTAGACAGTCATAGTGCAACTTCCTCACAGTATGTACAATATTTTTAGGCTGCTCTTGCGTTTTTCTTTAAGGTTATTTATTTTTTTTATTTAAATTTTTAATTGTTCCATTTTTTGGGGGATTACATTTTCTGAAGTTTGGCTACTTCTGATTCACAGTGAAATGATGTTGCAGCAAGAATGGAACTGGCATAAGAGAGGATGGAACTGGTAGTAGAAACGATTGCAGGGGAAATGTTTGTGGACGCATCATTCAAGGATGTGGCAGGAGACGCGGCGGATGTAAAGATGGCAGGAGACGCGGCGGATGTAAAGATGGCAGGAGACGCGGCGGATGTAAAGATGGCAGGAGACGCGGCGGATGTAAAGATGGCAGGAGACGCGGCGGATGTAAAGATGGCAGGAGACGCGGCGGATGTAAAGATACATCAACAAAATTGGCTACCTGTTTGCATTTGCTTAGAAATGGCACAAAATTATTTCCCGTATGCCTGTTTTTATAAATTGATTTTAATTTTTTTATTGTACTTCTACAGACAGGTGGGAAACCATTCTGGGCATTTTCCCGTGAGGCCCAATCTGATATCTTCAGCTGTTTCCTGTGTTGTGTGAAACTTATTAAAAATATGCCACACAGAATTGGTCCTCCTGTTACATTTCTGTATTCTTGCAGAACTTTATCAGTTTTAGCCATCTAAAAAGAAAAAATATACATTTTTGTTTTTAAATTAACCTTTCAAGACTTATTCACAAATTAATTGTTTTGAAATTTTTAAAAGTTCTTGGCAAAATTTTAAAGATATGTTACATAGTGGTAAAAACAGGAATATTTTTACATTTTATGTTTTCAATCTTAAAGAATTACTATATAAATTATCTTTGCTAAATTCAACACACATGACCCATTAAAACCATTGATCTTTTCTAAAGTAAAAAGCAGCTTTTCCAAGTGTTTTTAATCTAAGGTAACGTATGCCTAAGATTAAATTTACTTTTTAGTAAAGCAACAGGCTATGGAAGAAGCATTTAAAAAAATGTTTGTGTGTAGTTCATTTCCACTTTCAACCTGTGTTTAGACCTCAAAAGCCTTTGAATCAAATTTCAAATTTTTTATTGTTAAATTCTTACTTTCCTCATTTTTCAATTAAATGTGATTGTACTTCCCTCCAATTTTATGATACTTAAGTGTAGAATTGGAAACGGTTTAATTTCATTTTTTTTTTTTTACTTATTTTCTAATATAATGAAAGCCTAGGGCAATTTATGAAGAAATATGTAATTATTTTCTTTTTTCTCTTTTTCGGGTATGTATATATATAATATAATATATGGTTAGGTCAAGTTTTACATTGCGACAGGGAAATCCCCACCTTTGTATCAGGATAAAAACTTAGATGGAGCAAAAAAAACAAAAACAAAAAAAAAAACAGCAGTTTAAGGTTTTCTTGAAAAATCTTTCCTTTAACAAAGACTAAAGAGGATAAGAAAGGAAAGAATAGGAGATTGGCACTACTAAAAAAGGAATATCACATCAAATGTAATAAAACTGAAGGGAAAATGATAAGATCAAATTAATGGGAGGCAAAACATTAAGGAAGTAAAACAGACAAGATAAAAATAGGGTGTAGGAAAAAGAAAAAAGTTGGTTAGCACAGAAATTCTTCGGGGTCAAACCCCAAAGTGAGTCTCCATTCTGATTAGCCACACACAAAAAAAAAAAAAAAAAAAATTTCATTCCTCTTTACTTGGAATTATATATATATATATATATATATATATTTTTCATTTCAATAGTCTTTGGTAATCCAACCATTGAAATTAAATTGGTGAAGAATTTGAGCAAGTTCTAAGTTTGCAGTAAGAGACTGACTAATATGGCAAGTAGAGGGTCTGAGAGAGCAGGGTAAGGTGTTAATGGCAGGTCAGAGAAAGGGAGAGTAGGTACAGGGTGAAGATAGGTGGCCATAGAAGAGAATTTAAAAAATATGGTGTTGGCAGAGGGAAAGGACCCTAGTACCAATTCAAAGTCAGGGAGACTAAGAAACATTCTTGGGCTTTAACCTTCAACTGATCTGCTTTGGTTTTCATTTGTAAAACAATAGTTGTGGGATACTAACAATGAGGACAGACAAGAAAGGAGAGACAGTTGGGAATGTTGTGATAATTGACAAAGGGTAGTGGGTAGTATAGGTGTGTGTGTGTGTATATTCATTATATATAAATTCTACCCTGCTTGAGATATTCAAAACAGAGTGAAGGGAAGTAATGAGGGAAGTAGAAAGATAGAGAATGGTTGGATTACTAAAGACTATTGAAATGAATATATATATATATATACACCTACCTGAAAAAGAGCAAACAAAATAAATTTTTTCATATACTGACATTTTTGTATCAATTAATTGATACAAAAAGAATGTAGGATGTAACAAAAAAAATGTATAACCTCAATGGTAGGATTAACAAAGGTGGTTTTAACTTAATACAAACTGAAATGAAAAATTAAGTACCAGTAAAAAAATAAATAAATCTAAAAACAAGAAAAAAAAATTGACCTTTTTCCTAAATTGGATTTTGCTTTCATTTAATTGAAACAAATTTAAAATAAGAAAAATGAAAGCTTTTGAAATTTTTTTCTTTTGTGGAGGTACCTTGAATTGAGAAATTTATTTTTAAAATTGCGGGAAGTAGGAATATAAGGATAAAAAAAAGTAGTGTTAGGGCTACATTAGCAAAAAAGGCTAAATTAATTGAGAGAAATGTACAACAAACCAAACAAAAAACCTTTTTTTCAATTGCTAAGCTACCTACATTCACAATAATCCAATTAATATAAACGATGAAACTATAAATTAAAAAATAAAACATTAAAAAGTTAAAGTGTGACTTCAACACTTCAGAGTCTGCTTTTGCGCTATTCAGAAACACGTACACGTAGAAATGAATGGGGCACTGCGTAATAAAGATTTATATACGAATTTTGTTTCATGTAAGGGAAGACAACCCTTGAATCACGTGACCTGTTAATGATAAATAACACGTACGGCCATCCAAAGATAATAGCAATCAAAATGCACATAATTAAAATGTTTTAATTATTTTAAAATTTGACAGGGTCTATCATTTGTATTAAGCTTTTAAGTTTTCGACCAGTAAATGTAGTCTTCATGTATTAATTACATATCCTAGCCGGCCCGGTAGAGGAATAAATTTAAAACTAATTTTGGAACTTTTAATATCATAAAAATTTTTAGAAAAATGAATATAATTCTTGAACAAATTCATTAATGGGTTTTTTCTTTTCAGACTATGATATGCCTAATTTATATTGTTCATAAAAGCCATCAGAATTTTATCCACATAAAAATTGGCATAGTTATAGCATTTTTCGCAATTCAGACCTACTTTTTAGAAAGACGGGGTCCAATTGAAAAAAAAGAAAACAGTGAATCAGCATTCCCCAATGACTCCTGAATTTGATATTAGTTTTAGAGTGGCCCGCGATTTAATTGTTACACATTTCTGGAATTTAATTGGGGGGGGGGGGTAACATACTTAAAAAAAAAAAAAAAAAATATTTTTACCAATATATTTTTTTTTTCATTCAATTATAAATAAGTCCTGAAGTTTTCATCAAAATCCAACCATTATTTTATTTATACAAGAATTTCTAAATTAATGTGTCTTTTACGGCCCAAAAAAGTGCATTGCGTAACAATAACGTTTGTTTACTTAATAAAATTGCGACAATTTGGATATCGCACTTACGTAACAAAAAAAAAAAAAAAAAAAAAAATTTTCCACAACAATATCGAACGTGTTAGAAATAATTAGTTTTTTTAAAATATTTAAAAAACGCTTTGTTCTATCCTCTTAATAGTAATATAAACATTTTGCCGATAGAACTTTGTTTTATTTAGTTTGGGACCTTTTCCCTACTGACTATGTGTGTTTTTTCAGCGATTTGTGGAGGTACCTATTTGGAGCTAATGCCTAAACTCTTTAGAGTTTCCATGTTTTTCCCTGCTGACTCCAAAAAACTTCCGTGTTTTTGGGTCGGACGTCAGCAGGGAAATCGTCCTTGTCGCAATTTCTTTCCCAACTTCCGGGATCACAATTATTTCATTTTCATTGAACTATTCTTTCATATTTATCCTTCATTCGGATATAATATCCGGAATCCCTTTTCACAGGGGAATTTGTCCACACTGACGGCGAAGGGGTCATCGCCGGCATGTACACTGCAGAAGTAGACGAAATAAGAACTGATAACAAAATTACTGTACTCACAGTTGACACAAAAATCCGAGTAACAAAAACCCGACGTGCAATAAGTCGAGAGATCACTGTGGAAAATAGTATCTCTGTCGCATATGCTCTCCCTGTCACTGTAATTCGTTCTCGTCTAGGTCTTTTATAACCCGGGCCATACCCATTCCTGGGTAGGACAGGATATTCCGCCACAACAAGGGTGAGTAAACTGGAACTGTAAAAATGTTTCCTTAGAAAAAAACATTTGGTATTCACTGACTGAATAGTTAGTATTACTGTCGCTTGATATGTATAAAATGTTTCCTTTAAATGTTATAGCGCTTTCTTACAGTTAGGTGAATTTCTTTTCTATTGTTTCATTTTATTTTATGTTATTTTATTTTATAACCATATCGCTTCAAGCAAGGCATTTTACTGCCACTATTTTACCGGGGGTTACATAGGAGGAAAGTTATGGAAAAAAGTGACAGGTTATAGAGGGTGTCAGGAAGTTTGTAAGAGAAGGATGAGAAAACTAATGAGAGTGGAGTGGACGGAGAAAGAAACATGAGAGAGAGAGAGAGAGAGAGAGAGAGAGAGAGAGAAGATGCAGTGAGATAGGAGATGAGTCTTGATTTTACATATAAATTCTTGGAGATTGTAGCTGTCGGGGAAGTAAGTAAATGGAAGGGAATTCCACAGACAGGAAGTGCAAGAAAAGAAGCTGCTGGAGTAGAATTTGCATTTACATTTTATTGGTTTCACAGTAAAATGGTGGGACCTAGTTGCTAATCTGATGGCTCGAGTAAATTCATACATAAGAGGCAGCAGTGGGCTAAGTTCATCGGAACAGTAGCCGTGAAAGTATTTGTAGAAGAGACACAGGAAAAACATTGCACCGGCGAGAACATGACTGTGTCGGGATCGATCACATTACAGGTTTTCCGTTGGATTTTGTCAAGGACACCTAGGTGGATAACAGGTGCACCCGACCAGATATAGCAGCAGTATTAAATGCACGGGCGGATGGTAGATTTATATATGTGCAGGATTGTTTCAGACGGGAAAAACTTCTTGGCCCTACACAGACAAGCGACCTTCGGATTTAGCTATGGATTCTAGATAGTCATTCCACTGGAGGTTTTTTGTGAGAGTTAACTCGAGGAGGTGCAGTGTTTTGCTTTCTGGGAGACTAGCCTGATCCATGCTAATTTAGTAGAAGAACAGAATTTTAATATTTTGAAATTTATCATGAGCTTCCTTCTCTATTTTTATGGTTTGGGTTAGTTAAATTCTTCAAGTGATGGGATCTTTGTTATTTGTTAAAACCGTATGTTGGTACCTTTCGTGTATTTGATGATTCCCTATAATAAATTAAAAGCTGTGGATATTTGATGGCTTGCTTGTAATACGGAACCATCTGAAAAATACAAATTGTATAAAGACAGAAAAAATATATCGCGATGATACGTAAGCAGAGTCATTACCCTTAACATGAATTCAATCAGAACTTTACGCGTTTTTTTTTCTATATTTTTTAAGTATATTTTTTATCCCGTGTATTTGAGAATGTCAATAGTTGTTTTCACATCCTTTGACATCGACCGGACTTCTTAACATTTAAACACTGATCGTTGTTCTGCAGAAAATTACTAGTTTTAGCTCTAGGCGATTTCACTGTTTTTTTGAGGTGTTAAGACGTCAAACCTCTCGAACTGTGGCCAGAAAGAATCCAAGAAAATACTTCAACAGTTATTTCTGTATAAAATTGTTTTGCCAAAAATTATAACAGCAATTTGCTTTTTGTTTTCTTGCTTTTTAATGCCATTCTTCTGAATGGCGAAATCGATCGTTGCTCTCTAAAATTTTCCTTCCTTTTTACTTACTCTTCTTTAGCCTTTGTACCATTATAAACATCCATGGAGTATAGGGCGATGGCCCCAATAAGTTAGGCTATGGTGCAAAAGATAGCGCAACAAACTCGGCTGGTATTTGAACTTCAAACGCCGATTCCACTTTCATGGCGATAACCGCTACGCTATGCGCTCACCGTTATTTTTTTTCTTTTAGTATCTGCGAATTAACATAACTATTCTCGGAGGAGATAGAGGAATGATTTAGGGTTGGTTTCCTGATCGTTTTAAATCATAAATTTTTGCCCCACAAGACTGATTGCGTTTTCAAGTCTAAATATCTCTATTTTACTTGTTGCTGAGAGGGAGGGTTTTGAAGAGGGTTAATGCCTTTCCCAATGGAATTAGTGCAAAATGCACAAAATCCACGAGAGAATTTGATTTTGGAACAAAACTAAAATCTTAACACCTCCCCATATATATAAAGTGTCTGAAGAAATAGGAACAATGAAAGAATGGGGGTTAATAAGAGAAAGAAGAAATAAATACCGTTTGAGAAAGAAAGAAAGAAAGAAAGAAAGAAAGAAAGAAAGATTCAGTAATGAATTAGAACACTCTCAGCTATTGGGCGTGTATAATGACAATATACACGCTAAAAAGTTTGCCTCTTTCTATCGAGCGCCCGTAGCTCAGAGGTAGAGATGCCGACTGACGCCAATTCGGTCGGGTTTCAATCCTGGTGTAAAAAGTAATCGAATGTCTAACTGTACTGATAAGCGGTGATACAGCGAAACAGATCTGTCTGCGGATGACTATATATATATCTTATTTTTTAAAAAATTTATTTTTATTTTCAACTGAAGGTAAAACTTATTTTTATATGTGAGCACTCCTAGCTATCCTTGAAGCTTTTATCAAAGATAAATGTATTTTTAAAAGGGATATTTTTATATTCCTTTTCAAACCCCAGTCAAATATATCAAACATTCCTTTCTCGAAATGTTTAGAAAATGAAGTAAGAAGGACAAAACCCCATAGTTAGTTTGAAACTGGTAGGCTCAGCCCGCACCCCCAGAAATATTTACAATAGGTGTAATCTATATTAAAGTATCCAAATCAACACCTACTTTTAAATTTACGTAATGAATTCATAAGCAAATGCCGCCATAATTCCAAAATTTTAAATTTTAAATTACAAATTTTTAATCTATGATTTTTCTTAATTTTAAGTTTAATTTAAGTTAGTTCATTAAAATCCTCCTAATTTAAATATCCAATACTAATCCCAGTGTTATAGATGCCTTCCTTCTTATTTCTTCCTCTCTAAAATATACTAACTTACATATAAAAAACTCTAGACCAAATATATATATATATATATATATATATATATATATATATATATATATATATATATTTTGATTGGGACGAATATTATTTCCATTTTTGTTTTTCTAAGACTTATTTACTCATATAACTTCCCTGCGTTTTGTTTTAATTGTAGTATGTGGTTGCGTGTATGTACTTTTGCAAAGAAATGTGTATCTCTCTCTCTCTCTCTCTCTCTCTCTCTCTCTATCTATCTATCTATCTATATATATATATATATATATATATATATATATATATATATATATACTTTGTTGAAATCCAT
The DNA here is from genome assembly GCA_037127315.1 of Ascarosepion bandense. Taxonomy (NCBI): domain Eukaryota; kingdom Metazoa; phylum Mollusca; class Cephalopoda; order Sepiida; family Sepiidae; genus Ascarosepion; species Ascarosepion bandense. The sequence continues at coordinate 1,651,117 of JBBBDQ010000612.1, read as the reverse complement.
ATTAAAATTAAATTTCTTTTTTATGCAAAATACATATAACTTTTTTAAATTTAAACAAAAAAGGTTAACTTTTTGGTAAATTTTTAGCAAAGTATATATGATTATAAAGAATAAATTCAATAGTTCGGTTCCTTTCAAGCAAATGCCGCCATTAAAGTAGTTTTTAAATTTTAAATTTAATTCGTGAATTACGATAATATTTTATTAATAGATATTTAAGTAAGTTAATTTAAAAAAAAACATAATAAAAACCGATTACTAACCTAGTTATAGAGAGGCCTTCTTCTTTCTTCCTTTCTAACAATCTACCAATTTATGTATATGAACCTATAGTTCAACACTTTACCCTCATGTTTCCCGCCCCTTCTATATATATATATATATTTATATATATATTCTATTTTTATTTTTATTTTTTAAATTTAATTTTTTTTATTTTGATTGCGACGAATTCTATTTTCTTTGGTTTTCTAATACATAATTACTTTCACCGGAGTTTGTATATAGGTATGTGCGTGTATGTGTGATGCGTACGTCTATGTCTGCATGATTATATGTGTAGCTGTGTATGTATGTGCGTAGATGTGTGTGTATGTACGCATGTATGTATATATAAGTACATGGGAATGTATGATTGTATATCACACTACACCCACGTCTATTGAACAGGTGAACAGGTTCATCCCTTGTCCCCTGTTTAGGATGTGGTTTCCGGCTTTCTCTTTTCCAATCTTTTCATTCTTTTATTTTTTTTATTTATTTATTTATTTTTCCAATTGGAGTAACTAGACTAATCTATCGCGCAGTTCACACTCCACCCACCTCTATTGAACAGGTGAAGAGGTTCATCCCTTGTTCCCTGTTTAGGATGTGGTTTCCGGCTTTCTTTTACCCATCTTTTCATACTTTTATTTTTTTATGTAATTATTTTTTTTCAATTGGAGTAGATAGACTAATCTATCGCCCGGTTCACACTCCACCCACCTCTATTGAACAGGTGAAGAGGGTCATTTCTAGTTCCCTGTTTAGGTTGTGTTTTCCGGCTTTCTCTTTTCCAATCTTTTCACTCTTTTATATTTTTATTTATTATTTTTTTTCTCAATTAGAGTAGATAGACTAATCAATCGCCCGGTTCACACTCCACCCACGTCTATTGAACAGGTGAAGAGGCTCATCCCTTGTTCCCTGTTTAGGATGTGGTTTTTGGCTTTATCTTTTCCAATCTTTTCACTTTTTTATTTTTGTATTTATTTTTTTTTTAATTGGAGTAGATAGACTAATCTATCGCCCGGTTCGAACTCCACCCACGTCTATTGAACAGGTGAAGAGGGTCATCCCTTGTTCCCTGTTTAGGATGTGGTTTCCGGCTTTCTCTTTTCCAATCTTTTCATTTTTTATTTTTTATTTATTATTTTTTTTTCAATTTGGAGTATATAGACTCATCTATCGCCCGGTTCACACTCCACCCACGTCTATTGAACAGGTGAAGAGGGTCATCCCTTGTTCCCTGTTTAGGATGTGGTTTCCGGCTTTCTCTTTTCTAATCTTTTCACTCTTACGTAGCCCCCTGACCTTCAGTGGCGTTACCGCCTTGCTCGGGGTGATATGATTAAATATATATATATATATATATATATATATGAGTGTGTGTATGTGTACATTTTATATATATATATATATATATATATATATATGCACTTGTAAAAATAGAAATGGAAATTTTTGAGATCTAAAAATCTTTGAGATTTTAAAATTTAAAATTTATCCTTCTTTGTGTATATTCAATATTTTCTATAACCTTTGATCCACTTATTATTTATTTAAACAAATACATTTTATTTTTTTCTACCCTTTTTTTACCCTTTCTTTCAACATTGAAGTTGAAATCAGTCGTTTTCTATGGTTTCTAAGGGAAGTTTTTATAGCTTACTTCTCAGTTAACCTTCCTCTGTCCACTCCTTGGCTCTTTTTTCTTTCTGTTCCCCCTACCACTTCCATCCCTGTAACACTGTCAAATTTTAATTTTCTACTCTGTATACTAACACACAGGAAGATCTCAATAGAAACGAAGAAAAGAGTGCTAGACTGCTACGTGATGTCAGTTCTTCAGTACGGCTGTGAATGCTGGACAATATCATGGAAAATGAGGACAAAACTGGAAGCGGCTGAAATGTGGTTCTACAGAAGGATGCTACGGATATCGTGGACTGAGCATACAAGCAACGACGAAGTGTTAGAAAGAATGGCAACAAAAAGGAAATTGATGCTGAGCATCAGGAAGAGACAACTGAAGTTCCTGGGACATGCAATGAGGAAGGAGAGCCTGGAGAACCTGATACTGACTGGTCAGATAGAAGGAAGGAGAGACAGAGGAAGGCAGCGGATAACATATGTGCAGAGTCTGATCAGGTGGATGACGGAACGGGGGTTGCCAGGAGCAACAGGAGCAAACATACTAAGAGCCACAAGGGATAGGGAGACGTGGAGATCCATGATCGCCTACGTCCTGAAGGGACAGGGCACATAGAATAATAATAAGAAGAAGACTCTTATAGATCAGGTGTAAAGTCTTCTAATATAGAACCAGAGATCTCTGTCTGCTTTCCCCATTTCTTCCATTAAAACTAATATTGATTCCACCCCATCTTAGCTTCCTGTGCATGGATATGTTTTGGGGCTTCTTCCGGTAAAGAAATCTTTTAATACATTTAAAGTATTAAAGGTTTTGTTTTCCTCTGTCGCAGAGGAAGCGAAGATTTCCTCGTTGAAATTACCATCCAACGGAATTAAATTTCGTAATGTTTGTTTTATATATATAAAACAAATATATACCGGCCTGATTATTTATGAGAAATTTTCCTACGAAAATGTGTGTCATTCAGCAGGATTCGAACCTGAGACCACTAATAATATAAGAGAAGCCACTAATTGATCTGGTGCGTCTTAGACCGCTCGACCACGAATGATTCCATAGCCCAATCGAAATTAAATCAAGCCTATATATACAATTTTCAATTTCACCTGAATAACCACCTCTGCTCTGAAATATATCGTAATGTAGACAATTGTAAACAAAATTGCTGAAAGTTCCGGAGATTAAAGGAATGGAATTTACAACCGGCATATTTAATTTATTACACACACACACACACACGCACACACACACACACACACACACATATATGTATATTCATATAGATAGGTGTGTTGCGATCGTCAGACAAACTGATTAATTTTTTAAAAAATTGGTTATATGTAGGGTTGTGTATATTCGTGTATTATTGTGGGAGTGGGGGAAATCTGTCGCCATGACAGACGCAGACATTTGTGGAAGTGGGGGAAATCTGTCGTAACGACAGACGCAAACATATATATATATATATATATATATATATATATATATATATATATATATACATACATTTGTACACACATCAACGCGCGCAAGGGCACACATACATACATACGGGCGTTTGTTCACTGAGGCTTGCATAAACATACACATGCAAAACTTGGAGAAACACAATCTGCCATGCTATTGATTACTAGTTAGGTAAGGTAGAAGAGATGGGTTTATAGCTTTTTTTTAAAGGCAAACACAACGGTTTCTGCTATAATTTGAACTCGACTCGCCAATCACACTTTCCTCGCCGAGAACTGCTACGCGCACATTCACATATCATATTTATTGTTTTAAAAAATATTGTGATGAGAAAAATCCATTTGTCTGTAAAATTCTGATCCGTCCAAAAGCTTTTTCACGATAATGCTCATCGACATAAATCCTTCCGTTTTTATCGATTCAAAACATTCGTCGGATTAATGAATAAACAGTAAATGTCAAAATAGTTCATGTTTGCTACTTTTAGGGAAATTAAAATCTAGAAAGTAAAAAACGTGTTGAAGCAAGAAAACACTCAGAAAGTTTTTCTTTTCTTTCACTGATTAAGAGATGCAAAGAAGAATCCTGAACTGAATAAAGATTGCTTTTTTTTGGTTTTTGCTTTTTTTTACTGCCTGTCGGTCTTACTTCTGACTCTAAGATTTTTTTTCGAAATGAAATTTATAATATTAAACGAGGAGATGTTCATCACGATCTGCTTGTAATAGGAGGTAGGCAATTTTTTCTCTTAAGCAATTCTTTGCTTTAAGCACTGAATCGTTCTCATTAAGCAATCTCGAAGGATCCTTCTGGAAAATCCTTAGGGATAATGAAATCTGTACGTAAACATCCGAAGAATAATTTATAATCAAATCAGGATGGAAATCAAGAATTGGTTAATGGATGCTGAGTTTAAGACATTATTCCTCACTGCCGATAACACTGTCGACTTTCTCAGTGAATGCTCGGAATTTGTCAAACCTGTTGACTGAAGATTCTATGTTGCATAAAATGTATTTTTGGAAATGTGCAGCTGTCTTCCTAAGCAATGATAAGATGCGATTGTTGTTTGGGATCTGATCAATATTTGATCCTCAATCGAATGGAAAGGAGAATGAAGGGTGACAAAACTCAGTCGTTAGATAAGCAAAAATTGCGTTTGAGGTGTCAAAAGCGATATGGTGAGAGAAAGTGGGAGGAAGTAATGGTATGAAAACGGAAAGGCGATGAAAAGGGGGAAATAAAGACATGCGTGCGTAAGTGAGAGAAAAAGGGTAGTAAAAAGCGAATGGCAGAAAGAAAGAGAAAACGGAAGAGATAAAAGATGGGAAAACACAGAAAGGACAAAGAAAGCGAATGAGAAAGAAGGAAAGAAACCAAAGAAAGAAAGAAAGAAAGAAAGAAAGAAAGAAAGAAAGAAAAGTGAGGAATCCGAAGATATAGAAGGAGGAAGGAACGCGAATACGAAATGAATAAAGAACAAGTGAGAAAGTCAAAAACAAAATAGGTGGAGAGAAAAACAGAAAGAACAAATGAGAACGCCAAAGACAGGGAAGGAGAAGAAAAAAGAAAGAAAGTTTAGGAAAGTGAAAGAAAGAAAGAAAGAAAGAAAGAAAGAAAGAAAGAAAGAAAGCCAAAAACAGAGAAATGGGGGAAAGAAAGAAAGAAATGGGGGAAAGTGAAAGAAAGAAAGAACAAATGAGAAAGCGAAAGACAGAGAAGGAGAAAGAAAGATTGAAAGAAAGAATAGGATGATGAAAGAAAGAAATAAGAAAAAAAAAACGTGGGAAGTCAAAGACAAAGTAAAAAGAGAAAAGTCAAATAATAAAGAAAGAAACAAAAACAAAGAATTAGAAAGCCAAAGACAGAGAAGGAGGGGGAAGCGAATATAAAAAAAGAAAGAATAAGACAAGGAAACAAAGAATAGGAATGTGAAAAAACAAATAAAGAAAGAAAGAAAGAAAGAAAAAAGAATCAACGGAAAAAAGAAAGAAAGAAATAAAGAAAGAATAGAAATGGCAAATTCAGCGAAGGAGAAAGCAAAAAAAAAAAAAATGAAAGAAAGAAAAGTGAGAAAGTAAAAGGTAGAGAAGCTAGAGGAAAAGCATAAGAGAAGGGATAAAAAAAGAAACAGAAACAAGAAGAAAAAAGAATGAATATAGACGAAAAAAGAAGCGGGAACATGGAAATCATTAGGGAAATAGGTAGAACCAAGGCGAGAGAAAAAAACAAAAGAAAGAAAGTAAAAAAGAATATCAAATTGAAAGAGAGAGAGAGAGAGAGAGAGAGAGAAAGAGAGAGAAAAGAAAAAGTAATAGAAATGAGAATGCATGAATAGTGAGTAATAAAAAAGAATACGAAACGAATGAAAATGCAGAGAGAGAGAGAGAGAGAGAAAGTGACAGATAGACAGACAGACAAAGAAGCAGACAGAGAAATAAATATAGAGGTATGGTGAAGAAGGAATTGACAAAATGTACGGGAAAGAGAGAGAGAGAGAGATGAGAAAGAAAGAAAGAAAGAAAGAAAGAAAGAGAAAGAAAATAGGCGAAATGATGGCCAAAGTTGAAAGAGTAGCAGATAGAGAGAGACAGACAGACATAGATAGATAGATAGATAGATAGATAGATAGATAGATAGATAGATAGATAGATAGATAGATAGATATGAACAGACTGAGATAGATAGATATGAAAAGAGTTAGCTAGCTAGCTAGCTAGATAGATGGGTTATGAAAAGAGTTAGATAGATAGATAGATAGATAGATAGGGGGAACAGACAAAGAAAGAAGTCGAAAAAAGAGTAAAGTTGAGAAAGAAAGAGAGAGAATATAGATAAATAAGGAGGCGAATAAAAGAAAACGTGGTAAAGAAAAAGGAGCAGTCGAACAAAGAAAGTAGCAATAAAAGAAAGAAAGGTAGAAAAAATGGGGACCAGTAAAATGAAGAGAGTAAGTAATGAGTAGAAAGAAAACCAGAGAGAAAAATGCATAGAAAAATAATAATGGAAAGGGATTTTTCTTAAATAAATTGTATATATTGCAAATATAAAACGAGAAACAAAAGGGAATAGATATTTCTTCAGCTGAAACACTAGCGTGTTTATTGTTCGTTTATCTCTCAATTCTTTGTCACGCACACTTGACACTTGCTGCTGCAAAAGGCTTCATTATGAGCGACCCGAGTGAAAGAAGATCACATTTATCGAAAGCTATGTGTGCACAGAGAAGATGGTCTACGCAGACCCATTCTGTGGATTGTCATTACCAGCGTGCAATGAATTTTGATTTTCTTTAAGGACTGACAACAATGAGCTTAGAATTTTTTTTATTTATGCCACAAGCGATTTTTGAAAATTTTCTATTTTTTCTTTACAAAATATTTGGTTAAGATGAAGCATTTATATATATTGAAATTCTTACTATAATTTCTTTATCTAAATCACTATCCTTTAAATGCATTGTTTTGTTTTTCTATTTCTTTAAGTTCTTTTATTAGTTTTTTATTTTTGATTTCCAAGTTTGTCATTATCTCGGATCCAATGATAGTTCCAAATTGGCAGCCTCTCTTCATTTATCACCCGTGCGTTCCTTCGTGCTTCTGCAAAAAAAAAAAAAAAAAGAAAAAGTGTTATACTTTCTTGCTACGGTGAAGAAATGATAAATGCGGTAATTTAAGGATTCTTTCTCTTTTATATCCCATGTCCCTTCATGGCGTGGGCAATCATACCACTCAGAAACATCCCATATTTACATTGTTTGGTACGGTATTTTCATTTTTATTGCCTTATTCATATTCAAAACGTTTCAACCGCTGTACGCTCCGGCCTTCTTCACTTGATTGAAATTTCGAACCAAACCTTTTATTTCGTTCACTGGGGTATATTGTTCTCGATCCATGAGCCATGCCACTTATTGATGTCTTAGTAATCTCCCTTTAACTCAATTCTATAACTCTCCAGAGGTTATTCCTTACATCGTTTCTGTATTCAACTCAAATATATGGATGGAACTAATTGAATGACCCTCCGATCATTCCCGATCATGGAACTAATGATAATGATGACGAAATTATTGCATCTTTTTGTTTCCCCCTATAGCGAAAAAACTTGAAAATAAAAAGAAGTTGAATGCAAATTTCCTCGTATTTTTCTGTGAGTGTTTTGTACATTTTGATCGTGTACACAATGACTTTCTTCAAATGTCTCTAGTACACTTTAGAATATTTATCGATATTTCAGAGATCAGACATTGTAATTATTTACACTATTTACGTTGTTAGGACTGTTGTCCTCATTTTTGTTGCCATATTCACCTTTAATATTTGTTTTTATTTCTGGGATGAGGTATTGTAATTATTTTCACTATTTACATTGTTCAGGCTGCTGTCCTCATTTTTGTTGCTATATTAACCTTCAATATCTAACTACATTTCTGAGATCAAGTATTGTAATTATTTACACTATTTATATTGTTCGGAAAGTTATCCTCAACTTTGGTGTCATATTTACCTTCAATATTTCTCTATATTTCTGGGTTGAGGTACTATAAATATTAACACGAGTTTCATTGATCGGACTGTTGCACTCATCATCGTTGCCATATTCATCTTCAGTGAGTCACTTAAGTGCCATACGTGATACACGCTTTGGGCGATCATGTCTCAAAAGAAGATTATCCCGCAGTAGGTTGCCATTGCTTTCAGCGATAGACTGGTTACCAGCCAAGGCTATAGAACCAAATCTATTATATTATTTAACTCATAACTAAAGGGAAGAGACGGATTAATACCTTTTTCAAGGGTATTTGTGCCTAAGTAAACGCAAGGAATTCAACTGGAATTCGAACTCGGCACCCCGATTTGTCGTTCTGAGTCGATATCCACTGCACCACAACGCACATCTTTAGTTTCTGTCTATAATTCGCAGATATTTTTAAAAAATTATTTACACTATTTACATTGTTCAGACTTTTGTCCTCATCTTTTTAGCGATATTCACTTTTAATAATTTTCTATATTTCTGAGACGCTAAGTTTTTGTAAACCAGGTATTAAACTCATGACTCTTTGGGACGAGCTACTGGGCCGAGCCAACATTTTTATCTACTGGGTCATGTGTTCTTGAGGTATGACTCACGAAATTAAAACAATATAGCTCGGTGAACGAAATAAAGGGTTCTGTTCAAAAGTCTAATAAACTGAAGAAGGTAGGGGCGTACATCTGCCGAAATATCGTAAATATTGCAAAAAGATGAGAAAAACAACCCGAAAAATATAAATAACGCTTTAGAATCTAACGAACTTTAGAATCTAACAAACAATCATTTTTCGAACTGAACCCTTTATTACAATCACTGGGGTACATGAACTTCCTTGCTAACTTCGAACTGAACCCTTTATTACAATCACTGGGGTACATGAACTTCCTTGCTAACTTCCAGGTTTAGAGGGAAATAACTCATGACAACCAGAAGAGGCACTACTCCTCATAGAATGAAGTTCATATACTCCAGTGATTCTAATAAATGGTTCAGTTTGAAATTTCTAGCACCTGAAGAAGGCCGGAACGTACAATGGCTGAAACGTCGTAGAAATGGCAACAAAGACGAGGACAATAGTCCGAATAATGTAAATAATGTAAATACTACTATCTCAGAAATATAGACAAAGCGTTAACTATCTATGTTACCTTATACAAGATGTTTGGAAGGAAGGAAACTGATATTACCACCAGGAAGTTGAAAAAAGTGATTGTAATAAAGTGTTCAGTTCGAAAAATGTAAATAACGCTTTAGAATCTAGCGAACTTTCTTTTTGTGGAAATTGTATATCCCCTATCATGCACATGACTGCTATTTTATTTTGTTTTATGCACGTTCTGCTCGAAAAAGATTAGACAATAACTTAGAACGAAACTGAGACACAACAATGTTTTACGCTGACAAAATATCGTACAATTACAGACAAATAAGATGAGGGAAATATATTTTTAAATAGTTTTAATTTTCATAATGATTCCAAGGTTTCGATATTTTTCTTACAAAAATAGTGCGCAAGAAATAAAATAAGCCAAAAAGGTGACTTCTAGTTTAAAAACTTAATTTTTAAAGTGACTTATAGTGAGACGTGCTAACTTAATTTTAGAAAACAGTTTCCTTTAGGTTGAAATATTGTTGAAATCGATAATACACAAGAGAAAAGTGAAGTTTTAAAACAATCCAGATAGTGTGAACTCCTGTCACATTAATAACCGATTTGCGAGAGCCAGTTGAAGATAACACATTTAAAGATAGCCAAAGCAACCAATTATCAAAGGATACCTAGCGTTTCAGAAATATTTGTTTTATTTTGCAAGGTGAGTAAATCGTGATGGTATATTAACTGCTTCCACACAAAGAAACATCTGATATTCATTTATTGACTAGTTATTGTTAAAAGTGGTTGAAATTTATGAGATATTTTTCGTTAAAACAGTTTTTCAGAAAGCTTACCATGTCTTGTAATAGAGGTACGGTGGAGTGATAGATAGCGGTTCGAGTTGAGAAATCAGAGAAGCCGATTCGAAATCCAGTCGAATTCATTAAATAGCCTTAGGTGGCGACCACTCGAAAAGAAAGAAGATGAATTCAAAACCTGGCTGGAGAGTGTTGACCTTCATCAGGCTATCTTATCAAAAACACGCCATTTATACTGTGGCTATGGTACATGTGGTGGCCTCTACGACGTTGATGGGTTACGGAATACCTCATCGTGATATCCAGTAACTTATTACTCTTCATTGCTCTTCCTGGTGGTAATATGAGTTTCCTTCCCTCCAAACATCTTGTGTAAGGTAACATAGATAGTTAATACTTTGTCTATATTTCTGAGATAGGTAGTATTTATATTATTTAACTTATTCGGACTATTGTCTTCGTCTTTGTTGCCATTTCTACGACGTTTCGGCCATTGTACGTTCCGGCCTTCTTCAGGTACTAGAAATTTCGAACTGAACCATTTATTAGAATCACTGGAGTATATGAACTTCATTCTATGTGTAGTAGTGCGTCTTCTTGTAGTTATGAGTTATTTCCCTCTAACCCTGTAAGTTAGGAAGGAAGTTCATATACCCCAGTGATTGTAATAAAGGGTTCAGTTCAAAATTCCTAGTACCTGAAGAAGGTCCGAGCGTGCAAAGACCGAAACTTCGTACAAGTGGCAACAAAGATGAGGACAGTGGTCCGAATATTGTAAATACTATAGATAGTTAACACCTTGATTATATCATTATTTTATCTTCTAGTTACATGTGCTAGCCATTTTAAGGTTATTGTTGCTGGGAGTACTTAAGTGATATTTTTTCATTATTTTCTAAAGCTCTTTGTGATATTGTAGCGCTAGGTTTTTTTTTTGAAACCTAAACTGCAGTTCTTCTTTACATTATATGTCCTTGGATGGATTTTAGGGGATCCATGAGGATGAGATAAAAATCAACGTTTATATTTACTATATAGCACCTGTTCCATTTAGCAATCTCTCATAGAAAGATATAAAAGAAAATGCATTCCCTCACTGATTAAAAGAAAACACACCCATGCACTATTTACAGTGTCGACCGCTAGGCGTCTCTTGACTTGCTATTGGACTCATGTTTATCGTTTAAACTTGTGTCATCATTCCGTTTTACCACTTTATAAACGCAAATAATAATGTTCATTTTACACGGTTTATCATGGGTGAAGATTAATTGATCACAATTTATTTTAAGCGCAGCTGGTTGAAAAATGAGGTGTGTGCAGTGAGCATTAGGGTGCAGTATAAAAAATGCATGTACAAATCTTGTGTAAAAGAAATGTTAGTATCTGGTTGTCTGTTTGTCTACGAATGATTAGTTTTTATTAAATTCCGTGACACAAGATGTCCTTGACTCAAAAAAAGGTTAAGAACCACTGACCTAGTAGATTTATTTGCTCGAAGCCCCTTTTAAGCATTGATTTGTGAAAACGGTTGGGTATGGATGTTAATTATTCAAAGTGATTAGTCTTATCCCGTTTAACATTTTGAATTCAATGTAAGAGACATTATCATTATCATTTTACTAGTATATCGGAGTTTCTGTAACGGAAGACATTCTTTTTCGAATACTTAGTACATAATGTTTGTGGGCTTACAGCCTATCACGTTTAATACACCGGTTCTCGCTCGATCACCAAAGTTAAGCAACGTTAAGCCTGGTCAGTACTTAGATGGGTGACCGCTTGGGAATACCAGGTGCTGTAAGCGTATAGTGACGGATGTGCGTTGTGGTGCAGTGTATAACGGCTCGGAAAGAGAAATCGGTGAGCCGAGTTCGAATTCCAGTTGAATACCCTGCATTCACTTAAGCAGTGATACCCTTGGGAAAGGTATTAATCCGTCCTTTCCCTCCAGTTATGGGTTAAATAACACTTGGCGACCCTGTCCTTAAAAACAAATCCCAATGAATCTTGATACTCGAAAAGAAAAATGTATTACTAGACACAAAAATTATATAGAAACAACAATAAATTGTTGAAAGAAAAAGGTATTACCAGCAATGAATAAGTAAAGGTTAGTTAGCAATAAATGAACCGCCGAGGTTGATTTGCCATAAAAACAAAACAACCAAACAACCAACATAATGTTTGTCTTTTGTTCAAGATCCTTTCTATGCCTAGAATAGTCACTTATATAACCAGGATAGACATTTTATTCATAATCGCTACACTGGCCTCTAGGAGAAAAACACAAATTTCTTTCTTCTTTGATGTGTCGTGACAACTCAGGATGTAGACAATCATGGGCCTCCACAACACCTTGTCTCATGTAACCCTTAGCAAACTTTATATTTCTCTTAATTCTCTTAAGACATGTTCCATTTACTAAGTATGTTATGCATTGTTTTGCATTCATTAAGTATATTATGGTGATTTTCTAAGCGCCGCTTAGATGATGATTTACTGAGCGCCGCTTAGATGTGGCACAGGTCCAAAATGTGTGGGGCACTCAGTGAGGATCGAACTCACTACTCAATTGTAATAGTTTTTAGCGAGACAAACTTGCTACCCATAACACCACGTCGGGGTGCTCAACCAAGTGTGCTATGCATTGTTTTCCATTATCCCTTTTGCTCTCTATCTTGTGGGTATTAGATTTTTCAAATCCATCGTCCTCATTATATTTTTTATGTTATATATTAGTTCCTTTTTTTATTTTCCCTAAAATTTCGTTGTTGCTCACATGTTATTTCCATATTATCCTCAAAATCCTTCTGTAGAACCACATGTCGGACTTTTTGTCAACATCTATACTGTGCAGGCACCCATGAGCCAACCCATTTTTTGTTCACCAACAGAAGGCTTAACCAATCAGGAAGCTCAAAATATTCAACGCAACGTGTATAAAAGGCGGACATATTTTTCCGATCACTGAAGTTCAAATCCGATCTGCCCATGCCCTCCACTGAAAATTGTACATATGGGAGTTAAGTAGGACAACATAGAGCAGCTGAGGTATTATGGTGGACGAAGTAAGAATGGTAAGTAAAAATGTGGTATTGTGGTGTAAGGTTTATTGTAAGTGTGTCAGGGTCGACGAAAGTGAATAGCTAAGTTAAACTAGGACAGATGATGACTAGCCTTCCCCATCCCCGTTTTAGGCCTTGTGCCACATTTGTACATATGTACAATAAATAATGAAGTTCAAATCCGATTCTGGAGAGTGTCTGATTCGAGAGTGATAATCTTTGGCTTTGTTTCATTGAACAGATTACGTGCGGCGAGGATACTCTATATCCATATACTATGACGGACATGGTCAACAGATGCCAAGAGGATACTCTATATTCAGGAACGTTGTCAACATTACCTTCAATCCCTTACTTTGCGACCATCATGGACTGTTGTTGCTATATAATATACATTCGGGAGATTGATTCTCTATTATAATAAATACATAAATTGACCCCTGTGCTTAATCCATAAATTATGGCGAATTTTACCAACATCACATTGTCCAGCACTCACTACCACGCAGGAGAACAGATATAAAGTAGCAGTCTTGTACATTTTTCCTTGATTCTAGTGAATGTTTTCAGTTTGTTAGTGTAGCGTAGAGGGCTGTTTAATTTTTCTTGTATTCGCCCTAGTGTCAGACTTAACCGAAATCTCTACAGCTTACAAGCTTTATGCGGAGTCATAATCATCAGAATTATTATCAGAAGGTTAGTTGTCGGCAGATTGGAACATATGGAATTGTGTAGAAGAGTGGAACAATAAAATATACATTTTGAATGTTTGTTTTTTTTTTTTTAATCATCTCACCTCAAGCAAGGCATTCCACTGCCACTATTGCGCATGGGGCTGCATAGGGGAAGGTAAAGAGAAGGAGTGGTTAAACATAGGGAATGTCAGGAGGAAGGTGACAGATGAGTAAGGATACCGAGAATGAGGGTTGGGCAGATGGGAAGAGTGTTTGATAGAATGGGAGCAGGTTAGTGTGTTAGGAGGTGTCTATTGACCTTACATTTAAACTCCTGGAGATTGTAGCCGTCGGGGAAGCAATCGTGTGGAAGAGAATTCTACAGTCGGGAAGTGCGAGGAAAGAAACTGTTGGAGTAGAAGTTACGGATGCATTTCATCGGTTTCACTGTAAAACGGTGGGATCTATTTGCTAATCTAGTATCTCGTTCAAATTCGTATTTAAATTAAATTGATTATTTTGCAATTCAAGGTTATTTTTGACTTAAGATAAATAGTATCACGTTTCAATTATTTCCATTAGTTTTGTCTTGTAGAAGATTTAAATTTCTGTTAAAATAGAAATTTGTTAAAAGAAGGAATAACATAAGTTGTAGAAGTTAATGTTCAATTAGAAACATTATTAAGAGGTAAAGGGTAGAGTTCATACAAAATGTTCTCGTAGTAATTGTTGAAATAGATAAGGAGAAAGAGAAAAAGGACAATATTCAAGTCGCTTGAAGTTGAGAGTTACGTTTTAGTGTTGTTTTTCTCGCTGCTTCTATCTAACTGACGTGACTGACTTTAATCAAGTCCTTTTATTGTAATCTAGATATTTTCGCACGTACACGCGAAGTCTTTTTGATCTTGCAAGTCTCTCCCATTCATCAAAAATCATTTTAACACCTACTTGTGAAATCTGGTTTTGACTTTTTCTTTAAGCAGATGATCAATCCTTTTTTCTATTTGGGAAAACTAGAATTTCATATGTCGTTGTGAATTTTTGTAAAAGTTAAGAGAGTTGATTTAATTATTTTTTTTCCGCCATACTAGTTCTCTGCTTTCAATGCGCCTTTGAATTTCAGTGTCACACTTTTTGCCCTTCCCAGATACTTAAATTTCCACACTTGTTTGATTTTGATATCTTTGATTTTCAATTCGCACTTTGGGCTCAACCTATGGGTATCAATAGATTTATATCTATGCCATGGGCAATAAGTTGAAAACAAGCTCGCTAAAATTGTAATTGATTCGCAGGAAACTATATTTATCTAATTTATACAAGTAAATACCAGAAGCTGGGAGTCTTTGTCCTTTAAGTTATCGTAGAATTTCTAGATTTCTCTGAGACAATAAATCAAGACAAAATGTCTTTGAGATGTAGTCTGTGTATGGTTTCTTATGGATTAATTTATTTGAAATTGCTGACACAAAAGAGATGACAAAAAATAAAAATATATTGTTCATCTCGGATATACAAATCTGTCTTTGAAAAGTTATCATTGTTTTGTTTTCCTATATCAGAAGTTATTCGAAAAGACAGTCGAGATGACAAACAATTTTTGATTTCGAAGATGATTCACTTACGAACGAAGTGAAACGATAAATAAAAAAATTGTACAACTAATCCTCGTCGACGTACTCTTACTTTCCTTTTTACTTATTCATTCAATGAACTACTGGAAGCCATTTTTAACTTTGGACTCATATGCCGTTCATTTAATTTTACCTTCTTTTATTCAGTTGTAGACACTCAGTTCTTTTGTAAACAACGCGTAACAGCAAGAAAGAACAAGTGTTCAGTGCAGAATGAATTCACATCAGCCTGAGATATAAAATCTAATCTATCAATTGAATAATACAAGCTTTATGGGTAGAAGAAATCTAGAACGAATCATAAATTAACTTCATTTTTCCCGATCACTCTGTGCAATAATTACTCTTGATTTTGCGACAGGGATTGTCTAGCCACCCTAGAAAAAAAGCTTACTCAGATACAAACACCGAGCCCTTCATAATACCTTCATAGGTTTGTTTCAAACATTATTACTTTTCGATACGTATTTCTTTAGGGTAGCTGTATCATAAGTAGTATTAGTATCTTCATGAGCGCGTGATCGAGTGATCCGATTGTTCGCTATCCGATCATATGATCCGGTTTCCAATATCACCATGGTTGATTTTTCAGGAAAGTAACTTATTGATGTTATCGCCCTGAGGAGGCGATCCAAAGTACCTTCTGAAAGTGTCTGAAAAACCATACCACTGATTGATTCAAGCCTTGTGAGTAAAACTGGGCTTATACACAAATATATACAATAATAATTTATAGATAATTGAAATGATTGAAAATAATTTTGTTGATTTTCATCGCAGTTATCTATTCTACTACCATGTATTTTGGTCTTCCTTGTTTCATGGTGGCTGAAGACTGATAATATGGGCAGTTGTTATGGAAAATTTTAAAAATCTTGGTCAGGGATGAACAATGATTTCTGGCATGACTATGATATATGCAATTATTTTATGTGAACCATATTTGCCTTCGCATAAGAAGTGTTTTTTTAATATACCAAAAATTGCCCTGCGACTTAGAGAACCATGCTGTGAATGTCTTGTAGAGTAGTTTTCGCACTGAAGGTTATAATCGTGCTATGTCGGTGGCTAATCGACTTAACGTACGCAAAATATTAGAAACTTGGTAATCTTCCACTGAAAGCTGACTCCTTAGTATTCGGCTAACTGCCGACTAATATAAACTGCCTAGTAGTTCTACTGAACTCCAATAGAAGTCTAAAGAACTCTCATGAACTTCCCAAGTACTTACTATTTTTTTGCATAAAAAATACACAAATTGTGGCACAAAGCCAAAAAGGGGTGTGGGTAAAGGCTGGTCTTCAGTATCTATCCTATACCTAGCTAAGCACTATCACAACCCAATCACTCATTACAATAGCAAATTCACCACAAGAACTCATCCATCAATCCTTTACACACCACAATACCACATATTTACAAGGGGCACCTAAAAAATGGGGAAATAAACCCATGACAAAAAAATGCATAAAATAATATAATGTATATAGAAAAGATTTAATGAAAAATGAGATTATGGGAGGGGAATGAACCCAAAAACAAAGTATAATCTAAACTTATTTATAAATATAACTTTGTCTGTGTGTGTGTGTGTGTGTGTGTGTGTGTGTGTGTATGTCCGTGTGTGTTTCCGTTACCTATAGACTCCGAAACGGCTGAACCGATTTTATTGAAAATTTACACAGTTGTACATTAACCGTCTGCGAGTGTTCTTAGCTTGGTTTTGTGTCGAAGTACCTCCGATAAATATCGAAAATCGATAATCGAAAAACACGGGTTATAGAAGGAGTGGTCCGACTTTAATCAAATTTGATACACTCATAGACAAAGACATAAGAAACGATATTCAGAAGAATCTTGGTTTCAGTTCTTAAGATAGTGCAGAAAATCGATAATATATATATAAAAGGCAAGATGTTTGTGTGTGTGTCTGTTTATCTGCCTTTATGTCTGTATTTTTCAGCCCTTTTATTTTAGTTTTTGCATCGGGTTTGGCTCTAAGTAGGTATAATTGTAGTTCTTAGTCTCAGCCATGATACCATTTACTCAGAGGACTTATTTAGCCTTCAAAATTCAGTTTACGACGAAAAAAACTTATTTGATTTCGATATCAGGAAATCAAAATTTGACTTACATCCATTCATTTTTTTTCGGTTTACGGTTTCGCTTTAAGTGGAAACAACTATAGCTTTTTAGCCTTTCGTGCCAACGTCCAAAGAGTCTGAGCTCCAGGACCATGGATTAGTTTTAACACTTATATTACACCCGAGCAACCCCGGGCTATACTGCTAGTACAACATAATTCATAAGTACTTTTTTCGTTAACTTTCTCTTAACTCTTATTAATATAGGAGGGAGAGTCCATTATCTGAGAAATAGGTGTGTTTCACCAGAACAAAATAGAAGACAAGTGAGTGCTGTAATACTAGGCTAGGGTGACGGATGTGACAGGGTCTTCTAAACATAAAAATTGTTATTAGCAATAAAATAGTGAAAACGCTAAATTATTTCAGTAAATTGTGTATTCTGTACAGTCTATTGAAATATGATTTTGTTAGAATGCATTTAGTTTTTCCTGTTACCTACTACTGGCAATATTCAGTGAAATAATTTGCTTTCTCTCCATCTACTGTAATTATATATGAGAATTCATTCACATTTATTGTACTTTCCTGAATATTTTGTCTGCATCTACAGTAATTAACTATAAGAATTCATTTACTTTTATTGTACTTCACTGATCACTTTATTGCCATCTGCAGTTATTATCTATAAGAATTAATTCTAATTTATTGTGATTTTTTGATTGATTTTCTGAAACATTAATTCACATTTATTTTATTTTATTTTTTTTTCCCTCTCTGTAATTATGCAGAAGAATTAATTCTGATTTATTTTACTTTACTAATTGCTTTGTTTCCATCTACTCAAGTTATCTATGAGAATTTGTTTTTCATTAATATCCTTTAATGGTTGTTTTGTCTGCATCTAATGAAATTATCTACAGAAATTAATTAACATTTATTGTACTTCACTGATTGCTTTGTCTGATTCTACTGTTTATTCTACTGCATTTATTGTACTTTAATGATTCATTTATATCTCTTTGCTTTGTGTATATGTTCAGGTACTCATTGATACAAACGTGACGATATTTCTATACTCATTTGGCAAAACTGATTTTGAAGGTTAAAGGTACAGTATATGCTTCCATACTTTATTTTGCTTTCTATTCATGTACTTCAATTATTTATAAGAATTTATTCACATTTATTGTACACTAGCAGTATACTGCTAGTGTGCAATAAATGTGAATAAATTGCACCCGGGGGTTACTCGGGTGTAATGAGAGAGTTAAAACTAATCCATGGTCCTTTGGACGTTGCTACGAAAAACTAAAAAGCAATAGCTGTTTCCAGTTAAAGCGAAACCGTAGATTGAAAGAAAAATGAATAAATGTAAGTCAAATTTTGATTTCTAGTATCGATATCAAATAAGTTTTTCGCAAACTGAATTTTGAAGGCTAAATAAGTTCTCTGAGTAAATGGTATCATGGCTGAGACTAAGAACTACTATTATACCTACTTAGAGCAAAACCCGAAGGAAAAACCAAAATAAAAGGGCTGAAAACCTGATTTTGATCAGACCCGATATGATATCGGGTTATTTCCAATATAAATAATCTAAGGATAAACTAATGAAAACTTATCGTACCCATCGGGAGCAAAATTGGTGAAAATGAGCCACATTGATGGCTGAATATCGGTTTTTGATCAGATCGGGGGTATCAATTTCCGATATCAGAGAAAATGAGTTGTATGAGAAGATCTACTAATGTTGGAGACTAAAAACTATAATTTTACCAAGTTAGAGCAAATACTACAGCAAGAACCACGATAAAAGGGCTGAAATCCTAAACTTGATCAGATCTGAATCAGATATCGACGTATCGACTTCCGATATCGAGGGGAAATCGGAAAAAATAAAACCGGAAGAATAAAGAATATTTGTGTGAATTTTGGTGAAAATTGGATAAAAATTGTGGATCTGTATAAAGGACAGACAGACAGACAGACCGACAGACACAAACATTATTTCTGATTTTTTATATGTCGTTGCTTTATATATATATATATATATATATATATATATATATAGCACCAAATGTGCCAAACGAGAAAAAAATAATTCCAAAATGTTCATACAAACTCATAAAGTTATCACATCATATTTTTGCCCCTTATGCCTACAAATTTCTCAAACCATCAGTCCATGAATTAGAAGAAAAAGAACGTGTACTTTTCCGCAGGGCATATATTGCGGGAAAAAACTCTCTACATATGACAAAAATTATATAAAAGACATAGTCTTTTATAACAACAAGAAACACATACAAAACTTACAAACTAAATTTCAAAAGCTAATTAACAATAGCAAATGTTCTAGGATCGGCAAAAAAGATTTAATTAATAATTTATCCAAATTTCATCTATCGGATACACAACTAGAAGCCCTAAGCTTAAGTCAAAAGTTTGACAACGGATTACAAAAGCATGATTTAACAAATTTTATCATCAAAAACTACCAATATATATATATATTTTTTTTTTTTTTAATCATTTCACCCCGAGCAAGGCAGAAACGCCACTGATGTGCAGGGGGTTACATAAATGTAGAAAGATTAATTAGAAAAGAGTGAGGAGTACAAGCTAGTTAGAAAGGAACAATAGAAAACTGAGAAAGCAGGTGCAATGACAGGTACATGGGCGGAGAGAAAGGGAAGGTTATACAGGGGAGGGGAGAGAGAGCTAGAGGCCAGTGGTTAGTAGGTGAGTATTAACTTTGCTTTTAAATTTCTGGAGGTCGTAGCCGTCAGGAAAGCAAGAATACGGGAGTGAGTTCCACAGGCGGGAAGTGCGAGAGAGGAAGCTGCAGGAGTAGAATTGTCGTCTGCGTTTGGCTAACCTGACTGTGAATGGGTGGGACCCAGTTGCCAGTCTGGTTGAACGGGTAAACACCTGTTGAGGAGGCATCAGTGACTTAAGCTCATCCGAGCAGAAGCCATGAAAGTATTTATAGAAGAGACAGAGGGAGGCCACATTTCGACGATGGGAAAGTGGCTGCAGACGAGTCGCCAGATCAGTACCTATCACATTACAGACTCTCCTTTGGAGCTTGTCAAGAACACTGAGGAGAACGGCAGGGGCACCTGACCATAAATGGCAGCAGTACTCCATGCACGGACGGATGGTTGACTTGTATATATGCAGGATGGATTCAGGTGGAAAAAACATCCTGGATCGACATAGTGACCCAATCTTCTTAGCAGTAGATTTTGCTATGGATTCAATATAGTGCTTCCATTTGAGGTCTGAGGACAGGGTAAGTCCGAGGAGGCGTAGTGTATTACTCTCCGGGAGAATCATCTGGTCCATGCTTATGGGAGGCAGAAGAGGTTGCCTGTAATGGTTGACAGACAACAGCTTGGTCTTAGAGGAATTGAAGTTGACAAGCCACTTCTTGCCCCAGTTCACCACAGAGTGTAGATCCCGCTCAAGGTCAGCAGCGAGATTATGTCTGTCCGCCACGACAGGTTTCTTACTGGAGCGGGAGTATATTGTAGTGTCATCTGCGTAGATGCCTACTTGGGACCTGATAAACGAAATTATATTTATAATATTTACCCAAAAAAGAAAAGAAATTGTGGTATATTTGAATCAATAATTACTGGTATATACATATATATATATATATAAAGAAAAAAATTGTGGTATATTTGAATCAATAAGTACTGTTATATATATATATATATATATATATATATATATATATATACCAGTACTTATTGATTCAAATATACCACAATTTCTTTTCTTTTTTGGGTAATTTAATATGGTTTGGGAGTTTTTAGGGTTTTATCAACCTCTATCAGTTATTGAATGTCCAAATTTATATATTTTGTATTAAAATTTATTTTATTTTTTATATAACAATGGTTTAAGCAATAGAATATTTTTTAACCAACTCATTGCTGAGAAAGTAATTATAGTTTCATACCATTCTCTTCCGTATTTATGCATAATTCATTACAATTACTTAATTGAATTTGAACTTATCTCTCTGATTAACAATTGTTGCCATCATCAGTTACACCTCCCACACATCCAAGCTGACAATACCTGGTATTTCCAAGCGGCTCTCCATTTAAGTACTAATTAGTCTCAATCCTGCTGAACTACGGTGATCGTACGGGGAACTAGTGTTTAATCATGATGTGGCTGTTATCCTATATTTAAATTGATTTCCTTCCAAAGCTAAATTTACACTTAATTTACACTATATAATTTACACTTAATTTACACTATATAATTTACACTTAATTTACACTATATAATTTACACTTAATTTACACTAATTTACATTTAATTTACACTAATTTACACTTAATTTACACTATATAATTTCTTACTTTGTTCCAGTATATTTCTATTGTATTATATTTGCATACACAAAATCATGCATTTTCCCCTACAAATCTACTTTAAAATTTAGGACATTTCGAAGTGGTGTAACGCACGATCAATTCTTCTTCTTTATAAGCCGAATCTCTTCAGGACGTAGGCGATCATGGAGCCCCTATTCCTATGTCGCTCTCAATATTTGTTCTCTTAGCAACCCGCCCAGACCCCGCTCTAACATCCACTCGCTCAAGCCTATCAAGTATGTCATGCGTTGCCTTCCCTGACTCTCTCCTTCTTTCCATCCTGTGAGTATCAGATTCTCCAAGCCTTCTATCCTCATTACGCTTCCCAGAAACCTCAGCAGTCTCTAATGTCAAGTATATAATACTATCGCATGAATGCTGGTGTCCCTCAAGGCTCTATTCTCGGTCCTACGCTTTTCCTTATCTATATTATCGATCTCCCTGACGTAATAAGATCCCAAGTGGGTATATATGCTGACGACACTACGATTTACTCTCGTCTCGATCAAAATTCTACCGAGGCTGAAAAAGCAAACCTCACTGCCGAGCTTGAAAAGGACCTTCAATCCGTGGTTGACTGGGATAAGAAATGGGTCGTAAATTTTAATGCTTCCAAAACGAAGCTGCTATCTAATAACCACCACAGACAACCGTTCCTCCTGCCCACTAACCTGGATCAGGCTTCTCTCCCTGAAAGCGAAACACTGCGCCTCCTCGGGTTAACTCTTACACCAGACCTCAAGTGAAATAACTATATAGAATCCATAGCTAAATCCGCTGGTAAGAAAGATGGTTCTCTGTGTAGGGCCAGGAGGTTTTTCCCGTCCCAAACAATCCTGTACATATACAAGTCTACCGTCCGCCCGTGCATTGATTATTGCTGCCATATCTGATCCGGAGAATCTGTAATGTGATCAATCACGACATGGCAGCTAGGATACAGTCGCTTTCTCACCGACGCAGTGTGGCTTCTACAAATACATTCACGGCTTTTGCTCCGATGAACTTAGCTCACTGGTAACCCCTATATACGAATTTCCTCGAGCCACAAGATTAGCAACTAGGTCCCTCCCCTTTACTGTGAAGCCAATAAATTGTAAACGCAAATTCTACTCCAGCAGCTTCTTTTCTCGAACTTCCCGCCTGTGGAATTCTCTTCCGCATACTTGCTTTCCTGACAGTTACAATCCCCATGTATTTAAATGTAAAGTCAATAGTCATCTCCCGTCACACTAACTTACATTCTCTCTCTCATGCTTTTCTACATCCACCCCACTGTCATCAGTAATCTCTTCCCTCTCCTACACTCTTCCTGACACCCCCTGCAACCTCTCACTCGTCATAACATTCCTCCTATGTAACCCTCTGCGCAACAGTTGCAGTAAAATGCCTTGCTTGGGGAGACACGATTAAAAAGAAACAGTTTACTTTTCATTTGCATCCTCCTCAAAATCTTGTCGTTGCTCACATATCGGTCCATGGTATCCTCAGCATTCTTCGGTAGAAATACATTTCTGCTGCTTTGAGTCTCTCCTTCATCCCTGAAGAGATCGCCCAGCATTCGCTGGCTTAGAAAAGGACAGATATCACATGACAGTCATGTACTCTTTTCTTTGTTTTCAACAAAATCTTCCTGTTTCTCAATACTCTGCATAGATTTTGAAATGCTTCCTTGGCCATACCTTTCTGCCTTCGGATCGCAGTGTCGCAACCTCTGTCAGCACACTTCGCAAGCATTTAGATTTTTGCACCGGTTTGTTTTTAGTATACCCGACATGTATTTAGCATCTTGGGATCCTCATTTTGCTGGTGACCATGCATTCAGTTTTCTTGAAGTATATGTTTAGTCATTTCTTTTAGCTTTCATTTGTTACCTTCTGTAGAAGGCCCTGAAGTTTTCTTTGGCTGTCTGCTATGTTATATTATTCAGACTGCGGCCGCCAATCAGGAATCCTGGCAGGACTTCAAGCCCTCTCATAATTGTTTCGCTGTAAAGGTTGAGTAGATACTGTGAGAAGACACATACTCTTTCGATTTTTGTTTATCTGCTGAACTCATTTACTGTCCGCATGCAGGTCATTTGCTGCCAGTATAAGCTTTTGATTAATCTAATGTCTTTCCTAAATATTTCGAGGTTGTCGATCCTCCTGGGTGTCCCATACTTTTGGCCATGTACCATGTGTAAACTAATCACCACCGTCCTCAGCCCATTCCGGCTAGTGTAATTATCTTTTCGTTGCGTTTCTGTCTTCTGGCAGAGTGCGACTCAGTTGACACACTTGCGGGCAGAGATACAACTGAGGGAAACAATA
The DNA here is from genome assembly GCA_037127315.1 of Ascarosepion bandense. Classification (NCBI taxonomy): domain Eukaryota; kingdom Metazoa; phylum Mollusca; class Cephalopoda; order Sepiida; family Sepiidae; genus Ascarosepion; species Ascarosepion bandense. The sequence continues at coordinate 1,627,110 of JBBBDQ010000612.1, read as the reverse complement.
CTGAGAAGTTCCCAGTCCCAGGGAACAGCTGTTTTGGCGGTTATGGAGGTTGGGCAATTTTGGGTTCTGGCGCTGGTGTAAGAGCTAGTGTGCCCAACATCAAACTAGTCCATGTGTCAAATCACGTATAAGAGAAAAGAAAAGGGAGGGTAAATACTATCACTTTAACATATATTTCAATTAATATGTGATTAAATATACTAACATTTTCCAGAAAATATACTTATAAAATCGGCGAACGTCTTATGCGGATGTGCATGTAATGCCAAAGCAAATACGATAGATCACTAGTGATATTGACTCATTCAGACAGTAAGTTGTTTCTTTTCTTCTTCTTTCTTGATTTTAAGCTTTCAATGCGACCTTTTCATGATAAAAAACACTAAGAAAAGGATTTTTAAAAATACCTTTTTCTCTGCTTCTTGAAGAACAAGAGATAAGATTAAATCATAAATATTTTTTTGCTTACAATTCATGCCTGTCTTTTCGCACTCATCTTTTATGCTAAGATTTGTTGAACAGAATAAGAATTTGTCATTACTATAACGAAAGGCATTTATATTCATCCGTTTAAATGTAGCATTTGGAAGTCATACTCCTATAAGCAAGTCACTTCCTATATATAAATATTATTATTTTTAAAGAATAATTATCAGATAGCGTAATTATTATGAATTTATCACTGAAATAAGTCAAGAATATGTCCCTGATTATTCCTTTTATTTAGAAACCAGTGGGAAACAACGCATTTATTTAGCAGTTAATAGACCATGTGTTATTTCACATGGTCAGAAATTTATATTGAATTATTTTATATTTAATTAACATTTATTCACAAACCAGCGGACCTTTTGAACGGAAAATGCAGTGTTACGTGTGCATAACTTAACTATTACGTACTCGTCTTGTGTGATACGGTAATAAACACCCTAAAATGCTGGTATCGGATCGGATCATACTAATGTGAGCCACGGTAAGCAGCAAATCCGGAGATGTAAAATGAGTTTGAATTCTGATCGAGTCGTCTCCATCTTTTTTATTGTTTTAGCAATTTTATCTTGACTTTGAATTACATCGAGCAGTAACACTAACTGAATATAAAAGAAAGCATTCGTTGAAATGATTTATCGAAAAATTATGTCCCCAAATTTTAACGACAAAAGCATGAATGCTGATTATCACACCCGAAAAGACTCTGAAGGTTTTCGAATTGTTATTATCATGACTAATTATTTTTTCAGTGTAACGTGTCTCAAAAAAATCAGATTTATAAGTTTAATTTTGATTTTGATCATGTTAAATGATCTTATATCTATTCTTATGTCAAGATCATAGACGCTACGTGTCGATCTAATAAGTTAAGTTTAACCTCCTTTCCTCTGACACTTTCGTTCTCCTTTTCTTTCTCTTTTAAAATATTTCTCTATTTTCTCTTTCTTCTTTTTTCTTTCACTTGACTATTTTCTGGATGATTTTAGACATTCATTGTTGTATGATTTGGGTCTGAAGAGCAGCATGTATTTGTAAAATATCCTAACCTTTTTCTCGATATATATATATATATATATATATATATATATATATATATATATATACATATATATATATATATATATATATATATATATATATATATTAGAAAAAATGTGTGAGAAGCCGTGAAGGTTTTCTTTAAAGAGTATGTTTATTGTTTTGGAATTTATACAAGTTCTGAAGTATTAATTGTTCATGATGTGCTACACGTGTTTCGAGCCTAAAATTGACTCTCTTCAGGATTTGTGTTTGGATTTCTTCGAGTATACTCGAAGAAATCCAAACATAAAACCACGAAACAATAAACATACACTTCAAAGAAATCGTTCACTGCTTTTCACACTTTTACTCTATACTAATTACTCTCGTTGGAACAACCCTATTTCTTTATATATTTAGTATATCGAGGTAGCAAATAATTTTCTAAACATATGATGTTAAATATAAGAGACAATGAATATTTATTATGTATTTGACGTTTAATGGGGTTCCATTGAAATTTCTTGGTGTTAGGATCTTTTAATGCTGCGGCATCATGTAACTTAAATTAATATATCAAATACATAATAGCACGTCAAATACATAATAGACATTCTTTGTCTCTTATATTTAACAGCATATGTTTAGAAAATATATATATATATGTGTTATATATATATGTATATATATATATATATATAAGAAAAAGTGCGAGAAGCCATTAAGGTGTAGATTTATTGTTATTTTTATTAATTTACTTGCTTTTTGTATGATATATTAAGTGTCCATAATGATATTTGTATCGCTACACATTCAGGCGAAAAAACATGTAACTTATGAAATCACATTTCGCAAGTCAGTGTAAGAAAATTTTCTGGCTAACAAAATGTAACTGACTTCCAAAACAGAAGAGATTTAACGTGCGAGTGTGAAAACAACCCAACAAACAAACACGCACCCATATGAACTTTGTTACCTGCTCACCACTTATCTATATGCACACGATATTTTGTCCATCAGAAAAAACTAACGGATCTCGATGTGTGAACTCACAATTCGCCTGAAAAAAGTCAACTTTAGACTCAAAGCACGTGTAGCGACACAAATACCATTATGGACACTTAATCTATCATACAAAATGCAAGTAGTATTAATATCAATAACAACAATAAATCTACACTTTAAACAAAACGTTCACGGCTTCACGCACGTTTTTCTTCTGTACCAATTTTTGTCGTTGGAGTAACTCCTATTTCTGTTTTTAATATATATATATATATATATATATATATATATATATATATATATTACAAGCATTTATAGAACGTAGCAAAAGTGATCAAGGACCAGATCTGAATTGTAAAAAGGCGGGATGTATTTTTGTTATCACAAAAAAGAGCCCGACATGGAAATTCAAATTTGGTGGTACATGAATCAAACTAGTACAGCAATTTAAATATCTGGGAAGTATTTTTACCAAGTGTGACACCGAAATCCGAAGGTGCATCGGGATAGCGAAAGGTGGCTTTCAAAAGCTAAGCAAGGTATTAAGAAACAGAAAAAATCATTAGAAACAAAGAAAAGAATATTGTTACGCAATTGTTACGCAACATCAGCCCACCTACATGGCCGTGAATACTTGGCAATCTCCTCACACGTAAAGAAAAGACTTAATGCAGCAGAAATGTAATTCTACAGGTGAATTCAAGAGAATACCACTGACTGAACAAGAGAACAAGGATGGTATTTTGGTGAAAATGGAAACTAAAAGTTTTCTCATACCCAATAATTGAAATACCCACTTCAAATTTATAGTGCACATAATGAGGAAAGGCGGCTTGATAAATTTAATACTGACAGGGTAGATTGAAGGCAAGCGGAAAACAACGCATAACCACAATAGTGATGTTTAGAAAATTGATGAAAGATCAAGGCTTAACAGATAACAAAAAGATAAGATTTATTGAGAGCTACAAAGAACAGGAAATTGTGAAGATCAATGATCGCCACCCCACTGAAGGTTGGTTGCTTAGCGATTTATCAACACCGTTATGAGTTGAATATTTTGTAAGCAATTTTTTATTATTTTTTGACATAATAGTGACTTTGGCTATTTATGTCTTACTAAATACCTCATAGCTGGGTGGAGACGAAGTAGATTCATAACTTTCCCAAAGGTATTTGCGAGTGAGTGAATTTAACGAACCCAACCGGAATTTGAACTCAGCTCTCCGATTAATGATTCGGAGACAGTACCTGGTATTCCAAAAACGCTCACTCATCTAGGTACTGAGCAAGCTTGATGTTGATTAACGTCGGTGATCGTACAAAAATCGTACAAAAATCGTACAAAAATCGGAGTTTGAACGTCCTGAAAGCACACAGCACATAGAATCAGATAGGAATATCATATTTAGCATGCTGTATTTTATTTACGTTGTAATAAAAGACGAGTGAGAAATCATTCGTCTAAAATCTTTTAATCGACTGGACTATTTCAATTGCCGAGATGTCCAGTTAATTTCTGCTACGTCAAGTTATTTTGCTACAATTAAGGATTGCGTGTGTGTTTTTTAAAACTATTTTTATTTTTTTGTATATAAAATTGTTATCATTGTAAAATTTTGTTACTTTTATTTCCCAACCTCCAGAAACAAATTCTATATTGGGAACTAGTTAGAATTTCATAGAGACTTTGATGCATTCTGATGCTTGTATTAAAAGTGTTAATTAAAAATATGCTGTTTTGGTGTAAGAACTACTGTAGTAGGTTCGGGTCAGTAACTGCGGCTAGCAAATTATAAGATAAGACAGACTAAAGATCAGCCTTCCCCAATCCCTCCTTTTGGCCTTGTGCCTAATTTTTGTATATCTAAAACAAATATTACTTTCATTTGTGTAGACTGATGGGAATAAATAGTCATAAAAATAATCAAAGTGGAGTTATCTCCCCTAACCGTTCAATATACCCGACTTATCTACAGTAATAATTGTTAGATTACTGTTTTTTCTGAAAATTTTATTTATTTATAGAGTTTGCGAAATTATCTTGTATTCAATTGGTTCTTTAATAATGGAAAAATACATGTAATAGACGAACACTCTAAATGACCCTTGACAACCAATTCCTAAATACTAACATTTCCAACGGCACTTTTATCGATAAAATTTTACATTTATTGTCTTGTTCCCCTCTCACTTGCGGATTGCATTGATTTCAAGATTATTTTTAATTTATTTATTCAAACACTCAATTATTCCAGCAGATATTTATTTATAGTCGTGCGAAATGAGGGAGGAAATCAATCGAGAGAGAAACAAAGGATACATTAAAGCTATCATTCTTCCGTGCAATTAATACTGCTGCCGTCTCTGGTTTTGTTTTCTTGCAATATATCTCGCGATTCCCGGCAAAATCCAAAGAGTCTGTAATGTCATCGGTCCTGACCTGACATCAGTACTTCAGTCATTTTCCACGTGACGTGACTTCCTTCTGCCATTTCTATAAATATTTTCATGACAGTTGTTCTAATGACCTCTCCTCTTTGGTAACCCGACCGCGCGAATTTGAGTGCAATACTAAGTAGGCAACTAGGTATTATCGTTTCATTGTTAAATCAGCCAATCAGTTTAGTGCCGTACGTTTGGTTATCATGTCTCGAAAGAAACATGACTGACTTTCTGCGATAAGTTATTTTCTAACCAAGGTTATAGAACTCGATCTGTCCTGTTATTTAAATCATAGCTGATAGGAGAAACGATGAAGAAATACCTTTTTCAAGGGTATTTTCACGTAAGTGAATACAACGAATTCAATTGGAATTCGAACTTGGATCTCCGTTTTCACGTTCCGGGCCGATATCCTCAACGGTATCCTGTTAAATAAGTTCGATATATAACCGAAAGTTCTTTAATAATAGTTTCTTTTTTCTAACATTTTTCGTCTGTGGAACTCTCTCCTGATTTCTTGTTTTACTACCACCCACAATGTTCAAAAATCTAAATGTCAATCATCATCTTCTGTCTTCCTGAAACGGTAAATCTTTGTTTTGTTCCCCGAAGGCCTTTACCCCATCAAATCTTTCAAAAACATCCTTAATTCCGTGCAAATATATATATGCTGAAGTCAAATCGGTAAATGTTTATTGAAGAAACCTACCTTTTTTTTTCATTTTATCGAGCATATGGAAAATATGGCAAAATATGTCGCTGTTTATCTCAACCCGTAAACACGGTTCAAAACTGTTATTCACTGCAGACTGAATTCACGCGTAGTTTTACAATTTTTCGGTCTTTTTTTCCAATTAGTACGCAGAAAATGAGTTCCGAAACCAAACAAATCGCGGAGTAATTGTTCAACGGGAGTAAATCGGCCGAAATAAGTATCCTACGCATCATGACATTCAGCGGTGAATAAGATATAAAAACAGTAGTAAGGGGTGAGATATAGTCCGATAAATTTCTGGCCGATATCATGAAAAAAAGGTAGGTTTCTTTAATAAACAATTACCGATTTGAGTTCAGCATATACATTTGCACGGAATTAAGAATGTTTTGGAAAGATTTGAAGGGGTAAAGGCTTTCGGGGAACAAAACAAACATTTACCCCTGAAACAATCTTTATTGTACTTTCTCTTCACTAAACTTTTCTCCTAGTCTTTCTTCCCACTCGCTCGCATTTTCGTAGCTTTATTGTCGTATGCGGTGTAAAATGCTTAAAACAAATCTAATCTAATGTAAACTTATTTATAAATAGAACTTTGTCTGTGTGTGTGTCTGTGTGTGTGTCCGTTACCTATAGACTCCGAAACGGCTGAACCAAATTTTTTTGAAAATTTACACAGTTGTACTATAAGCATTTGCGAGTGTTCCTAGCTAGGTTTTGTGTCTAGTTACCCCCGATGAATATAGAAATCGATAATCTAAAAAAATCAGGTTATAGAAGGAGTGGCCCGATTTTCATCAAATTTGATACACTCATAGACAAAACATAAGAAGTTTCAAGGTTGCAGTTCTTACAATAGTGCAGAAAATTTGATATCGATACCAGGAAATCAAAATTTGACTTAGATCTATTCATTTTTCTTTCAGTCTACGGTTTCGCTTTAACTGGAAACAACTACTGCTTTTTAGTCTTTCGTGCCAACGTCGAAAGAGTTTGAGCTCCAAGACCATGGATTAGTTTTAAAGCTTTCATTACACCCGAGCAACGCCGGACTATACTGCTAGTATTGTTATAAGAAAAATAAATTCGGTATCGCTAATGAAAGCATGTGTTGTTAAAAATGTGTTTGATCTATGAAATCGGCACAAAATAGATATCGTTATTTTTTTCAACCTTTCAAATTAGTACATTTCAATTAGTACATTTCAATTAGTACATTTCACTTAGTTTCAACAATAGAACTAAAGTATATTTGCACATCGATGTACACGGAATGTTTTCAATTATTGGCAACAAATGTGAGATTGGCGAGTCGAGTTCGAATTCTAGTGACATTCACCATTGCGCAAAATGCACCTGTAAGGTATGAATCAAAACTTTTTACATCCCCAGACTGTTGTTCGTAACAGAGAATACATAGCTTTGTAGGTTTTGTTCGTAGTCATGCTACAAGAACAAATCTGAATTCAAAGCAATTTGGACTGAGATTGACAACTCCACCCCATAAAAAAACGTACTTACGACGGAAACCTATGATAGTACAGCCAGTGAGCCTTATCTATTTCCAGTTGAATAAAACAATAATGTATACTGAAAATCTGGTGCACCCTTAGCAGAGCGGATATCAATGAGGAAACTATGATTTTCATATCGAGTTGAAGTACCAGTCAAGCCTTTTGCATTCATTCTTGCACAATCACGCGTGTAAAGGCATGAATTCAATGCTTCTAGCCCCAACTTCCTCAGCCTTTAATTCATAACACATTAGACACTTTCTGGGTTTGGTTGACAATCAGGCTGGAAGAATTACAAATCTAAACTCAAAACTGGTTGACCCTATGTCTAACATCTCCACTCCAACGATTTATTTTTTACTGAAACCTCAGGAGAAATATCTAACGCGTTGAGCCAGTGAACCCTATCTATTATAGAGCAGATGATCTAATTAACAAACGTCAGTCAGTTAAGTGCCATACGTGATACACGCTTGGGCGATCATGTCTCGAAAGCGACATGACTGACTGGGCAGAAGATTATCCCGCAGTAGGTTGCCATTGCTTTCTGCGGTAGACTGGTTGCCGACCAAGGCTATAGAACCCAATCTGTCCTGTTATTTAACCCATAACTGGAAGGAATAGGCGGATTAATACCTTTCCCAAGGGTATTTGCGCGTAAGTGAATGCAATGAATTCAGCTGGAATTCGAACTCGGCTCCCCGATTTCTTGTTCCGAGACGATATCCAATGCACCACAACGCACATCCACAATTAACAAAGGTCTATATCCAAAATAAACGATTAAAAGTTTTTTGTAAAGTGTTCCTTTGCATTTGAAGTATCTGGGATCTACTCATTTTCTCCGCTATCAACGTTTTCCTCTGGGATGTTGTTTTTCATTGATCCTTTTACTTAGTGCGTCTCATTTCGAATTTCCGTTTCTAATCTGTCCCCTGTATTTAATTTCATACTGTCCGTATATTTTTCTTTCAGACTTGGGTTGTTCACGAGTCTTGTGTATAGCGGTCTGGTGGATGCGTTACGGATTTTCAATCTTCAAAGTTTTATGCTTAGTTTATATATAACCGGGAGGTGGTCGTCTTTGCAGTTGGCAGTTGGATAGATTTTGCAATGAACAACAGCGTTCCTGAATCTATTGTTTATAGCTATGTTATCAATCTGGGTTTTCTTTTCTTCTCCTATGCTTCTCCATGTCCAGAATCGTCTTCGATGTTCTTGAAATCAGGTGTTGTTTATTACTTGGTAATTCGCTGTTTATCATTGGACCCATTTCTCTCCGTGATTATTGCGGTTTCATAGCCTAAAATTTCCAACCGTTTCATTTTCCCTCTTCTTGCCGACTTTGGCATTCAGGTCTCCAATAATAATTCTTATTTCTTCTGACTTGTTTTGAACCTTGTTGTTGTACAGCATGGCGTAGAAAGATTCGCTTTCTTCTTCTGTACTTTGTGTTTTCAGTGCATATGCTACTATAATAAAGTTTCAGTTTAACCAAAATAATTTTTCAGATGACTAGCAGTATCCAAGAACGCAATTCTTTATGTCTTGATCAAGTTAACTTCTTTTTTCTTATTTTCACCACGTGCTTATTTAACTCTGTTGTTGTCACTCACAATATCACCGTTGTTCGGACACCTCGTTTCACATCTACCTAAAATGTTGATATTTAATATAATCATTTTTCAGCTGTCCACAGTTGTTCAACGTTCTGATGTTCCATGTTCTGAGAGTTATATTTTATTTTGTGCGAACAGTTGTAGAATAACGGTCCGGTGACGTTAATATCATTCCATTTTAGGCGAGATCAGTTTTAAAGAATTCTTTCCTCTTCACGCCGTTTATGCCAAGAGTCGTTGAATGACTGTCAGGTGACACCTGTTGTGCAGGTTGCTTCATACCATCACTTCTTTTAGGCCGTTATGGTTCATAATTTGTTTGAAGATATCCATGATTATTCATGGGATTAATAGTGGAGTGGTTTCCCGTTGCATTCTCTACAGTGTTTTACCGAGACTGTGCCTCTAGTTAGCCGCGCTTCTAGTTAGCTAGTTAGCGTTCGTTAAATCCTCGAAAGATCTTCCGCCTTTTCCGAGCCTTTACCCGCCGGCACATCTAAGATTACAGTACTTGATATTCCCAAGAAATCATCCATCTAGGTACTGACCAGTCCCCATGTTGCTTAACTGTAGTGATCGCACGAGAAGTGGCGTTGCAACGTGATATATCCATGAACTTGAATGTCTCTTGTGTCTTGGTTTTTATCTTCATTGTCGATATTAAACATTACTTGTCAATCAAGATGTGTTTTTAAATAAGTATCAGACTTAAAGCAACATTACTTTTTAAACAATTTCTTCTTTTTATTTTCTGTTTTATACGTTTTTCTACTAAAATCTAAACTAAGAACATATACTTACATCTGACTGCATCCCTTGAATGTCAGTTTCATATTTTTTATCTTGTAGATGGCACAGCGTTTGCCATTCAAATCGATATAAGACTAAAGACCACCTTTACTTTTTACGCCAGCATCGCTTTTTGCATTTCGATTACATATAGACTTTTTTTTTGTAAAACGAAAAAGGTGAAGTCTTCAGCGGAAAACTATAAGAGCATATTTAAGATGACCTTTCACCATCTTTCATAGGCTTACGATTCACAAAATGCAAGCTTTTGTTCAGATGAAAAGACATTCGTCGTTTGCACGACACATTTTCGTTTCATTTTGCACGAATTTCGTAGTTCATTTACCGCTAGCAATTTTCATTTTAACCATGTTTAAAACTGATCCTCAGTTGGGAAACTGAAACATTTTAAAATAAGATATCTGAATACACATAACAAAAATGTTATGAAAATTATATAATATTGTATATGACGAAGTCCAAAAGAGTATCTGAAAAGGAATCGATCTTGACATGGCAGCCTACCTTGTGTCAGTTTGTTACCGACGTTATGTGGCTTCCCTCTGTCTATTCTACAATTATTTTTATGGCAACTGCTGTGACGTGCTTTTTTCGCTGGTTTCTCGACCACATCGATTTATGCGTACTACTAGTTTGGCATTAAGGTCCCACCCTTTTACAGTCGAAATAGTTAAATGTAACCGCCTCTTCTACTCTAATAGTTTATTTTCTTGCACTTTCCGTTTGTGGATTTCCTTTCAGTTTGCTTGCTTCTCTGATAGCTACAATCTCTAAAAGTGTAAATCCAAAATCAATTGCCATATTTTATCTTCTGGATTCCCATCTATCTCGTCTTTTCTTCGACATTTCCTATACTTTTTCTATCACTGTAAAATCTGCGCACTACTAGCCGTTTCTCCTTACTTTTTCACCCAGGATTGAAACCCGCCCGAAATGGCGTCATTCGGCGATTCTACCCCTGGGCTATGGGCGTTCGGTGGAAGTAGGCAGACATTTCAGCGCATGTCATTATACGCACCCAATAGCTAGGGCGCTCTAATTCATTTCACTGAATGAGCGATGCGTACACGCCAGAGTAGCTACTGTTTATCAAAGTCTACTATTTTTCCAGAGTCCTCAATCAGGGTGTGAGAGCGTAAATATTCTCATCTGCAGACAGATCTGTTTCACCGTATCACAGCTCATCAGTACGGTTAGACTCCGATTGCTTTTTTACCCAGGATTGAAACCCGACCGAAATGGCGTCAGTCGGCGACTCTACCCCTGGGCTATGGATCGGAATTCGACAAGATGAATAGAAGAATTAAGGTAGAAAAAAGTGTCGTTAATCTAACATGTTTGACTTTAACAAGTTTCTTCAGATATTCTTTAAAGACGAATGATTAAAAAAAATCTGATAAAATATCGAAGAGACAGTATGCTGATTGAGGCATGATTTCATTGGTCAGATACGTGTCACGTGAGATAAAGACATAGATGAATATTAAATGTAGAAGAAAAACTTGTATCTGTTTAAGTGTGTGTGCCAACGCATAATAAAAACAGATGTTTATTATGAATGTAAGTATATATAAGCGAAAATAATGTGTGTCATGCGTATTTAAACTACAGACAAATTAAGTGTGTGTATATGTCGGTAACGTTAGCACATTCTCAGATGAGAATACTGTAAAGATGTTGATGTGTTAAGGCGTGGTAAACTGCAACAGCGACATCGTTATATGAATTGAGATTTATTTGACATATTTACATAAAGAGGGTATACGTGTTGTTCTAAGGTATGTTAGGCGTGAAGTGAAAGTGTTACTTGTCGATTCCTACGCCAAAGGGTGATATGTAAATTGCATGTAGGAAAATAGTACCATGATATTAGGGTTTCGGTTATATGTAGGAATTCTGAGTAAAGACCGGCCATGTTTGTTTGTTTGTTTGTTTTTTTTTTGTTCTCTCTTCCTCTTTCTCCCTTGCTAACTGGACACATGGCTTTGAGGTGTTCCGCCCCTCCCACTTCAATGTATTCTGCCGTCACACTACTCTCTGTTACTGCTAACTTAGAGGCAGCTTAAACTTTCCAGAACTGAATGGAAAAACAAAATGAGGATAATTTTTGAAATTTTCTTAACTTTTTTCTGTCAGTCAACCTGCAACTGGTAAGTTTTAGCCAGTGTGATCTTATTTTGCTGTATTTTTTGAATTTTTTATTATTATTCCTTTGGTTCTTATCTTTTCTGTCTAATTTTTGTTCTTGTTTTGTTACTAACCTAAGTTCTCTACTAGTCGCTCTTGTAATGCACTGCGACTATGATTGTGTAAATTGTTTTTAATTATCAAATTTGTGTTCAACTTATACAAGTTAAAACTTAGTAAACTTCAGTCACACATTTTTTTTTTAATTGGAGTAGATAGTACCTACTATCGCCCGGTCTCACACTCCACCCCCTTCTTTTGGACAGGAGTAGAGGTGATCGCCTTGTTTCTTGTTTAGGAAGGGGTTCCCGGTTGATCTCTCTCTTTTTCGGTCTTTATGTCGGTTCGGCTGGAAGCTTTTTGCAGTTGGTGAGTATGGCGGCAACGTCTCTTCATTCTGATGGTACCGGGTTGGCAGTTTCCTGGTTGCTGCTTCCGACTGGTAGTTAGGAGCCCGAACTCTTGCGTAGCGTCTTGAGAGGCTGCCCTGATCAACAGTTGAATAATATCGGGGTTCCTGTAGTGCCATTTCGCGCATGGACGGGCGTCCCTGCATGAATTTCCGATGGGCAACCCCGAGCCCACATTATGCTGCAGGCGGCGTCATTCACCATCCTTTACCTGCTGCAATTAACGACCATCTGACCCTACTCTAGACCTCTCTCTATCCACAACTATAACCAGCATGAAATTAAAAAAAACAAAACAGCAAGACTAAACCAGCTAGTCATAAATCGCCCAAGCCTATCTGCGTTTCCTTCACAAACATACGAGGTATTCACAGTAACTTTAATAGTGTAGAATCATTCCTTCTAACTAACTAACCCGATATCTTAGCTATATGTGAGACTAACTTTGACCCTTCTAACCACTCTTCGGAGCTGTTTGTTCCTGGTTACCTTCCCCTCTTCAGGAAGGACTCCAATGTCCATATGCATGGGGTTGGTGTATATGTCAGCGAACAACTCCCCCTAGCCAGGGTCACATCTCTTGAATCCCTGGATCATTCCTTCGTGTGCTTTCGTCTCTCACTTCTACCCTCCGTTAGCTATCTCTTCTTCCTCTACCGCTCCTCCTCCTCCCCTGACTGTACGGTACTTGATTGCATCTCTACTAATATCGACAGGGCCATTTCTTCTCACCCATCTGCCCATATATTTGTGTTTGGCGATTTTGACGCCTACCACACCAAGTGGCTTGAAAACTCAGCCACCGACCTTGCTGGGATCCGCACCATGTATTTTTCAATAACCCAAGCTCTAACGCAAGTGGTGGACTACCCCACGCGTTTCTCTAATAACCCTAACGGAAGGGACTCGCTTTAACTCCATCCCAGACGCCTGCACTACCAGGCAACTCTGCCCCCTCGGAAACTCTGACCACGCCGTAGTCTCCGTCAACATCTCAATCCGCACTAACTCTACCCAAGAAAACCAGACCAGTCTGCTTTCCCGACAGCTACAATCTCCAGGTGTTTAAATGTAGGGTCAATAGACACCTCCTATCACACTAACTCCCAATTATTCTCAGAACACTGTCATCTACCCAACCCTCATTCTCGGTATCCTTACCCGCCTATCACCCACCCCCTGACATTTCTTATATTTAACCATTCTCGGTATCCCTACCCGCCTATCACCCACCCTCTTACATTTCCTATATTTAATCATCCTTTCTCCACTCTATGTAGCCCCCTGCGTAGTAGTGGCAGTGACATGCCTTGCTCGGGATGAAACGCTTATTAAAAAAACAAAACATCTCCCTTACCAGATAGAAAAGAATGACATTTTTCAGATGTGTGTTATGTGCAGTAGTACATTTGTTATTTGTATCTTTTTGGCCTGTGTATTTCACGGTCACTTCTTGTTGTGTTGTATGTTAATTGTTTTAGGGTTAATTGGTGTGAGATGTTGCTTCTGTTAGTGTGTCCGGTTTGTGATGAGGTGATGTGATCATTAAAATGAACTTGTTTATGGGTGGAGGTTCTTGCTGATCTCTTCTGGACGCTGTTTAGTTTGTTTTTTTGTTTTTTTTGTAGATCTCTCTGATAGTTGAAGGATGTACGATCTTCGTTCTGCACATTTACTCAGAACCGCTGCTGGTTTCCATTTCCCCGTTTCGTTATCCAGCATACGTATATCTTGTCCAGGGACAAGTGCTGGTAAATCATGAGCTGTTATATCATAATACACCTTCTGCATATCTTGTCTGGGTTTCAGTTGTTCATGGATATTGTCAGGGTTGGGAAATCTTAAGTTTGGAAATTTCGCAGCTATGTTCGATCTCATAATGCGATTGTTTAAGAGTTCAGCTGGACTTGGGAGGTTGTGGTTGATTGGTGATATTCGTAGGCATAACATTGCTAAGTTAGGATCTCTTCCTGCTTGCTTTGCCTTAGTTAATGTTCTTTTGACTGTTTGAATTTGTCGTTCAATAAAGCCATTTGATTTTGGGAACTTTGGTGATGATGTTATGTAATCGAATTCTTTGAATGCTTCACTGGAATATTGTGGCACATTGTCACTAACAACTCTATTGGGAATACCATGCTCGGAGAATATCTGCTTCATTGCTGAGATGACCATATTGCTTGTAGTCAGGCCAGTCATTTTCCCTATGATTGGAAATTTGCTGTAGTAATCAGCAATTATTAGGTATTCCTGATCATCGCAGTGGAACAAATCAATGCCGACAACTTCCCATGCTCTGCTGGGAATGTCATGTGGCTGTAAAAATTTCCTTTGGTTGTGCTGGGAGATTTTCCTGGCATATTGAGCATTTCTTGATCATGTTCTCAATATCAGCATTAATCCGCTCCCAGTATACACCATCTCCGGCTTGAAGACGTGTTTTTTCAATACCTTGATGGTTGTAATGCAGCTTGTCCAAGATGATTTTCTGTTGGGTTTCAGGGATGATAATCCTTGACGCTTTCATGATGATACCATCGTCGACAGATAGTTCATCTCTATATGGCCAGTATAGCCGTATTGCTGGCGGTAGCTCCTTAATTGAGCCTGACCATCCTGTTGTTATGATTTCTTGTAGTTGATCAAGTATTGGGTCAGCCTTGGTCTCCTTTCTTATCTCATTCAGGCGCTCACTCCTGAATCTCACCAAGTCGAATCGAACATCTAGGTCAATCGTATAGATGTTTTCAGTGCTTGCTGTGGAGACGGCTTAGAGTATCAGCTAGAGTCATTTCCTGTCCTGGTACGTACTCTATTTGCATCTGGTATCCCTTTAAATTAATTATCATTCGTTATAGTCTAGGAGGTGCACTAGTCACTGGCTTCTGTAGTATCATGATGAGTGGCTTATGGTCGGTGAGTACTTTAAATTTACGCCCATACAGATATGTATGAAATCTTTGGACACCAAATACAATTGCAAGAAGTTCTCTTTCTATGCATGCGTACCGCTTTCCAGTGTATGTTAAAGACTTTGATGCATAAGCGATGGGTTTTTTGTTTTGCATTAATGCAGCTCCAAGTCCTTTCAAACTTGCATCGGTTTGTAGTACTGGTATTTCAGCTGTGTTAAAATATGTCAGTGTAGAATCTTGGCTGATTACTGTTTTCAGTTTTTCACAACATTCCTTGTGGTGTTCTTTCCAAAGAAATGGTGCATCCTTCTTTAACAGTGCTCTTAGTGTATGTTTCTTGTCAGTCAGGTTAGGAATGAACGGTGATAAGTATATGATAAAACCTAAGAATTATTGTAGCTCTTTCTTACAAGTTGGGTAAGGCATGTTTTGTAGGTCCTTGACCTTTTCTGGGTCTGGGCTGACACCATTTTCACTATAGATCATCCCGAAGAAAGATATGCTTTTTGACTTGATTTTGCATATTGTTTTAAACACGAGACCATTATCAGCAGCTACTTGCATGAGCCTGTGAAGAATCTTGTCGTGTTCTTCTGTTTCGCTATAGACAACAACATCGTCAGCGATTCCTATTGCGCCATCAACTTGTTCAAGTATCTGGTCCATCTTCATTTGAAAAAATCTTGATACACTCAATCTAAATGATAACCTCTGAAAACAGTACCTGCCATAAAGAGATTAGTATGTTTTAGTAGTTGAGATTCGCTGTCCAGGTGTATAGACCAATAACCACCTTAAGCATCAAGTTCGGAAAATAGCTTGGAACCTGCAAAATGGTGTGTTAGCTCTTCTACTGTAGGAGTTGCATGGTGTGGTCTTTTGAGCGCTGTGTTCAGGTGTGTTGGGTCTAAACAGATTCTTAGACTCCCATCTTTTTTATGTGAGTATGCTAAGCTTGAAACTCAGTCTCTTGGTTCTGTCACCTTCCTGATAATAATGTTTTAGACTATGTTGTCAAGTTCCTTTTTTATGCTCTCTTTTAGAGCAAGTGGGGGTTTTCTAGGTGCATCAATATGGGGTTGTATGCTTTTGTTGACCGATAGTCTCACAGACCCTGGCATGGAGCCAATTTTATCAAACTGGTCTGGATACATCTGCATCAGGTCTTTGGTTGCATTGATTTGTGTTACTGCAGGAGTTTGTTATGCATCTTTTTGACTGTGCAGTGAAGCGTAATTATTTTCAGCTGATCTAGTGAGGGTAGTTCTAGAATTGCTGACCCTTGTACATCTACAATGTAGAAAGTGCTGTTGTGTCAGTCTGAAGTGTTGTATTTACATGGTATATTAATGCCACCATAACATTTTATTGGGGTGCCGTTGTATGCTACCAGTTTCTTGTCCCTTGTTTGAATTTCTTTGTTGTTTGGGAAACCATCCGCATCTAGTTTTTCTGGGAACATTCTACGAAATGTAGAGACTACGAAATGTGTTTCCTTGCGCTCCTGTGTCTATTTTTAATCGCAACCTGTGAACTCCACTTCTGTTTGGCAATTTGATGTTTACATAAACAGAAGCTTCATCTCTCTGAGTGATAGAGAATGCTTTGATGCTATTGAATGTTATGCCTTCGAGTTGTTCCTCTAATCCTTGGGTGTTGAATACTGCATCTGTTTGGATGGATTGCCTTTTCTTGGACTGGTTTCTTCGATATTGTGGTTGATGCTCTGATTTCGATTTTCTATGGTCTCTCTTTTGTGACCTTGATCTTTGTTTTGGCTTGTTTGATAAACAAACTGTTGCCCAGTGATTAGCTCTACCACATGCGTTGCATTTTGATTCAAATGCTGGGCAGGATTCACGGCGAAATTCATGGCTTCTACCACAATTGAGGCAGTTACTTGATTTCTTAGAAAGTTTTGGCGTTCCTATAGCTTCAATAGTGGTATTTTTATCCTCGTTATTGTTCAGCATGACCCTAAGTTGTTTTATGTGTAAGTTAGAAGCTTCGTATGTTTTGAAAATACGAACAATTTCTTCTATTGTTAGAGTATCGTCTTTTCTTAGTAACTCTTTTTGAAGATCTGGAATTGGCGTGCTGGCGATAATAAGTTCAATTATCCGCTGTTGTTGTTCGGATCCAGATAACGAATATCTCTGTGTGAGTCGTCTACATCAAACGACTCTTCTTGTTTCTGTTTGTACGACATTAGTTTTAACGATTGACTCTGAAATTTTCTTTTGGTTCTAGCTGCTCTATGAATCTATTAAAAATAATTTCAGGAGAACGTTTTTCCTCCTCCGTCAACGACCACGTGTTGAACTTTTTCAGTCCTTCATTGCCGATTTGCAGTAAAATGTAGTTTATTTGCTGTTCTATTTTTAATTTGTTAAGAATAAAATACAGTTCCAAACGTTGTTTGAATAGTTTAAAAGTTTTGGTCGGATTTGGAGTTTCCCAATACATTAAAGGAATATCGTTACGGGACATCGTAGACATAGAAAGTAAACACGTTGCGAGTTAGGTTGTTATGAAAAGAGAGTGGTAATAGCAGATTCAAGATGGCGGTCAATCGAGTACAAAAAGATCACACTGGAGAGTTTAAAAAAAAGGGTAGAATTAAATAACTTGGCAATGTTTGGGTATCCTGTGGAAAAACTATTTTTTTTCCTTTGCTTCGTTGTTATTTCCAGTGCGGATTTTTGTTGTTCTTGATGTTGTTGGTTTGTTCGGTTTCTGTTCGAAGGGATTTTTGCATGTTATTGCAAATAATAGAAGTTGATTTTTTTTGTTGCTGACAAAAGTTACCTAATGTCTTTTCATTGTTTTTACATCCTAAGCTGCTACTATGTAAAGATGTGGATGCGTTAAGGCGTGGTAAACTGCAACAGAGACATCGTTATATGAATTGAGATTTATTTGACATATTTACATAAAGAGGATATACGTGTTGTTCTAAGGTATGTTAGGCGTGAAGTGAAAGTGTTACTTGTCGATTCCTACGCCAAAGGGTGAGATGTAAATTGCATGTAGGAAAATAGTTCCATGGTATTACTACACATACATTCATACATGATTCTTTCCTTTTATTAAAAAAAAAAAGAAAATCGTTCCATCACTTGAGACGTGTATACAATACTTGCTACATATTTTGAACGGAAATATATGTCATAGCTGTCATTCACACATACTAAGGTTATCAACATATAATCATCATCATTTATCCATCACACCCAGATGGTGCATAGGGCAGCAACATTTTGTTGCTGTTTCTGTAACAAACTGTTCTTTTACGGGGCAGGGTTGTTAGCCTTACACCCAACCCCCAAACCTGGAGGACGGGTGGACCATTCTTGGTCCTTACGTTTACAGGACCTGGTATTCCCAATTGGTAACCCATTTATGTTCTGACCAGGCTCGATATTTCTTAACTTCGGTGATCGGACGGGAACCGGTGTATTCAACACGATATAGCCGTAGACTTTATCAACATATACACACACTTAATTCGTCTATACTTTCAATACGCTTGACATGCATTATTTTTGCTTGCATCTACGTACATTCATAATAAACATCTAATGCTTTTATTGCACGTGTCACACACACTTAAACAGATTCGAGTTTTTTTCTTCTTCATTTAATAATCATCCATTGCTTTATCACACGTGACATGTATCTGACCCATGAAACCATATCTCAATCAACATACTGTCTCTAGGATTTTTTAATAAGATTTTTAAATCATTCATTTTTAAAGAATCTTTGAAGAAGCTTTTTTGTGTGTTAACTCCAAATGCAGATTCTGGGATAAATATACAGAAACAAGTGGCCATTTTGTATCAAGTTGCACAGTGTTAGCACCCACTGAATATAAAACTCGGGATGATAGAGTGGACCAATATCTGTATTCCAGTCTCATAAACGCACACATTCATACATGATTCTCCCATCTTTTTAATCGTTTCACCCCAAGCAAGGCATTCTACTGCCACTACTGCGCAGGGGGTTACATAGGGGAAGGTGGTGAGAAAGAGTGGTTATATATAAGAAATATCAAAAGGAGGGTGATAGACGGGTAAGGATGTCGATGGAAAGAGTGTTTGAGAGAATGGATGCGTGTTAGTGTGTTAGGAGGTGTCTGTTTACCTTACATTTAAACTCCTGGAGATTTTAGCTGTCGGGAAAGCTAGTATGTTGGAGGGAATCCCACAGTCAGGAAGTGCAAGAAAAAAAGCTGTTGGAGTAGAAATTGCGATTATTCTTATCGGTTTCACTCTAAAAGTGTGGGACCTAGTTGCTAATCTAGTATCTCGTGCAAATTCATACCTAGGGTGCACCAGTGATCTAAGTTCATCGGAGCAGCATACATATACATTCTCTCATTTTATTTAAAAAAAGAAAACCGTTCCATCACTTGACACGTCTATACAATACTTGCTACATATTTTAAACGGAAATGTCGCTGTCATTCACATGTACTAACGTTACCGACATATACACACACTTAATTCGTCTATAGTTTCAATACGCTTGACATGCATTATTTTCGCTTACATATAATTACATTCATGCTTCAATAAATTTACTGTCTTTTGGATTTTTTTAAAAAAATCATTCGTCTTTAAAGAATCTCTGAAGAAGCTTGTTAAAGTGAAACATGTTAGATTAAAAAAACTTTTTCCGACTTGTTCTTTACTTATTCTATTCACTTATATGTATATATCTGGTCAGGCGCACTTGCTGTTCGTCTCAGTGTTCTTGACAGGCCCCAAAGGAGAATATGTAATGTGATTGGTCCCGACCTGGCAGCTCGACTCCAGGCACTTTCTCATCGGCGGAATGTGGCTTTCCTCTGTCTCTTCCACAAATATTTTTATGGCTTCTACTCCGAAGAATTTAGGTCATTGGTGCCCCCGCCATAAGAATTTACTCGGGCAACCAGACTGTCAACAAATCGCCACCCTTTTACAGTTAGATCAACCAGATACAGGCAACAATTCTACTCATAAACATTTAAAATTTCCTGATGAAGCGTTTGTAAAATCGAAATAAGTTCAATGCATAAACGGTTCCCATTCATCCTTTATTTAATAATTGTCGGATTTTAATCAATAAGCGATATTCAATCATTATCTACTGTTTTCCTGATCCCTCCTTTATTCACCTCGCTCCTGAATAATTTTTTTCTTTTTTTTTTAATCATTTCACCCCAAGCAAGGCATTCCACAGCCACTATTGTGCAGGGGGTTACATAGGGGAAGATGGAGAGAAAAAGAGGTTAGATATAGGAAATGTTAGAAGTAGGTTGATAGACGGGTAAGGACACCGAGGCTGAGGGTTGGGCAGATGGGAAGAGTGTTTGAGAGAATGGATGCGAGCTGTGTGTTAGGAGGTGTTTGTTGACCTTACATTTAAACTCCTGGAGATGTAGCTTTTAGAGAAGCAATCATGTGGAAGGGAATTCCACAGGCGGCAAGTGCTAGAAAAGAAGCTGTTGGAGTAAAAATTGCGGTTACATCTTATTGGTTTCACTGTAAGAAAGTTCATCGGAGCAGAAGCCGTGAAAGTATTTATAGAAGAGGCACGCCGATGAGAGAGTGACTGCAGCCGATCTGCCAAGTCGGTATCGATCACATTACAGACTCTCTGTTGTATTTTGTAAAGAACCCCGAGGAGAATAGCAGGGGCACCCGACCAGATGTGGCAGCAGTATTCAATACACGGGTGGATGGTAGATTTATATATGTACAGGAGAGATTCAGACAGGAAAAAACTTCCGGGACCTGCACAGAGAACCGACTTTTATAGCAGCGGATTTAGCAATCGATTCGATATAGTCATTCCACTTGAGGTCCGCTGAGGCCAAGGAAGCGTAGTATTTTACTCTCTGGGAGACAAGTCTGTTCTATGCTAATGTGAGGTAGGTGCGATTGTCTATGGTGGCTAATTGATAGCAGCTTTGTTTTAGAAGCATTAAAATTTGCGAGCCATTTCTTACCCCAGTCCACTACGGACTGGAGATCTTTTTCATGCTCGGCTGCGAGGTTTGCTTTGTCGCTCACACCAGTTGTATTATTGTACGCTCACTTATTTTTTATGCCTTAGAGGCTTTATTGCCTTTTTCAGGGTGAAAGAGATAGATAGATAGCACACAGTCCTTAAATGAATAAACAAAATAAAATACATAGAAATAAATAATCATTGCATACAAAATACCAGTAGTAACACTGATTCTCTTTTATTCAATAAACCGAAAAATTACGTTACTAGCTTTCGCTATAATTTACACAGAAAACTTATTAAAATTTCAGAGCGTTCTCTAATTCAAGATAGATAAATACAAGGTGGAAATTTATTATTGCCAGCTTGTCTGGTTTCTTCAGGAATTTTATCGAAGAAACTGTGGAAATTTTATAAGTTAACTTATTTATAAAGAGGAGTAACTCGAAGGAAATATCTTTAAATTTTCGATTTATGAATGAGTGATCATTGCCATCATCCTGACAACTGTTTCATCTTGAAACAGTTCAAATAATTGTGATTTCTAATCTTCAGCAACTTTCTCAACATCTCTTGTCAGTTCTACTCGTAGCACTTTGCTATGTGATAACTCACGAAAATTCTACCCGTCTTCCAAACTGTTCAAAGTTTTAACGGGGAATGATGAGACTTTATTGGTATCCATTTTAATGTCATTGTCCAATGTGCATAACCTGGTTTTCCGACAAATATCTATCGATGTAATTCTTCAAATCTGTATTGATGACAAAGTCATTTCCATAATATTTACTGAATGTTTCCAAAGGTAGCAACTTCTACTATCTTACTCCAATATAATTACCATGTCCTTCTTCGATTTCGCTTTCTTTGAGACAACATACATGAATTTTATAACTATCGATGTACTGAGCCAATAATTCATGTTTTCCTTATCCACCAGTTCTGTAGCATTGAATTAAAATCTTTATATGGAATTGGAGGTGTTTATAAAGTTTTCAAAAAGTTGACAACTTTTAACGGGTAGCAGACATAGATATTTGAATTAAAGACCGCGCTAAAATTAAAAAAAAATGTCCGTGTAAGAAAGAGTAAACTATGGGAGAAGATAAGTAATGTAATTTTTCGGTCTATTGAACGAAAATGAGTTAGCGTTATTAGTGTTATTGCTTCTGGTGTTTTGTATGTTATGATTATTTATTTCTATGAATTTTATTTTGTTTATTCTTTTAAGGACCGTGCGCTAAAACGTTCTCTGACAGACCAAGATGGCCAAGACTGACTAAGAACTACTTTCAATGTTTCATCTTGTGGTTAGAATTTAGGATGGTCCGGTATAATAACTTTCAAGTATTCTTTCCTTCACACACACACACACACACACACACACACACACACACACACACACACACACACACACACACACACACACACGTATATATATTTATGCTCTCACCGGTCGATTGAGCAATCTGGGAAAATAGTAAACTTTACAAACAGTAGCTACTCACTACTACTTACGCATTGTTCTTCAGCAATGAATTGAACAGTCTTGGCGCTAGGCGTTTGTTTACATTTGATATATAATAAAATCTGATTTCTTTCCCCGTGTACCGATAACTTAATAGGTAGAATTTCTGACTGATATAAAATAGGCCGGGTTTCAATCCCGGATGGAAGCAATCGGATGTCTAACGGTACTGATGAGCTGCTATACAACGAAACAGGTTTGCCTTTGGATGACATGTATATATATATATATATATATATATATATCTTCAACAATAAATTGAGTTCTTTCGGTGACTAGCGTGTGTATACACCGCTTAAATATAACACTAAAAAAAATTGCACTTTTCTGATTCCTTGAGCCAATGGCTTAGATATTAACGACACCGACTGCCACCAAATTTGTCAAGTTTCAGTCCCGGCAAGAAGAAAATGGGTGTCTATTCACACTGATGAACTATGATGACTTTTGCTTGGATGATGAATATATATTTTCTGTATTGGGGTAGAAAATCTTCTTTAAGTCAAATATTATTAAAGGGACCAGGAATTTTGCATCAAATGATTTTTGATGACAACTTTTCCAAATTAAGAATCATCCTTCTCTGACAAGGAGGAAATTCTGTATGAAATTGTCGGAACTTCATTTCCGAAGAAATATTCTCCTAACTTTCAACTTTCTGGAGTAGGTAGAGAGAAATGGCATACTAAATAATGAATCTAGTCTATTTATTCTTGGATCAATATATTTAATCGAAACTAATATATATATATATATATATATATATATATATATATATCTGTGTGTGTGTGTGTGTGTGTGTGTGTTTGTGTGTGTGTGTGTGTGTGTGCATATACTTTTTGGTTATCGCATTAGTCATTATATCGTCTGATGTCATGGGGAGAACTTGTATCTTACATTATCAGCCATTTTGTTTTATCGATATATAAATTAAATATTTACTTGAAACTTTTTATTCGTTTAATAGTCATAAAACTATGTTGCGCATTCATTAACAAAACAGTGTACTTCTGCGCATATCTAAAATTAATGTTTTCCTTCCAAAAATAAGTACACGTATTTTAGATAATTTAGGATGGTGATTTTATAAAATTCGTTCTATTGAGACAAGCTTTCTGTGTAAAAAAATATAAACTAAATAACATAGTTTTTCGGTATATTAGGCGAAAGTATTATTAGTGTTGTTGTTACATATATTTTGTATGTAATAATCATGTCGATGTGAAGCTATAGGGGGCGGTTAATGTTTTTTTTAATTGGCCTTGTGTCATACATAACCAAACTCCCTACAACTTATAGGTTTAATCGCTATCATCAGAAGGGTATCAGCAGATTGAGGATTGAAATGTGTGGATTTGTGGGAGAAAAAAATGGTTAATTTTGCGTGTCAAAATAGGAATTTGGTGATAGAATAAAATAACATGAATTGGTAGAAGTTAATTTTCTGTGAGAAACAAGTAATGGGTTAAGGGTATCAAGAGTTCGTAGTAGTAACTTTTTGGAAAGAGTTCATGTGTACGTAGGCAGGAACGTAAGTTTGTATGTGTGTATGAGCGTTTATTGTTGGATGGATTGTCTTTGAAGTTATCTCTCAGAGTGTATGATGAAAAGGAAGAAGGTGAGAGAGAAAAATAGTGGCAATAAAAATAACGATCGCTTTACGTTTGTCAAGGGTATGTGTTAATTGCTCGTCATCTTAACTCTCTGACGAGGGTCAAACTAGGCCCGTCTTTTATTTCGTTTGGGAATTCAATCTCGGGTGTGATTGTGGCCTTTCAATTGGATGACAAACAAATTTCGCGTCGGCTGGCGAAAAGGGTCCGTAAAACATTTTCATCGACGTTTGAAATTTCGTGAGTTTTGCTTAGCAAAGTTTGCAAATTCGAGAAAATTTGTTTATTTCTAACAATGAGTCAGTGCTTAGCATTTTAATTTTTAAATCTAGAACTTGTTTTGCTTACTACAGATGTACCCAAGATTCTTTAAGTATGAATTTCATAAAGTTGGTGTTGTAATAAAGTGTGAAACAACATTTTAAACTTACTTGAAGAAATATGCATATAATTCTGATTTTGTAGATGCTACTCTAATTAGTACAGAATATAATTCTTCACGTCAGAAATAATCAAAGGTGGTTCTAATAAATAATTTACCATCCACAAACACTATTGCATCACAGACTTCTTAAAACTCTAAACCTAAAGAATCTACTATATGTCTACCTACTACGACAACCTGTATTGCGTATTTTTGACCCTCACCCAAAATTTCCCTTAATGGACATGCAAACAACCACTAACCAAAAATAAAAATAAATAAACGATACACACAATATTTTCTGAACCCCAAAGAGACAAACTACAATTTTAATACACAAGACACGTTCACGTAAAATCTGCTTACCCAATGAAAAACAAACCTATAGAACATTTTTCTTCTTCTATGTACCTTGTCCATTCAGGACGTAGGCGATCGTGGCCTTCCACGTCTCCCTATCACTGGTGGCTTTCATCAAGCTTTCTCATGTTACACCACACAGACCTCATTCTGCCATCTTCCTGCTCAGGCCAGTTAAGTACGTTACACTCTGTTTTCCTATGTCTCTCCTTCCTCTATCTGGCCTGTTAGTATCAGGTTCTCCAAGCCCTCTTTCCTCATTGCATGTGTCAAGAACTTTATCTGTCTCTTTCTGATGCTCAGTATTAATTTTCTTTTCATTTCCATCCTTTCCAAAACCTCATCATTGCTCCATGTTCGATCCATGATATCCGCAGCATCCTTCTATAGAACCACATTTCAGTTGATTCAAGTTTTTCCTTCATCTTCGATGATGTTGTCCAGCATTTACTGCCATACTGAAGAACCGACATCACATAGCAACCCAGTACTCTCTTTGTTTGTAGTTAAGATTTCCTGTCTTTTAATACTTTACTCAGCTTCTGGAATGCGTCCTTCGCCATGCCAATTCGCCTTCGGATTTCTGTGTCGCAGTTTCCATCTTTTGTTAGAACACATCTCAGGTATTAAAATTTTTTACCTGCTTTATTTTAGTATCCCCTACCTGTATTTTGGCATTTTGGGATGCTCTTTTTGCTGATTACCATGCATTCGGTTTTCTTGTAGTTTATTTATAGTCCTTTCTTGTCACTCTCTTCAGCTACCTTCTGTAGGAGATCTTGTTTACTTTCCGTGTCTGCAATCAGCATTGTATCATCTGCATAACTTAAGTTGTTCAAATTGTGGCCTGCGATTACAAATCCTGGCATAACATCTAGGGTCCTCAGAATATTGCTTGTTGTAAAAGTCGAATAGATCTGGTGAAAAGATACATCCTTGTCTTACGCATCTTTCAATCTTTGTATATCTGCTTAAGTTGTTACCTGTCCGTATGTAGGCAGTAGAGATTCTTGATTACTCTGATGTTTGATATGTCGAGGATGCTGATCATCTCCATCAATTCTTCGTGGAGTATTTTGTCGAA
The DNA here is from genome assembly GCA_037127315.1 of Ascarosepion bandense. NCBI lineage: Eukaryota > Metazoa > Mollusca > Cephalopoda > Sepiida > Sepiidae > Ascarosepion > Ascarosepion bandense. The sequence continues at coordinate 1,600,966 of JBBBDQ010000612.1, read as the reverse complement.
CACCTTTGCATAATCGATAAAACATAGGTACACGTACTTTTTCCTTTAGGATGCTCTCCGAAAGAGAAATGCAATCATAAATATGGCGTTTCTTTGTTCCAGTGTCTTTGACGAACGAACTCTGTTTTGTTCTATCACTGGCTTCTCGCTCTATTCATCAGGAATCGGGCGATCAGTTTTGTAGTGTAGCTCATTGAACTGATTGTTTGGTAGAGTTTGCACTCGCTTGCACCTGATAGTTTTAGTACTTTCTTTTTCTCTTCCATTTTTTATTCTCTGATGAAGCTTAAATAAAATGTAATAGGTTATATTTATAAACGTTGTCATTGATGAATTTCGTAATATTTTACTGCACAGAAAATCCGAGCTTACACACATCTATATCTTTCATGAGCCAATTAAAAAGCATATACATTTATTGATTAACCAATTATAAAAGCTCTTTTCATAAGACAATTGACTCACCAAATTTTACCATGTGCGGAAATCATCTAAAAGAAAATTTATAAACTTCTTATTCACACTGCCTTAATTGATTCTCCCTTTTCCTCATTTACTTGTCGTCAACAAAAAAGAAAGATGAACAAAGACATCATTTCAATTTTCATTTTCACTCAGGACAAAATTTGGCCTAATACAATTTTACGCTCGCACAGTAAAACATAGAATTGTCTTTTCTTCACAAATCTATTTTGTCTAACTTTAAGAAAACAAAACTCGTAAGCACACATTCAAAAGAAAAACTTTATGCAAAACTTTCACTCATACGTTATTTTAAAAAACAAAATTGATGTCATTCTTCTCTTTAAATAAGTTTCAACCTATTAATGCAAACAAGACGATCTTTTGTTCAAATTTCTGATTCTTTTAATGTGATGAGTGCGGTTATGTTTGGCACAAGGACAATTTAAAAGCATAGACGATGACCCCTACATTCTTAGTTACTTATCTTATCACATATAAAGACGAAATAAAACATTTCTTTACCAAAGTGATTCGGCTAGATAGACATTCTGTCAGTTAAGTGCCATACGTGATACACTCTTGGGTGATCATGTCTCGAAACAGACATGACTGACTAGCCAGAATATTTCCCCGCAGTAGGTTGCCATTACATTCTGCGGTTGATTGTTTGCCGTCTATGGCTAGATAATCAAATCTGTCTTGTTATTTGACCAATCGCGGGATGGAAGAGACGGATTAATAACTTTCCTTAGGGTATTTGTGCTTAAGTGAACGCAACGAATTTAACTGGAATTCGAACTCGGCTCTCCGATTTCTCGTTCCGTGCACCACAACGCACATTATCAATGACATAAATATGTGTTTCGCCGACGTGATTTGTGTGAGGTCTGTGAGATTCAGGTTGGAATAAAGACAAAACTGTGTGTAAGAAAGTTTTTTGGTGTATTTTAGGATAAGAGCACAATAAACGAAATTACCTTATCAGATCCGACGACAGTAGGTGACTTGAAGAAAGTAAGGGCAAATGTTCGTTTTAGGTGCCAACGGCTTTTCTCCCTTCAAATTTATCCAAAATAGCATTATTTCAGTGCAAATGTCAATGCTGAACTCAAATCAACAATTAGTTATTGATGAAACTTACCTTTTTTTGCTTTGAAAGTCCAGAAAAAAACGAACTCTATCTCGCACTTTTTCTCTCCTGTAACTCTCACGAAGTCATGTAATTAACTGCAGAATGACATTCTACGAAGGCAGGAATTTTCTGTTGAATTTTGGTCGATTTTCTTCCTTTACTGAAACTTCCTGCGATGTACTTCCTGTTATGAAAGTAATAGGCGTAGAAATACAATCGTGTATTACTTTCCTTACCGGAAGTACATCGCCGGAAGTATCAGTAAATGAAGAAAAATCGACCAAAAATCTACCAAAATTCGTTCATATTCGCAGTACGTCATTCTGCAATTAATTACATGACTTCGCGAGAGTTACGGGAGAGAAAAATTGCAAGATATAGTTCTTTTTTTTTATGGACATTTAGATAAAAAAGGTAAGTTTCTTCAATAACTAACAGTTGATTTGATTTCAGCATATACATTTGCACAGAGATAATGCTATTTTGGATAAATTTGAAGAAGAAAAGCGTCGGGACTTACAACGAAAATTTACCAAAGTAAGTATTTAATAATGGCGAATAGCTTTCTCCTTACGTTTTATACGCAACACACAAACGAAATTAATCTACATATTTGAGACACTTCATATTAGTGGTAGTAAACATGGTCTATATAATGTTAGACTTTATTATCGTTATACCTCTTGTTTGTTTATTCTTTCTCTTTTACTACCAATAATAATAATAATTCTAAACTGAAAAACATTTTTAATATAAAATTTTTTTAGGAATATCTAAAAGTGACCATTATATTTTTCTACCCTATTCCGAATAACAATATTACTATCGGCAACGTCTGGAATTATTTATATTCTGTAGCAATGTGTACAATTCTACAATCGGTTTCACTTATAAAGAAGAAGGATTTGACTTTACCTTATACAGTGATGTTATCTGCCTCCCATTTGATATTTTAAAAAATATTGTCAAATCCATATTTTAAAACCAGTTTAATATGGCACTTTCACTTTCGAGATTAATCAGTATGGCACGTGATACACGCTTTGGTCGATCATGTCCAGAAAGAGACATGACTGACTGGGCAAACGATCATCCCTCAGTAGAAGCTATAGAACCCAGTTTGACTTATTATTTAACCCATAATCTCCCAAGGAGATTTGTGCGTACGTGAATGCTAGGAATTCAACTGAAGTTCGAATTCGGCTCCCCCGATTTGTCGTTCCGAGTTGATATCCACTGTACCACAACGCACATCTGGATGAATTTTGCTCCAAATATCGCCGTTGTTAGAAAGAATTTAACTACAAGATAATATCAATTTCAAATTGGTTAGAAATATATTAAAAATGAATAAAGACAAACACTAAAGTCTTAAATGAATTTTAAAAACATTCACTAACTGGTTGCTAAAGAGAAGAAATATCCACACCGAGAAATATTTCCTCTGAAACAAAAGTTCATTCATTTTTTTCAAATCGCCCAAACCCAGGTATTGATAAAAATAGTGTTTTTTAAAAAAGAATTATTGATTCCAATAAAGTAATTTTTTTCTTTCATAAAAAAAAAACAAACGAAACAAAAAATCTGTGGTGTCATCCGGAAAGACGGACGTTTTCCCGAATGCAGTTGGCCAACAGGAAATTGCATCTGGCTCTGTGAAACGAACGAAATTATTTCTTTCGCACGTCCTCAAAGCGTTTCGTGAGCTGATCCGCTTCTGTAGAAATAATTAAATCCTGAACGACTCGAAATTGCAAATATTGGAAGGTTTTAACGATTTATCATAGCAAACTTTGAGTAGAATAAACTTCTCTAGAATGGGAAACAAACCGGCAAGCATATACACAAAATAATATTATTCTGAACGTAGGTCACCAATGGATAAGGTAAACCTCAGAAAATGTTCGTCGGATAAAAGTAAAAATCAAATAAATCTTAATAGTTGGTGTTCCGCTCCGTTGAGCAGAAGTTAGAAAGCTAAACTCGTTTAGCGTTATAACTGATTGGATAACAGGAAAATCCAACTTTCAGTGAGTTGCGACGAAAAAGAAATTGAGGAAGTATCCAGAACATATAATAGTAGGCGTTCCTCTTCGTAGCACAGTGGTCAAACGGCTAAACTCGTTTACTGTTATTATTGATCGGCTTAAAAGTATAAACAAGACCTTCTTGATCTGCAATTGAATAGAAATGAAGACACAGGTTCAGAAGAGTAATCCTTGATGTCCTTTTCTATAGAGTAGTGGTTAGAGAGCTAGACGCGTTTGCCGTTACTGTTAATCGGATAAAAGTAGAAATCGAATCATTCTTAATCTGCAATTGAACAGCATTGAAGAAACGAGTTCATCAGTGCAATAATGTTCTTTTCCGTAGAGCAGTAATTAGAGCCCCAGACGCGTTTACTGTTACGATTGATCACATAAAAGTAAAAACCAAATCTTTCTTTATCTGCAGTTGAGAAGAATTGATTAAAAAATTCAAAAGAGTAATAATTGTGATGCAGTAGATATCGACTCGGAACGAGAAATTGGGGAGCCGGTTTCGAAATCGAGTTGAATTTCTTGCATTCACATACGCACAAACACCATTGGGAAAGGTATTAATCCGTCTCTTCTCTCCAGTTATGGGTTAATTTTAGAACAGATTGGGCTCTATAGCCTTGCCTGGCAACCAGTCTACAGCAGAAAGCAATGGGACCCTACTGTTTCGAAAGAGACATGATCGCCCAAAACGTGTATAACGTATAGCACTTAACTGATTGAATAAATAATGATAGTTTTTATAGAGCAGTAGTTAGAGCATTGCGCGCGTTGACCGTTACGATTGATCACATAAAAGTAAAAATCAAGTCTTTCTAGATCTGGAATTGAGAAGAATGTAGGAAACCAACAGTAACTTTGGTGTTCATTTCGGCAGAGCAGGGGTTAATAAGCTAGACTTGTTTACCATTACAAATGAATTGATAATTTTCTTCATTGATTTTTTTTTTATTCTGACCTCCTGACTTAGTAAGCTATACTGAGTTACCATCTACTTTATGACGTTCCGCTGTGGCGGATTATTTAAGAATGTAACCTGAGAAATTGACCTCAGTGAACATGGAAATATGACCTTAAGACGATCTGAACATCGTTTAAAATCATCTGGTTGAACAGTGGGTAGTGGGTTTCTCAGAAACTGAAATAAAAGTAAGATAAATTCTGGCTTCTGATCAGTGGAAGAGTGGAGAAGACGGGGCCAGACGGAACTTTGAATGCCATCCTTCCCAAGGGAAGATAATAGATCGATGTGAGGAGAGTTGTGTTTATAAATTCGAATGAAAAATTAACTGAGATTTCTCCTGTTCAGCCAAATGCTCGGCAAGACATTAGCATTATCAGACAGCTTCTGTGGGGAAAAACAATTCACGAGTTAATAAAGAAAATAGCTTTTATTTGTTCCAGTTTCATCTGCGCCCCTTGCAGAAAGTTTTTTTGATGTTTATGACAGAGATAAAATTGATCTTCAAGGTTGGATCCTGTTTCTCACTGTATGCCATACCAATCTACTCTAGGACACCTTGACGCATAATATTTGCGAGGAAACTAATCTCCTGCGCAAGAAAGTGTTCATTTACTAAATTATTCTTTTACTGTATGCCGTGTCCATTGAACACGTGGCCGATAATGACACACCACAATTTCCTGTCTTTTTTAGCTCGAAGTAAACTTTGTGTTTTCGCTATCTCTCCTAATCTCAGTTCTGCCAAATAATTACACACGCGCTGAGATATCCGCTGATTTCTTCTCTCTGTGTTGGCTTTAATATATCTTGTGAGTGTCAATTTTTCCACGCCCTCTTTCTTCATTATATATCTTATCTTTTTGCTGATGTTACGAAAAAAGGTTCTTTCTGGTTCCAATTTCTGTAAAAATCATAATTGCTAAGTCCGTTATATTCTCAGCGTCTTTCTGTAGAACTACGTTTCTACAGCCACAAGTCTCGTCAGCTGTGGTGAGATTACCCAGTATTCACTGCTATATAGGGATATCGATAATACTTAACAGTTCAGTACACTTACATTAGAGTAACTGTTTTCCACTTAGTATAGAGAATCGATATGCAAACTTCCATTTCTGTTCCGTTCATTTCGCACTAATGCCATTAGAGAAGGCATGAATAAATCTTCATCCAACTTTGAGTTTAATCGCAAGACAGACTGGAATTTGTTCTGCTTTTCTAGAACAATCAGTCAGTCAAACGCAATACAAGTCAATTGCAATATAAATGGAGGTAAAGGACTGATTAACACATTTTCTAAGTGTATTTGTGCGTAAGTGAATGCAAAGAATTCAACTGGAATTCGAACTCGGCTCACCGATTTCTCTTTCTGAGTCGATATCCACTGCACCACAACGCACATACACCACCAGACCGTCTATTATAATGTAAACGTACAAGGTAAACCATGCTTTCTTGCCTTAGACCCTAGAAAGTTTGGAAGAAGAAAGCTCTCAATTCAACACTTCTCGTAAATTATAAGGCAGAACTGAGCTATTTAACATTGATCAGTCAGTTAAGTGTAATACAAGATACGTGATTGGGAGGTCATGTCTCTTCCTAGACATGGAATACTTGTCAGAAATTTAACCTGCACTAGGTTGCCATTTCTTTCTGCAGTAGTCTGGTTGCAAACTAAGGATACAGAACCGAATCTGTCCTACTATTCATTCCATAGTGGAAAGAAAAAGAGATGGATTTATACCTTTCCCAATGGCATTTTCGTGTTTCAATACGGCAGTAAATGCTGGACAATATCATCAAAAATGATTACAAAACTTGAAGCAGCGGAAATGTGGCTCTACAGAAGGATGCGGCGGATATCGTGGACTGATCATGCAAGCAACGATGAGGTATTAGAAATAATGGCAACAAAAAGGAAATTAATACTGAGCGAGAGACAACTGAAGTTCCTGGGACATGCAATAAGGAAGGTGAGCTTGGAGAACCTGATACTAACTGGCCAGATAGAATGTAAAAGAGACAGGGGAAGGCAGCTGATAACATATTTACAGGTGGATGACGGAACGAGGGTTGCGAAGTGTAACAGGAGCAAACATACTAAGAGCCACAAGGGATAGGGAGCCGTGGAGAACCATGATCACCTACGTCATGAAGGGACAGGGCACATAGAAGAAGAAGAAGAAGAAGAAGAATGTGACGGATTCAGTTGGAATTTGAACTCCGTTCTCCGATTCTTCATTTCGAGCCGATATCGATTGCACCACAATGGACAGTCTTGATAGGGTAACAATTAAAGATGGGCAAAATAAAATTTCAAAATTAGCCTGAAAATGAATGGGCTCCTTCAGGTTATTTTGTCCTAGAGCACCTAGTATATGTTGTGTTCTAATGTTTAATGAAATATATGATGATGATTAATTAATCCTACATAGTCAGGTACAAGTTTTTGAATAAAAACCCTTTATAAATGTTCACTCAAAATAGTTTGTCTCATGGCAATAAAGGTAGAGCACTCAGTAATATTAAATCTCAGTCATCATAGAGCAGAAATCTAACTCTCTGAAGAGAATGGTAACAGAAGACGGAAAATGTAACAGATCTCCGAAAAGGCATATTTATAACAAGGGTTGTCTTTCAGAATCTAAGTAAAAAGATTTCAGAAAATACTATTAGAAACAAAGCATAAAATACGGAACTGTTTTGTTATATGAAATATCCTAATTTAATTGGAGTAGATAGTTCCTACTATCGCCCGGTCTCATACTCCACCCCCTTCTTTTGAATGAGTTTAGAGGTGATCGCCTTGTTTCTTGTTTAGGAAGGGGTTCCCGGTTCATCCCCCTTCTCCGGTCTTAGTGTTAGTTCAACTGGAAGCTCTTTGCAGTTACGGAGTATGGTGGCAACGTCTTTACATTCTGAGGGTACCGGGTTGGCAGTTTCCTTGTTGCTGCTTCCGACTGGTAGTTAGGAGCCTGAACTCTTGCGTAGCGTCTTGAGAGGCTGCTCTGTCAACAGTTGAATAATACCGGGGTTCTTGTAGTGCCATATCGCGCATGGATGGGCGTCCCTGCATGAACGATCGGTGGGCAACCGCGAGGCCACATTATGTTGTAAGCCGCGCCAGTCTCCATCCGTCACAAGTTGCAAATGATTGACCGACTGATTCTATTCTAAGACCTCTCCTTAACTGAATCACTATGGAAAAAATAATAGCAAAACTAAACCAGCTCATTTGAAAACGCCCAAACCTGTCTGCATCTCTTTCACTAACATACACGGCATCCGCACCAACTTCCTCAGCGTAGATTCATTCCTCCATAATAACTTACCTGATATATTAGCCCTATGTGAAACTAATCTTAACCCTTCTATCCCCTCATCTGAGTTCTACGTTCCTGGCTACCTTTCCCTCTTCAGGAAGGACTCCAATGTTCATATGCATGGGCTTGGTGTCTATGTCAGCGAACACCTTCCCTTAGCTAGGGTGTCATCTTTTGAATCCCCAGATCATTCTTTCATGTGCTTCCGCCTCTCACTTCTCAGCTCGATTAGCTATCTCTTCTTTCTCTACCGCTCTGCTTCCTCCCCTGACTGTTCGTTACTTGACATCATTTCTGACAATATCGACAAAGCCATTTCTTCCCATCCCTCTGCCCATGTATTCGTGTTTGGTGACTTTAACGCCCACCACACCAAGTGGCTGAAGAACGCTGTCATAGACCCTGCTGCTGTCCACACCATGAACTTTTCAATCACCCAATCCCTTACGCAAGTAGTGGACTTCCCCACGCGTTTCTCCGGCAACCCTAACGGAAGGGACTCATTTCTAGACCTCTGCTTCACTTCCATCCCAGACTCTTGCACTACCAGACAACTCTGTCTACTCCGAAACTCTGACCACACTGTAGTGTCCGTCAATATTTCACTCCACTCCCGCCAGACCCATGAAACCCAGACAAGTAGAATATCCTACTGCTATCAAAGAGCAGACTGGGATTCGTTCCGAGACTTCCTCTATGACCTCCATTGGAACAACGTTTTTAGTCTTCCCATCGAAGAATGTGCATCAGAGGTCTCCTCCTGGCTTAAGGCTGGCATCGATGCCTTCATCCCTGCTAGGAAATTCCAGCTTAAATCTCATTCGTCTCCATGGCTCTCACCCGCTTGCTCGGCTGCCATTGCCCACCGAAATCATTTCTTCCGACTCTATCGTAACTACGCGTCGGACCAAAACAGGCGCCTTTTCACTTCAGCTCGTAATAAGTGTAAAAGGATACTTAACGAAGCTAAGATGTTGTTTGCTGCCAGAATGAAGCAACGCATAGAATGCTCTAAATTCGGCGCTAAAGACTACTGGCGACTCTGTAAAAGAGTACTTAACAAGAGCAAGTCCACAATACCCCCGCTAATCAACAAATTTGAGGTCCTCACCTCCCCAGCAGATAAGGCTGAATGCTTTGCCCGCAGATTCTCGAACAATTCGAGTCTGGACTCATCTGGAGTTTTTACACCCGACTTCTCACCTAGAACCGAGGTACAACTGAATGATATCCACATTACACCTTCGCTTGTCTCTAAGATAATATTAAAACTTGACCCTCACAAAGCGAGCGGTGGTGACAGAATCCCAACCATAGTCTTAAAGAAATGTGCCCCTGAACTCTCCTCTGTCCTTTCTAAGCTCTACAACGTCTGCCTATCTGCTTCCTGCTTTCCTGCCTGTTGGAAGTCTTCCTCTGTAGTTCCTATATTTAAAAACATTAGAGAACCCTCTGACCCTGCAAATTACCGCCCTATCAGTCTTATTCCGATCTTTGGCAAAGTGTTCGAAGCCATTATCAACGCCGAGGTGGTTCAGCATCTCACAGCACACAGGCTCCTCTCGAACAAGCAGTATGGTTTCCGCTTCACCAGGTCTACTGCTGATATGCTACCGACCATCACCAAGTACATATACCAGGCACTCGGCAGGAATGGCGAAGCCCGAACCGTTTCATTGGATATTTCTAAGGCCTTCGACATTTAAATGCAAGGTCAATAGACACCTCCTAACACACTAACCTGCTCCCATTCTATCAAACACTCTTCCCATCTGCCCAACCCTCATCGTCGGTATCCTTACTCATTTGTCACCTTCCTCCTGACATTCCCTATGTCTAACCACTCCTTTTCTTTACCTTCCCCTATGTAGCCCCATGCACAATAGTGGCAGTGGAATGCCTTGCTTGGGGTGAGATGATTAAAAAAAAATATATATCCTATATGCCATTAAAAGCTTGACAATCACAGAGGAAGAAAAATTAGAAACAACAAAAATGTTGTTCTAAAATAAATACTGATGATACCATGAACATAATTTATCTTATTTTTCTTTGTAATGATTTTAGAAACAAATGTAATGTTTCCTGCGCAGATGATACAATGCTGGTTGCAGACACGGAAAGTAAACTACATGACCTCCTACAGAAGGTACCTGAAGTGAATGACAAAAAAGAACTACAAATAAACTGCAAGAAAACTGAATGCATGGACATCAGTACAAAGAGCAATCCAAAATGTCAAATACAGATGGGGGATATTAAAATCAAGCAAGTACAAAAATTTAAATACCTCGGAGGTGTTCTTACAGGAGATGGAAAGTACGATACAGAGACCCGAAGGTGAATTGGCATGACGAAGGACGCGTTCCAGAAGCTGAGTAAAGTACTAAGACAGAAGGAAATTTCACTAAAAACAAAGAAGTGAGTTCTAGAATGCTATGTGATGTCAGTTATTCAATACGGCAGTGAATGTTCGACAATATCATCGAAGATGAAAGAAAAACTTGAAGCAGTGGAAATGTGGTTCTACAGAAGGATGCTGCAGATATAATGAACCGAACATGTTAGCATGTGAAAATTAATAGTGAGCATCAGGAAGAGGCAACTGAAGTTCCTGGGACATGCAATGAGAAAAGAGGCTTCAAGGACCTGATACTAACAGGCTAGATAGAGAGAAGAACAGAGGAAAGCAGTGGATAACATATTTGAAGGGCCTGAGCAGGTGGATGACAGAACGGGAGTTGCATGGTGTAACTGGAAAAAGCGTGCTATGAGCCACCAGTTATAGGGAGACATGGAAGGCCATGATTGCCTACGTCCTGAAAGGAGAAGATACATAGAAAGAAGAAAAATGTTTTTTGCAAGGCCTCCCCCAAAAATTATCCACTCAGTGTAGATGGGATACAGAGTCTGACACAGTTTATGGGAGATATCAGGAAAAGATAACTCTAGGTTTAACAAATAAAGTTTCAAGTGAGTAGGAAAGCAGTGACCTGGGATTCGGTTTAACAAAACAGTGATTCGTGAGAAGAAGCTGCTCGAGTGAAACTTCCATCTCATTAATAATATATGAAGGGAATTATTCGTGTCATTGCGGTTCAATGTGTGAGATATTTACGGGTCTTATCCGTGAAGTTAAGAACTGTTCGAAGTAATTTATGGAGTTTGCCTGAATATTTTCCATGAAAATAGCGATATAGCAGCAAGAGCCATGAGTAAATATTAATTTATCGAACAATGGAGCCAAAAACAATACTTATGGAATCAGAAACAAGAAAAAAAGCATTTATCTAATTGTAAATTATCAGAAAAAGTACACTTATCGAATCAGAATTAGTCAGTCAATAACTCTTATGCAATGGGAAATGATCCGATAAATACACTTATGGAAGCAGAAACAATCAGCAAAGAAGATTTATGATCAGAAAATGTACACTTATCGAATCAGAAACAGTCTGTAAATAACACTTATGCAATGGGAAATGTTCCGATAAATTCACTTATAGAATCAGAAATGATAAAAAAGTTCGTTTATGTAATCACAAACTATTAGAAAAAAAATTATACAAGCGGAAATGATCAGAAATTTACACTTGTTGAATGACAATCAGAAAACAAGACTTATTCAATCAGAAATATTTAGAAAACAACACTTATGCAATTGGAAATGATCAGAAAATACACGTATGCAATCAGAAACAATCAGAAATGAACACTTAGTCAATCGGCAACTATCGCAAAACAAACTCATACAATCGGAAATCATCAAAAAAGCACGTCTATGGAATCATAAACATTTAGAAAAAAATTATGCACAGGAAATAATAAGAAATTTACACTTATCGAGTCAGAAACAATAAAAACACACTTATGCAATCAAAAGGGATCAGAAAATACACTTATGGAATGAGAAACAATCAGCAAAGAACACTTATTCAATCGAAAATGATCACAAAAGTACATATATTCAATCAGAATCAATCAGAAAAAAAAAACACGGATGCACCCGAAAACTATTAGAAAAGCACACTTATGCAATCGGAAATGGTGAGAAAAGTTGACACATGGAATTAAAAATAATCAAAAAGAAACACTTATATAATTACAAACAATAAGAAAGAGACAATTTGAATTTCTAGGACTCATCAGCACCGAGCATGGAACGAGTCTCTGTTCCTGGGGAAGAGTTCTATACTCAAGCAGACACCTTAACTCATACGTCTATTTGAACATCTAATCTCTCACCAGACCTCAATTTGAACTAATATATACGGTACATTGATAGAATAATTCTCGTCAGTCAGTCGGTTGAGTGCCATACGTGATACACGCTTGGGCGATCATGTGTCGAAAGAGACATGGCTGACTGGGCAAAAGATTATCCCGCAGTAGATTGCCATTGCTTTCTGCGGTATGCTGGTTGCCGACCAAGGCTATAGAACCCAATCTGTTCTGTTATTTAACCCATAACTGGAAGGAATAGGCGGATTAATACCTTTCCCAAGGGTATTTGCGCGTAAATGAATGCAATGAATTCAGCTAAAATTCGAACTCGGCTCCCCGATTTCTCGTTCCGAGCCGATATCCAATGCACCACAACACTGGTGTGGGTGTACTGGATGAGGTAAAATAATTCCGTGACGCATAATAGAAAAAGACGGGCGTATATCATACCGTTTAAAGAAAGATAAGCTAGTAACGGTTCATCCTCGCACAGGAAACTTGAAAGTTCTATTCTTAAGGAGGTGCCATAACTGGAACGTATATTGGGACTCAAACTCTCACCAGACCTCAATGGAGCACGTAATTTTGTACCGCCGCTAAAGATAATGGAAACATGGCCAGTTCCATGTACATCTCCAGTAAGTATCTGACTTCACCTGCCATGTTCTGTTTTACCAGAGCCAGATCAGATCAAAGATATAGTACAGTTTCACCAACAACGGACAGACCCTTAATCTTTATCTATCATGATGGATGGGTATTCTCTCATGAAGGTTCCTTGTTGTGAACATCTGTTGCTATAGATATTAGAAAACGGTCGCTTCATTGTAACGCTCCAGGAGGTATTTGACCCCCTTTCTATAATTCATCATTTCAAGACCCATATCAGACCAAAAGTAAAGTTCCATCATAACCGTGCGAACACTTAATATTAATCTGTCATGATTGATGGGTTTTCCCTCAAAGAGGGTACTTGTCGTGAACGTCTACTGCTAAAGGGGATAGAAATATGGTAAGTTCATTGTATCGCTCTATTAAGTATCTGATTACCTGGCTATATTCTATCTTTACAAGAGAGAGAGCAAACCAAAAATGGAGCGTTACTGCCGAATCTGGGATAGTGTTGCCTTGTTCAGTCTTGACAGAATTCTAAAAGCTATTAAACGGTTTTGTGGATGATGAATTATTATCCATCCTGCAACATCTTTCTCCGGAGATAATCCGTTGCTATCCAGTCGTTCCTTTTTTTTTCGTACCAAAAGTCCAGTTGTGCTACGTTCCATAATTCTACAAGTTTAGATATTCTCAGCTCGGATACGCCTTGTCATGTACACGTCTTCAACTTATCATTCCCTTCATATTTCATTTGTAAAGACGAAGTTACATTCCCACATATTTCTTCTCTGTAACTTTCCCTTTGTGGAAAAGTCCTTTGAGAGTGTTCTTCTTCGACTACTACAATCTACCCACTTATGTCTAAGGTCAAAAGTTATTTATCTCACATATCCTCATAAAATGTACCAGATATGTAAAGTAGAACGAGAACAATCTATCCCTAAAAGAGTACCGTTTTAAAATTGATAAAAGTTCCCCGAATTTACAAATTTCTGAAGAAAGACGACATGCACAATAATGCCGAAACATCGTAATAATAATGTAAAGTTTGGGGCATTAAGTTTATGAGATGTTCATGAGAATAACACTGCATTACAAAAATTAAAACAGTGATAATTTAGTAAACCTTTATTACTTTGAAGTAGTCTCTTAAACATTGATAAATGTTCCTCGAATTTACAAATTTCCGAAGAAAGACGACATGCACAATAATGCTGAAACATCGTAATAATAATGTAAAGTTTGGGGCATTAAGTTTATGAGATGTTCATGAAAATAACACTGCATTACAAAAATTAAAACAGTGATAATTTAGTAAACCTTTATTACTTTGAAGTAGTCTCTTAAACATTGATAAATGTTCCTCGAATTTACAAATTTCCGAAGAAAGACGACATGCACAATAATGCTGAAACATCGTAATAATAATGTAAAGTTTGGGGTCTTAAATTTATGAGATGTTCAGGAGAATAACACTGCATTACAAAAATTAAAACAGTGATAATTTAGTAAACCTTTATTACTTTGAAGTAGTCTCTTAAATATTGATAAATGTTCCCCGAATTTACAAATTTCTGAAGAAAGACGACGTGCACAATAATGCTGAACACTGCATTACAAAAATTAAAACCGTGATAATTTAGTTAACCTTTATTACTTTGAAGTTAGTTTGAGCCACACCGTAGTCTCTTAAACATTGAAATTTCTGCCCGACTTGTTAGTGCGAAATATAATCTTCATGTCACCTCGCCATTAGATATTAGCTAGAGAGCTTGTCCAGAATTCGTTTTCTTTCATGTGCAAAGTCGTTTAAGGATGTAGGCAATTATGACTCGCTACAACATCCCGTCTTTTGTTGCTGTAAGTAATTATTTCCTTGTTACAATCTCTTTTAGTCTGTTCTGCCGTTAAATATGATTGACATGAAAATACTTACATGGGTCAGCTAGTGAGGAACGAAGCCACTCCAACATAATTACGGTTATCTCGATTATCTTAATAATATCTATTGACTTAACGCTCTATTATAATTAATAAATGTGTAGATCCCAATAAGGTTCGAAGCCTCTACAAAGTAATTACAGCTCTCCCAATTGATGCACTAAAAATTATCCGATGGAGAGTTAGCCTAGCGGATTAATACTACACTTATCTTTGAGTGGGGTGTGGGTAGTGGTGTAACGGATATCGATTCGAAATGAAAAATTGGAGTGCCGATTTTGATTTCCAGTTGGGTTTTTTTTACATTCATTTACTCGCAGATATCTTTGGAAAAGTTATATACCCATCTATCCTCCAAAATATATACTGAAAGGCAAGTCAGACTGTGTTGTATAGCCTTGGTTAACAACCAGCGAGAAAGAAACGGCAAAATAATGCTTGAAAATATTTATTCCCGCTGCGTTGTGGTGTAGTGCTTATCGGCTCGAAACGAGAAATCGGTGAGCCGAGTTCGAATTCCTTGCGTTCATTTACGCACAAATACTTTTAGAAAATATATTAATCCGTTTCATCTCTCCAGTTATGGGTTAAATAACAGGACAGAGTGGTTTCTATAGCTTTGGCTGGCAACCAGTCTACAGCAGAAAGTAAAGGCAACCTATTCATGTCTCTTTCGAGACAAGATCGGCGAAGCGTTTATCATGTATGACACTTAATTGACTGAATAATGTTTAGTTATTTTACTTATTTCACACACAGTGACGACTTGTATCTTTTTGGCTTTACTGGAAATGATTATATATATATATATATATATATATATATATATATGTGTGTGTGTGTGTGTGTGTGTGTGTGTGTGTGAATGTTAAATCAGCACTTAGAGTGTTTCATGCGAAACGCAATCGTCAGGCCATGAAATATATCGCATGAAAGAAAGTGTCTCCTCTGGCTGTTGTTTATTTCTGTATTTACATTTACTCTTTCCCTAATATTTATCACTTTACCCCATAAATATAGCATACCTTTAAACTACTCTACCGGCCATAATTATTAGGCCACCCCAGTTTTTAAAAAAATGATTTATTTAATACTATTTTTAGTATTTATTACCAAGTGGATAATTTTAAATGAAAATCGAATAGTTATTTTGCAAAATTTTACAAGGAAAGGATGCAAAGATGAACTCGTCCGAATCACTCTAAATTGTCTTCATTCCTTTATTGATGAAACTGCAATATAGGTAATTAGTAAATATTTATAAATTCATTTGATGCACATGTTGTACAATATTAACAAAAACAAAATCTATTCTATTTTCATTTACAATTATTCACTAGGCAATAAATACTAAGAAATAGTATGAAGTACATCATATTTTTAAAACACTTGGGTTGTCTAATAATTATGGCCGGTAGTGTATATATATATATAAGTAAAAGTTAAAGACTTAGTGGTAACAGTGTTTCATGCTAAACGCAATCGTCAGGTCATTAAATATATCGCATGCAACAAATGTCTCCTCCGGGTTTTGTTTACTTTCATATTTACATTCAATCTTTCCCTAATATTGATAACTTTAACCCAGAGATATAACATACCGTTAAACTATCTTATCACACACATATTCTGATCTATCACAAATCGTAATGAAAAATGATTCCCTCAGAATAGATCCCGTGCCTTGAACGATCATTGGGCCGTAAGTTAAAATCAAACCACAAGTAGAATTTGTACATACGTTTCATCGCTAAAGATAAAGGAAAAACGTTTGGTAACATACTTCATGAATATCTTCATTCTAGTCGACCGTGAATCTAAACTGTGCATCTTATAAGGCACTTAAGTGACTGACGTAAAAAGTAGGTAAAAAAAAAGCAAACGATAAAATAACGAAGAGAACAAAGCACTGGCCAGGCCTTCAATCATGCTTGCGGCTCCGAATGATCCACCGGTATAAGTGTAGTATAAATCTGCTAGGCTACCATTCCATCGGGTAATTTTTATCATGTCAATCGGAAGAGCTGTAATTACATTGTAGAGGCTTCGACTCTCATTGGAACTCACATATTTATTAATTCTACTAAAGCGTTACTCACAGTCGGGGTTACTATATATCTGTAGAAATGGCAGAGTTGAAATTGTGGTGGATAAGAAATTAAGAATTAAAATCAGCCTTCTTCACTTTTACAAAAATTCAAAATGACGTGTGAAATCCTGGTTTTTCCTAAACAGAAAAAGAGTAGACCTCGTGCTTACAGAAAAAGTCAAAACAGGATTTTGCAAGTAGATGTTAAATTGATTTTTGACCAATGAAAACAATTTGCAAGACTAAAAAGAACTTAGCGATCAAGTACGAAAAATCTGAATTACTATAAAAGCTTTGATCAGATCAGCGCCAGTCATTCAGAGATGGAAGCAGCAGAGACGGCAAGCTAAAATGTAACGGGATAAACTTCAAGTGACCAGGACATTCGTCTTTTTACCCCTTCTTTCTTGTGTACTGATTCATTTTACTTCTCCATTCAAAGACATTCCTACCTAACAAACACTAATACATACGTACACATGAACTCTTGATAGCCTTAACTTTCACATAAAACTTTTAACTACTTCCTACTCTTGTTATTCATTTCTTTTAATAAATTCCTATTTTAACATGAAAAATGTATATTTTATATTCTTACACTATTCCACACAATTCCACGCATTCTAACCAACCTTCTGATAAAAAACTTCTGATGATAATTCTGGATAAAACGTGTAGGGAGTTTGTTTAAGTATGACACAAGGCCGAATTTATAAGCATTAACTATCTCCCTACGGCTATACTTTTGTTTAGTAGGAGTGCCTTTGGATGAAAAAGAAGTTTGTAATTCTTAATTTCCTATCCATCACAAAATAACAATAAAATGCAGTTGTCCTACGTACCGAGAAGATTACAAACACAACAGAAACGCAAGGAGAATGTTTTAAGGAGAATAAGACAAATAAGAACAAATACTAGTCTTCTGCTTCTCTGTGCCCTGTCCCTTCAGGACCTAGGCGATCATGGTTCTCCACGTCTTCCTATCACTGGTGGCTCTTAGTATGTTTTCTCCTGTTACACCTCGCAAACCCCATTCCGTCATCCACCTGACCAGGCCCTTCAAATATGTTATCCGCTGCCTTCCTCTGTCTATTTTTCCTTCTATCTGGCCTGTCAGTATCAGGTTATCCAAGCCCTCCTTCCTCATTGCCTATCCCTGGAACTTCAATTGTCTCTTCCTGATGCTCACTATTAATTTTCTTTTCGTTGGCATTCTTTGCAACATCTCATCATTGCTCACATGCTCTGTTCACGATATCCACAGCATCCTTCTGTAGAACCACATTTTCGCTGCCTTAAGATTTTTTCTCATTTTTGATGATATTGTACAGCATTCACTGCCGTATTGAAGAACTGACGTCACATAGCAATCTAGCACCCTCTTTGTTTCTAGTGAAATTTTCCTCTGTCTTATTCTTTACTCAGCTTCTAGAGCGCATCCTTTACCATACCAATTTGCCTTCGGATCTCTGTGTCGCACTTTCCATCTCCTGTTAGAATACTTCCTAGATATTTAAATTATTAATTTTAGTAGGAATTCCAATACTTAACTTTTAAAGTTGGTTTTATAAATAAAATTTTTAAAGCTTTCATTTTAACTTTATTTAAAAGTTAAAGGATACAATTTACTCTTTTTAGCGAGGAAAATACTTTGTAGTGTATTTTTCAAACAGAAATTATATTGATTGAAATTGATTTTTTAGCATTAATTCTTCTCAATGTAATTTTAAGTTAAAAAACAAACAAACAGAAAACAGATTGTAAAACGAAGAGTAGTAGTGATTTACATATAATTCAACACCAGACAGGCACTTTAGCAAGCACTGATAAGGTATTTACAAGTTTATTGTTGTCCTACGGAGATTTTATCTGTTTAAACGTAATTCCAGAAAATGACGGGCGAACGCTTTTTATATAATATCTAAGTAACCAGTAATTTTTTCAAATGTTAGAAATATTTTCTGAAATCGAATTTTAGGAATGTTTATTTAAATTTACTATATTCATCGAACTTCATTTCTGATAATGTTGTGTATGGTAACCCATATTTTCAAAATGGGTAGATGAAAATAAAACATTTTAAAAATTCAGAGAAAGATGATTTGTATTAAGCTTTTCAATTTTTGCTTAATAAAGACAGTCTTTAATTAATAACTTAATAGTCTAACGAATTCGGAGTTTTGAAAAAGTTTTAAAGATTTTAGAACTATAAATTATACTTTATAAAAGAAAAAGTGTAAATAATTTTTCTAAGAATTCACTATTCATCAAATTTATTCTCTGCAGACAACGTTGTTCTTAATATCCATTGTTCATAAAAGTAATTAAAAGCTTGTCTAATAAAATAATGTCATAGTTTTATTGCATTTGTTATTTTATTATTCG
Source organism: Ascarosepion bandense (assembly GCA_037127315.1). Taxonomy (NCBI): domain Eukaryota; kingdom Metazoa; phylum Mollusca; class Cephalopoda; order Sepiida; family Sepiidae; genus Ascarosepion; species Ascarosepion bandense. Next base: position 1,581,792 of record JBBBDQ010000612.1, on the reverse strand, counting down.
AAGTAGATTTTAGGAAAGTGGAAATTGTTTGAAAAAAAAAAGAAAAAAGAAAATGGCTGATATTCCCCAAGGAGTCCTGCGTTAAACTAATAAAACAAGGTTCGCGGACAGAAATTAATTTTTAGAAATTTTTGAATTTATAAAAATAATAAATTCATAAATAAATTCATTCGTTTGTGAATAAGGTCTGAAGGTTTCATTAAAATCCAACAATTATTTTACTTTTTCCAAAATTTCCAAAATAATGTATTTTTCACTGAAAATTCCCATAGTTAATACTAATGCCCCACTAACGCAAAAATCAAGATTGTTAAAAATATCGATAAAAATGTCGATAAAAATTTCGATAAAGGATTAAAATTAAAAATAATAATAATACTTTGGTCTTTCCTTTTAATAATAACATAAACATTTTAAAAATGAAAATTTATTTTATGTTTGGGACCTTTTGTCATCATTTTAAGCAAAATATCGGAGTAACCTACTATTTAGCAATCAGAAAGAACTATTTACGGGATATATAAAGAGGATACAGAGACTGGGTGATCTCTTACTAGCCAGGAAAAAAAAACATCTCAAGGTACAGCGGAGGGTCTGTAATGTGATAGATACCGACTTGGCAGACCGCCTGCAGTCTCTCTCTCACCGGCGCGACGTGGCTTCCCTGTGTCTCTTCTATAAATACTTTCACGGCTTCTGCTCCAATGAACTTAGATCACTGGTGACCCTAGGTTCGAATTTGCACGAGATACTAGATTAGCAACTAGATCCCACCCTTTTACAGTGAAACCGATAAAATGCAACCGCAACTTCTACTCCAACAGTTTCATTTATCGCACTTCCCGACTGTGGAATTCTCTTCCACATGACTGCTTCCTCGACGGCTACAATCTACAGGAGTTTAAATGTAAGACACCTTCTAACAAACTAACTTCCATTCTTTCAAACACTCTTCCCACCCACCCAACTATCTATCACCCCCCTTCTGACATTTCCTATATCTAACCACTCTTCCTATTTACCTCCCTCTATGTAGCCCCAAGCACAATAGTGGCAGTGGAATGCCTTGCTTGGGGTGAAATGATTAAAAAAAAAATTGGCCGTGCAACAGCTTCCATCATTCGTCAGTAGTGAAGGCGTTTCACAGATTTGAAGGGTACACGAGACTCTTACATCAGCCCTGCCTTCGTCAGTAAGTACCAGTACAATAAATTCCTTCAGCATTTATTGTACTGGTACTTTTGTGGCATGCACCCAGTATCGGTTGAGACTGCCTCGTCAAACGAATACGCTTCATCCTGAACAAATGCTTTCCAAGCTCGGCGGTAGGAATTCATTTGGAGGCGCAAATTAGATTTATAAAATATATTATCGCTGAAAGAAACGGCAACCTACCTGAAAAGAAATCTGCCTCCTCAGCCATGAGACGAAAGAATTGTATCATATATAACAGTTAACTGACTGAGAGTTTGATTGACATGAACCTACCTCAAAAGGTCACTGAATAAGGATCGAACCTCCTAGTGTTATTTTCTTTGATTAACTCATTAACGATTATACAGAGGCAAGTTGCCTCTGATTCACGTAGGTTTATAGTACTAAAAATCTGATGCTATTATTTTAACAACGATTCTATCTCTTGTAGTATATTTCTTCTGTTTTCTGACTCAGCCTATTCTGAACAACGTCAATTGAGATATTACGAGATACTTTAGCCGTATTCTTTGCCTTGTAGATGGAGTCAACCTCCCGAGTAGCGTCTTACTAATCGAAGATTGTGCAATTGAAGAAGAGAAAAGCGACGCGTAGATCGATGGGCTTATCATTAAGTATCTGAACAAAAGTAAACAGAGAGAAATAAACGTACAACATTTGGCCCTGTTTCTGTTTGAATATCTATGAACGTGCAACTTATTTATTTTACTGCGTTCGTCTCTCGAACGTTGTTCAATCACCAGAGAGCGTTCGATTTATTGCTACTTTATGAATACGCGAACGGTATAAAGATTAATCGATTCTCCGATCTCAACTGCTTAGAGGAAGTCGTTCAAATTCATGAAGTAGATCAACTCATATTTACATTCATGGCGGCCTTGAATTCAAAGTCTCAATTATACCCTCACTCATATCTACACGCATATACTGTATTATGTATACCCACCCACCCACACAAACACACACACACACACACACACACATATATATATATATATATATATATATATGAATATGTATAATGCAAAAACATATTTGAAATCTACTTATATTTTCTTTCTAATTTCTTTAATCGTTAGGTTTAATGAATACATGTGTTCGAGTAGACGTATCTGTTTCTAAACTGTAAATTTATGTATAGCGGATTATGTATTCGAAAGTCTTAAGAATATACAACGTAAGGCAAGGCAAGATAGAGTACAAACCTGCGTAGCCCTTGTATAGAAAATCACTGTTTAGACCAGTTTGCTTCTAGACCGCTCATCTACAGAAGACATAAAGTCAACGATGGTTAAACTAACCTATTTATGCATGTTCGGATATATATATATAATTTTTTTACAGCAAAGGTTTATATTTTCTAGGAAACGGTTATATTTTTAAAAAATGTGCATAATAAAAAATTTAAAAAAATCAACGTTTACAGTTTGTTAAGATCTAAGATATAACAAACACTAACCCTTTTCTTTACTGCATGTTCTACCAATGATGGTTTCGTCAGGCTGCAGTATATATACAGCCTTGGAAATTTGAAAAAGATATCACTCGCCCCCAAATCATTTTACTCGACCGACTCCATTTTCTTAATAGTCGTGTTAATAGCGTGAAACGCTAACGGAAAACAAAAAAAAATGAAATTTTAATTAAAATTCCGAACGTGTTAGAAAGGATTTAAAAAATAAAAAAAAATAATAACAACATTTGATCTTTCCTCTTAATAATAGCATGAACATTTTGGTGATAAAATTTTGTTTTTATTAGGTTTGAGCCCTTTTAACATCACGATATGATGTTTTATAGCAACTGAGTGGAGCTACCTAAATTCGTAGTTTCTTTCTTCTGATTGACTACAGCCTCCATCTCGTAGACGATTAAAAAAATAACCGATCTAATTTCTCAACGATTTTCTATAAAAAACATTACTTGTATAATTTGTTTTTCAGCGCGTGGTTGAAAGAAGTATGTGTATTTTCTTTTTCTTTCAAATGTTCGCTTTTACTTTTCGTAGAAATATAGATGTTGAGTCAAGGATAATATTTTTTCAAATGAGTTTCTAAAAATCTGTGAGGGTCTTTAATCTGGGTGACAAAGACATGTTGGCTTTACTCTGAAAACGTTAATTAAACGAATATTTGCACCGACTGGGACGATAAAAGCGCGACAGAGTTCAATAATGTCATTGTAGGTCATTCTAAGTAACTTGGGAATTTTCAATGGCATTTTATTTTGTTTGTGAAAGGAATCAGATTTCTTTTTTCTATATTTGAACGGACACTTTCCATTTCGAGATTTTTAATCGACCGCGGGCGAGTAACGCAATAAAATTTAATCGCCCAATTAAGTTTTTAATCGACTGAGTCAACCGGGCAATTGAAATCTCAAAGGCTGCATATGCATATTTCGGGGAAACCTTTCTTTTAAGCATCTTTCACATGAACCAAACCGCGTATGGCACGTAACTGCTTCAAACGGTAACTCGTCCAGAAAAATCTTCACATAGTAAAAATTACTATTTAATACAACACACGCAAAACAAAGAATAGGTAAAGTATTGGCCGAAAATACTCGAAACCATGAAATTTATATAACATTTTTATATTCTTCATCTTCTAAAAGAGGGAAAAATGTTAGAATGTTCAAAAAACTCAATAAAAGATTCATTAAATCATCCTTGTCGGCCGAATTTAATTATATAAATATCAAGTGCGATGGATGTGCGTTGTGGTACAGTTGAAATCGGGGAGCCGAGTTCGAACTGCGGTTACATGCCCTGCAGTCACTTACAGGCAAATACCATTGGAAAATATGTTAATCCGTCCCTTCCCTCCAGATATGGGTTAAATAACAGAAAATAGTGGGTGCTATAGCCTTTTTTGGCAACCAGTCTAACAGAGCCGGTAGGAGCAACATGTTGCTGGATAAAAAATGCCTACCTAAGCGCAGTTGAGCGCAGTCAGAGCACAGGAAAAACAATAATATCACTGTTGGCCATTTCACTGCATTCCTGACTATCTCCGTCAAGTCCCGCCTATGTCGTGCCGCCGGATCCAGATGAAATGGGCTGACGACCATGAGCAACTATCCCTCACTTAACTCCAATCAAAGCGCAAGCATGACGTCTACTATCACTTTAAAACTCTGAGGTGATGGACAAGTGGAAAAAAGCGACAGGTGTGGACCCACTTGTGGAGCAGCCACAACTCTGCTCTATCAGGCTCTTCTGTTCGAAGATTATCAGCCACTTCCGCACCCACCTAAAAAAAAGCTTTTAGTGACTAGAAGTCGTGGTCTTCTTTGCCTGCAAGGGACAAACATCATCATCATCATCATCATCATTATATATATATATATATATATATATATATATATATGTATGTATGAATGTTTTCTTTCTTATAATTAGCCGTATAATTAAATTATATAACAAATCCTCTTTCTGTAATCTATGTCCCTTTTCGTTCTATCGTTTAATTTTCAACTTACCAGTTTGTTTTGGCATTAAAATCATTTCTGGCCCTTTAACAGTGGCCTTGACAATTTCGGCTGACCTATTTCTTCCTTATTTTTATTTTTGCCCTTAATTTATTTTCTTGTATCTGTTTTCGTTACTGTCACTCACGTGGCAGATCTAACAGGTTCTGGTAGCAATGGTCTGTCTCTTTTTTCCTTATTTTAATTTTTTCCTTTTTCATCCCCTTACTTCCGTTATTTACACGTACTCAAAAAAATTTATTTTCCCATAATAATTTGATCTTGCTGATGACATGTGTTTTAAATTTGCCAGGCGAAATGGCGAGCCGATTAAAAAAAATAATTTTATATTAACCAAAAATTCCAACATTAAAATTTTGAAATTTTAATATCCAAATATACTTCTAAATAAACGAAGGGAGATCATTAATATGTGTCGTCATAGAAATAAAATTAGAATAATTATCCTATTCTTCCAATTAGTCACAATAAGGCTTTTTTAAATTTGGCTAAGCAGTTACTTCCCCACCACCTACCACTACTATTTCAATGGTCAAGCCACATACCTCCCACTATCAAAGAGGAAATTACTACTAAATTTTCCCCGGCCTAACTCTAATAAAAATGACATGTTTAAAATCGTTATTCTTCCGCTAAGTTTTATCTGAATTTATATATATATATATATATATATATATATATATATTACAGAGAAAAATGCGCACATGAAAAGTCATTTCTTACTTAAAATATTGCAGCTAAAAATAATTCATTTTATTTTTAGCGGCAATATTTTAACTAAGACATTTCTTCTTTTTCATTTTTTTTTTACTTCACTCGAATATCTTGTCCTGTTCTTTTCCAGGTTGAATATAATCTTAAGAATATTACTTTTCATCACATTTTCCATGCTAATAATTTAATCTAAATTTAATGCTGAAATCTGTATTAAAAATACTGGAAAGAAAACATTTATATGCAGCTGATTAAAAAACCAAATTGATTATTTTTAATTGATTCTAATAATCAATTCTGATAAAATGATGAGTGATAAGCTAAGTTTGATTAACAAAAATTATAAAATGCATTAAAATTTAAATGTTGAAAACCGCATGTAAAAAATATCAAACAGGAAAAAGTTATAAAGAAAAAGATTTTTTTATTAGAAGCGTTAGACATTCAATTATGTGTCTTCTGTAGTTAGTCTGCCTTTTCGGACTTCACATATTTAGATGTAACTTTTTCCTTCTTCTTCTATGTGCCCTGTCCCTTCAGGACGTAGACGATCATGGCTTTCCACGTTTCCCTATCCCTGGTGGCTCTGAGCACGCCATCTGCTGTTACACTATGCAACCCTCGTTCCGTCATTCACCTGATTAGACTGAACCAAATTTCAATTTTTCTTTTCAAAATGTCGCTAAGTTGGTGTCATATCTAACTCAGTAAACTGTTTGAAGTTTAGTTGAGAACTGAATTCGTGATGAAGCTTCAAAACTGTCTAAATTCACTCAATGTCGGACTTAAGAATATATTCAAACATTGCCGTGGCTGAATGATATATATGCATATATATATATATATATATATATAAGGCAAAGTTCATCACACTGCAAACGAAATACTCAAAGTTATGTCCAATATATATCTAGGATATATATCTCGTAGCGCCCTGCTAGCATAGAAACAGGTTTCTAATGCAAAACGCTAGTGTGGTGTGAAAATATAACATTAAATTGACTCCCCTGCAAACGTCGTCACGCGGGCACCTGCATCAATATGCATTACACTTCATGTTGTATCGCATTCGTATCTACCGCATCTTTCTTCTGCGTCCCTAGCCATCATAATCTATTCTGTTGCATGATTTTATTATATAATAATAACTTAGGTGAAGGGCGGCTTTTTAGAATGAGTATCTTATTGCCAATTTGTGATTGTGCGCCTGTAACATTGACCAAATCTACATTCACAAGAAACTTGTAGTTACGGATAACAGTTAAATATATGCCAATTTTTATCCTCACACACACACACACACACACACACACACACACACACACACACACACACACACACACACACACACACACACACACACACACACACATATATATATATATATATATATATATATATAATTTCGGCGTCGGTGGCACCACTTGGAGATTCATGCACTACGCAATCATCTGAAAAATAACTCTTGGAAGGGTTTGCAAATTTACAAAGAATGCTTTTGGTATGAACTAAAGGAAGAACTGTGGGGGATAGAAAATTAAGAACTAAAAGCAATCTTCTTTTACAAAAATTCACAATGACGTTTGAAAGCCAAATAAAAAAAAAGATTGACGATGTGCTTAAAGAAAAAGTCGAACCCGGAATCGCGAGTAGATGTTAAATTGATTTTCTGACCAATGAAAGTAATTTGCAAAACCAAAAAAATTAGTAACCCAGTGTCAAGAAACTAAATGACAATAAAAGGCTCCGGCAAGTGTCAGTCAGACAGTCAGATGAGAGCAGCAAGAAGACAAACTAAAATGTAACGGGAGAAACTTCAAATTGACCCGGACGTAAGGTCGCGTCGTACATTATCTTCGTTCTCTTTCTTTATCGTGTGCTGATTCCTTTTACTTCTTCTGCATTCAAAAACATTCCTACCAAACAAATACTTATGCATACATATATACGTACGCATAAACTCTTTCCAACAAATTACTACTACAAGTCTTGATACCCTTAACTTTATCATTGAACATTAATTTCTACCACAATTCATTTTATCCTTTCTATTAATAAATTTCTATTTTAACATACAGAATGTATATTTTTATTCTTCCACTATTCTACACTGATTCACACATTCAAACCTTCTGATAATTCTGGATAAAACTTGTTAGTTTTTTATTTTTTTAATTTTTTTATAAGCGTTTCACCCCGAGCAAGGCATGTCACTGCCACTACTGTGCAGGGGGCTACGTAGAGTGGAGAAAGGCTGATTAAATATAGGAAATGACAGAGGGTGGGTGATAGGCGGGTAAGGATACCGAGAATGAGGGTTGGGTAGATGAGAGTGTTGTGAGAATAGTTGGGAGTTAGTGTGATAGGAGGTGTCTATTGACCCTACATTTAAACACCTGGAGATTGTAACTGTCGGGAAAGCAGACTTGTGGAAGGGAGTTCCACAGGCGGGAAGCGCGAGAAAAGAAGCTGTTGGAGTAGAATTTACGGTTACATCTTATTTGTTTAACTGTAAAAGAGTGGGACCTAGTTGCTAATCTAGTATCTCGTGTAAATTCGTGCTTAGGCGGCACCAGTGATTTAAGATCATCGGAGCAGAAGCCATGAAAGTACTTGTAGAAGAGGCACAGGGAAGCCACATCACGCCGGTGTGAGAGCGGCTGCAGCCGGTCTGCCAAGTCAGTATCAACCACGTTACAGATCCTCCTTTGTATTTTGTCAAGAAGCCCAAGGAGAGCAGCAGGGGCACCCGACCAGATATGGCAGCAATATTCAATACACGGGCGGATGGTAGATTTGTATATGTGCAGAATAGATTCAGGTGGGAAAAATTTCCGGGCCCTGCACAGGGAGCCCACTTTCATAGCAGCAGATTTGGCAATGGATTCAATATAGTCATTCCATTTGAGGTCCGCCGAGAGTGTAAGGCCAAGGAGGCGTAGTATTTTACTCTCTGGGAGGCTAGCCTGTCCCATGCTAATGGGAGGTGGATGCGATTGTCTATGGTGATTAGTTGATAACAGCTTTGTTTTGGAGGCATTGAAATTTACTAACCATTTCCTACCCCAGGTCACTACGGATTGGAGGTCCCTTTCAAGTACGGCAGCGAGGTTCACTTTGTCGTCCAGACCTGGTTTCTGATTGATGCGGGAGTAGATTGTTGTGTCGTCGGCATACATGTCAACTTGGGATCTAATGGTGTCGGGGAGATCATTAATGTAGATCAGAAAGAGCGTGGGACCTAGGATAGAACCTTGAGGGACGCCCGCGTTCGTCTGGTAGTTTTGGGAGGCATGCCCATTTAATACCACCTTCAATGTGCGGTTAGAGAGGAAAGACTGGATGAGGTCAAACAGATGTCCAGTTATCCCGTAGCTCCGCAGTTTGCACAAGAGGCCAGCATGCCAGACCCTGTCGAATGCTTTGGAGATATCCAAGGCAACGGTTCGGGCTTCACCATTCTTGTAGGAAGTTTGGTTATGTTTCCCACAAGGCTGAATCAAAAAACATTAACCATCTCCCGAAGTCTTCACTGGTGACTTTCGACGTCAAAAGTACACGCATCCTACTTCTACACAACACAACTGAGATAGTTGATTAGTCCACAGAAAGAAACGCACTTTCATTCAGCTTCATATTTGTGTTTTCTATCTGTCTTTCTCTGAAAATCTTTTAACTGCAGCCTTAACTTGGCTAAAAATGACTGCCTCTTCAGATATCTATACATTAAAATAATTAAACAAGTACAATAATCTAGATTAGATTAACCAAATGCAGACGACAATTCTACTCCTGCAGCTTCTTCTCTCACACTTCCCGCCTGTGGAACTCGCTTCCATATTATTGCTTTCCTGACGGCTACAACCTCCAGGAATTTAAATGCAATGTCAATACTCATCTATTAATCACTTGGCTCTAGTTCTTTCACTACCCCGTATATCCTTTCCTTTCTCTCCACCTTTGCAACTGTCATCACACCTGTATTCCCATCCTTCTCTTGCTCCTTTCTAACTGGTTCGTCTTCCTCTTCACTCTCTTCTACTTAATATTTTTATTCTTATGTAGCCCCCCGCACCTCAGTGGCATTACCGCCTTGATCGGGGTGATACGATTAAAAATAAAAGATTATTTTATTTTACGATAGATTCCTGTGGATCAGACAAATAATCCTGATTTCTGCATTGCTATGGGGGTGTATGATTCTGCATAGTAATGTGATTTGGTTGAAACTTTTTAACTCTTAAGTCTAAGGCACGTCTTTTAGTTAAGCAACACCGGACATTACAGAGACGATGGATTAATAATCTTTTGTAAAACAAGTCCAAAGCGAACGGATGAATTTAGAAAAGATTTAATTAAGATTTTTTTAATTGCTATCTAAATATAACTAGAACCACTACCATTAAAGTTGTACATTTCTTAAATGTAACCTTTGAACTGAACAATAGCCTCTACAAACCGTATGCTAAAGATAACCCTAAATACATTGACAAAGAATCACATCACTACCATACTATACTTAATCACCTGCATAAATCAATTTAATTTCGTTTATGTATTAACTCTAGTAATAAGGAAGTTTTTGATAACTCCAAAATGAAATTCAATGCATTAGAAAAGCAAACTCAACACTGATTTAGATTAATCCCCTTAAAAACAAAGTAGGTAAAATTGATCATAAACTAAATAAATGTAACATCTATCTTATCGTTCGTTCACTAATGAATTTGAATACTCTCGGCTACTGGCGTGTGTTTACATTGTATATAACACGCTAAAGTCAGCCTTCCTCTACTAAGCGCCCATAGTTCAGAGGAAGAATCGCCCACTGATATCAATTCAGTCGGGTTTCAATCCTGGCTAGAAGCAATCGGATGTCTAATCGTATTGATGAGATGTGATACAGCGAAACAGATTTGCCTGCGGATGACTAAGTTCTTTCTAAATATAATTCACGAACATTTCTAAAAAATAAAATCAATGTTAAATTTAGTTATAATTGCGTTAAGAACAATCATAAATATGTTTTACAACTTCATAATATGACATCTAATAAATACTTGGCTAGCCTGCATAATAACCGTTACCCTACTTTCTAATAATAATGACCCTTCTAAAAAAATAAGTAGAAATATAGTTTCAATAACCACATGCTATCTTTAAACAATAGTAAATACAGCAAAAGCAACGCTTTATCTATATATTTCTGGCAATTAAAAATAACAACAACAACAACAACAACTCAATTATTCCCTGGAATATCGTCACTAAACGCAAATCTTATAATGGAAAAGCGATAGATGTAGCTTATCTCTTTTAGAAAAACATGTCATATTAATCAAATAAATAACCATGATCTACTAAATAAAAACGGAATGAAGGATCACCTGTTGCCATAGAAATATTTACTCAAATACTTGGACCCAGATTAAGGCAAATTACTTTATCCGTTTCTTCCTTTCTTTCTCACACCCATATTTTTTCCTTTTCTTTCATTCCCTGTAAATAGTTATCAATAATAATGAAATACCCCACTTTGACGGCATTTTCCAGAATTTTAAATTTATTTTAAAATTCGGTTAGTTTATTTTCGTATAATATTTTGCCTGCTTATATTATACACTTCATAAATTAAAATATACTACTTATTTAACTTCCACGAACATCGAGTTCACGCAAATTCAAATCTCTTAAAATGTCAATTTGTAATAGGCATCTGATGATTGCGTAGTGCACGAAAGTTCGAGTTGTTCCACCGACGTAGGATAATATGTATATTTATTAATATCCGAGTATAGGGTAGGTATGAATAAAATAAAATTCTGTATAAAAAAAAAACTACTTTTAAAAAAGTGCCCAATAAAAAGTAGTGCGAATTATTTAGAATTTATATCATAAATATTTTGTAATATCACTAGAAAAATAGCTATTTTGTTTCGACACTATTTGTTTCTTATCAAGTGATGGTGCTGCTTTCAAGCTGACGAGTTTTAAAAGGTTCAAAACTAGCCTATCCCGCTCAATCAGGGAGACAATGTTACATAGTCTGTGGTGATGAATCAATATATTTATAAATAAATATTTATTAATGTATATAATACATAGCTCAGTTTATGCAACATTGAGCACTGTTTTATTAACACCAGAATAATATTTTCAAATATGTGCAGATACACACATATATATTTATGAACTCACATACCCTCTCTCTTTATCTCTCTCGATATATATATATATATAGCTGATGAGCTGTGATACAGCGAAACGGGCTTGTATGTGGATGACTAATATATATATATATATATATATATATAGCGAGAGAGAGAGAGAGAGAAAGAAAGAAAGGGAGAGGGTATGTGAATTCATATATATATATATATATATATATATATATATATGTATCTGCACATATATGAATACATGTGGATAACTAATTCGGTGACTGGCGTGTGTATACACTGCTTATATACAACACGTTAACATTTCCCTTCTGTGATTCCATGCGCCTTTGTAGCGACTCCGACTGACACTAAATCGGTTGAGTTTCGATCCCCGCCAGAAGCAAGTGGATGTGTCTAGCCACACTGATGAGCTGTGATACAGAGAAACAGGCTTGTAAGTGCATGACTAATATATATATATATATATGTGTGTGTGTGTGTGTGTGTGTGTGTTGGAATCAAATATAGATCGGAAAAGAACAGAATGATGAAATAAAGAATAAATAAAAAAAATACAAAATGAAATATAATGTGTAACATGTTAGATTGATCTCATCATATAGAGATATATGGGTGCTACTGTAGCGTGAAGTCTACCTCAATATAACGTGAGGTTTACCACCCGTTTCGACTATAGCGTGAAGTTTACCGAGCCAACGAACTATAATATACAATAGTGTATGTGTATACATATTTATTTAAACCTTATATTAATACTTATATATTCATTTACTATTTGTATTTATCCTAAACATAGTGAATATAAGATACAAATCCTATTTAATCCAACAGCTAACTAAATCACACGAAGAAAAATTGCACACCCGCAAAATCGGATCCAAACGAGTAAATGCATTTTAGAAAAACCCATACCACGACTAAAATTTTTTTTAGAAAAACCCAAACCACAACTAAAGACATTTTTGAAAAAAACCTAGACCAAAACAAATTTCACACGTCAGTTTAAAAAGCAAACTTTTAGTTCCTGGAGTAGATAGATCTATCTTAATTGGAGTAGATAGATCTATCTATCGCCCGGTTCACACTCCACCCACGTCTATTGAACAGGTTAAGAGACTCATCCCTTGTTCCCTGTTTAGGATGTGGTTTCCGGCTTTGTTTTCTCCAATCTTTTCACTATTACGTAGCCCCCTGCACATCAGTAGTATTACCGCCTTGCTCGGGGTGATACGATTAAAAAAAAATTCGACTGGAGATATAGAAAATTCATATATGACGTTTTTTCCCACCTAGAATGAAAATGCAATTTAGATCCAGTCTCATGACGAGACTCACGACTTAAGGTTGTCGTCTGACTGGTCAAAACAGTCAGAAAGGCGCAAAGATCAGAGAAGCGAAAAAAACGACAGACAGATCCGTCGCTGACTCAACCAATACACAAGAGAAGAAGAAGGAAAGGAAAACAACATCTGCCCATAAAACTTTTACATCTCTCACTGGTCAGAAAAAGGAAAGGAACACAGACTTTATTAGTTAAGTAGACTGATTAATCTTTTCACACAAACGCATTGTGCTACTTACTACAATCACTATCTGACCCTTTTCCCTCTCTTTGGTTCTTTCTCACGCACACTCTCTTTTTCATCTAAAATTCATCAACTCTTTCTTTTTTTACCTACTTAGCATCGGACACATAAAAAAGAAAGAAACAACATTGCGACTCTGTTGAATTACAAACAGCGAAACACAGACACTTTATTTTTGTTCAAAGTCACATTCACTTAAGTCTAAAATACATTTTCCACCAAACAAATTATACAAAAATACTCAAATTGTTTATTCTGTATATATGTTGTTAAATATACTATTTTCTAATTTTATGTAAACACTAACAGTATAGCCCGGCGTTGCTCTTGTGTAATGAAAGCTTCATAACTAATCCATGGTCTTGAAGCTCAGACTCATTGGACGTTGGCACGAAAAACTAAAAAGTAATAGTTGTTTTCAATTAAAGCAAAACTGTAGACTGAAAGAAAAATGAATGGATGTAAATCAAATTTTGATTTCCTGGTATCGATATCAAATAATTTTTTTTCGTCGAAAACTGAATTTTGAAGGCTAAATATGTCCTCTGAGTAAATGGTACCATGGCTGAGACTAAGAGCTACAATTATACCTAGTTAGAGCCAAACCCGAAACAAAAACTAAAATAAAAGGGCTGAAAAAAGGGAGACATGCAGGCAGATAAACAAACAGACGCACAAACATCTTTCCATATATATATATATATATATTATCAATTTTCTGCACTATTGTAAGAACTGCAACCTTGAAACTTCTGAATATCATTTCTTATGTCTTTGTCTATGAGTGTATCAAATTTGATTAAAATCGGACCACTCCTTCTATAACCCGATTTTTTCGATTATGGATTTTCGATATTTATCGGGGTTCCCTCGACACAAAACCTAGCTAAGAACACTCGCAGACGCTTGTAGTACAACTGTGTAAATTTTCAAAAAAATCGTTTCAGCCGTTTCGGAGTCTATAGGTAACGGACACACACACACACACATACACACACACACCGACAAAATTCCATTTATAAATAAGTTTAGATTTAAATTTCTTATTACTTTGTCTTTTCTTGAAATTTGTGTTGTATTTTGTGGACAGGATATCCCACATTAAATTCCCTCTTTTAATCCGGGTGTCCTGTACCTTCACAAGAGTTAAAAAATAAATACATTATCAAATACAATACATATATGTATTGCATGGATCTGCTCATTGAACTTTATCAAGCAGAATGGATTCTCAAAAAAAAAGCGACTGCTCTTTCCTATGCGTGAATGAGTCTTCTACAAAACTCCTTCAATAACATTTTGAAGTGACTAGAAGTTTTTAAAATATTGGTTAACTGATTCAAGCCGAGGAGGATTCCGATTAAGTAGCTTCATTTATTTTTTATATGGGCAGGTTTTGTGCTTAGAAAATATGAGACAGATATAAAAATGACGCCAAACAGTTGTTTGCTGAGAGAATTCGACAGCACATAGCTGACCGCAAGTTCGGCTCCAAGGACTATTGGAGGATTTGTAAACGAGTGCTCAACAATAGGAAATCCTCAATACCTCCTTTAATCCATGGATTTGAGGTTCTCACGTCATCTGCGGACAAAGCTGAGTGCTTTGCCCACAGATTCACATCCAACTCCACCTTCGACTCGTCCGGAGTACACCCACCCGACTTCCCTATTAGAACTGAGGCCAAACTGCACGACGTATATATTACCCCGACAGTAGTATCCAGAATAATTTCAAAACTCGACCACCATAAGGCGTGTGGAGACGATGGAATCCCAGTGATAGTCCTCAAGAGGTGTGCTCCTGAACTTTCCCCTGTCCTCTCTAAACTATTTAACTACTGCCTTTCTGCTTCCTGCTTTCCTGCATGCTGGAAATTCTCTTCAGTCGTTCCTGTATTTAAGAATTGTGGTGAACCCTCGGACCCATCCAACTATCGCCCTATCAGTCTTCTACCGATATTCGGGAAAGTATTCGAGGCTATAATCAATGCTGAAATAGTTCATCATCTCACCGCCCACAAACTGTTCTCCGACAGGCAATATGGATTCCGCTTTGACAGGTCCACGGCCGACCTGCTAACAACCGTGACGGAGTACATGCTACAGACCCTTGATGCGTCTGACGAGGCTCGCGCGGTTGCTCTGGACATCTCCAAGGCTTTCGACAGGGTTTGGCACTCTGGCCTACTATGCAAACTACGCGGTTATGGTATTACCGGTCGCCTGCTTGACCTAATCCAATCTTTCTTAAATAACAGCAAAATGAAGGTCATTCTGAACGTGCGTGCCTCTTCGTCCTACAGCACGAATGCTGGTGTCCCACAGGGCTCTATCCTGGGCCCGACGCTCTTCCTTATTTTCATCAACGACCTCTCAGATGAGATCAAGTCCCAAGCAGGCATCTACGCAGATGACACTACAATATACTCCCGCACCAGTAAGAAACCTGTCGTGGCGGACAGACATAATCTCGCTGCTGACCTTGAACGGGATCTACACTCTGTGGTGAACTGGGGCAAGAAGAGGCTTGTCAACTTCAATTCATCTAAGACCAAGCTGTTGTGTGTCAGTCATTACAGGCAACCTCTCCTGCCTCCCATAAGCATGGACCAAGCGATTCTCCCGGAGAGTAATACACTACGCCTCCTCGGACTTACCCTGTGCTCTGACCTCAAATGTAACCACTATATTGAATCCATAGCAAAATATACTGCTAAGAAGGTTGGGTCACTATGTCGATCCAGGATGTTTTTTCCACCTGAATCCATCCTGCATATATACAAGTCAACCATCCTTCTGTGCATGGAGTACTGCTGCCATTTATGGTCAGGCGCCCCTGCCGTTCTCCTCAGTGTTCTTGACAGGCTCCAAAGGAGAGTCTGTAATGTGATATGTCCTGATCTGGCGGCTCGACTGCAGCCACTTCCCCATCGTCGAAAGCTGGCCTCCATTTGTCTGTTCTATAAATACTTTCATGGCTTCTGCTCAGACGAACTTAAGTCACTAATGCCTCCTCAACAGGTGTTTACTAGTGCAACCAGACTGGCATCTGGGTCCCACCCATTCACAGTCAGGTTAGCCAAATGCAGACGACAATTCTACTCCTGCAGCTTACTCTCTCGCACTTCCCGCCTGTGGAACTCGCTCCCGTATTCTTGCTTTCCTGACGGCTACAACCTCCAGAAATTTAAATGCAAAGTCAATAATCATCTACTAACCACTGGACTCTAGCTCCCTCCCCACCCCTGTATAACCTTCCCTTTCTCTCCACCTATGTATCTGCCATCACACCTGCTTTCTCAGCTTTCTATTGTTCCTTTCTAACTAGTTTGTACTCCTAACTCTTTTCTAATTAATCTTTTTACATTTATGTAGCCCCCTGCACATCAGTGGCGTTTCCGCCTTGCTCGGGGTGAAATGATTAAAAAAATAAAAAATAAAAAAAATATAAATATCTATGCTAGATCTCGCCTGAACTGATGGATGGTCACGTGAGGGGAGGAGCACGATAGAACACCGCGCTGCCTCTAGTTAGACGATACACTCACGCTATAGTAGCACCAATATATGTTAATATATGTTTGTGAGCACACTCACACACACACACACGCACACACACACATACATATATATATATATATATATATATATATATATATATATATATATATATATATATCCGTGTGTCTTTGTGTGCTGATATAATGGCATCTTTATATATCAGACTGGAATCATATTACAGCTAGATAACTTCTCAAAATGCAAAGTTATGAATAGATAAATTTGGCAAGACCAAGCAATTGACTGGCTACTCAAAAATACAAACAAATTCCGAGAGGCCATATCTTTTGATCTCCGGTTGAAATAAAGTTTCTATTTTCAGATTTGTTACTACCCTGTTGTGATATATATATATTTGTCATCGACATGCAAGCCTGCTTTGCTGTATCAGAGCTCATTACTGTGACTAGACGTCTACTTGCTTCTGGGCGAGATCGAAATTTGATCGATTTGGTGTCATTTGGGGTCTACTCATTAAGCTATAGAGTGAGAGAGGGGAAGTTTTAGCGTGTTATATATAAGCAGTGTATACACACGCCAGCCACCGGAAGAAGTCAATTCATTGCTGAAAACTAAGGCGCAAATCGTAGAAGTGGTAACTTTTTTATCTCCAGAGAACTCAGTCGTAATGAAAGTATATATATATATATATATATATATATATATATATATATATAGTGATGATCATCCACGTATACTGTCTTAATATGTATAGGAAAGAATATTAATAAAAAGTTTTGAATTTAAAAATGTACTTTTTTAAATTTAAAAGTACATTTTTAAATTCAAAACTTTTTATTAATATTCTTTCCTATATATATATATATATATATATATATATATATATATATATATAATCTAAACTTATTTATAAGTGGAACTTTGTCTGTGTGTGTATGTGTGTATGTGTGTCTCTGTGTGTGTGTGTCCGATACCTATAGACTCCGAAACTGCTGAAACGATTTTCTTGAAAATCTACACAGTTGTTCTGAAAGAGTCAGCGATTGTTCTTAGCTAGGTTTTGTGTCGAGGTACCCCCGATAAATATCGAAATCGATAATCGACAAAATCGGGTTATAGAAGGAGCGGTCCGATTTAATCAAATTTGATACACTCATAGACAAAGACATAAGAAATGATATTCAGAAGTTTTAAGGTCACAGTTCTTACAATAGTGCAGAAAATCGATAATATATATATATATATGGAAAGATGTTTGTGCATCTGTTTGTTTATCTGCCTGCATGTCTGTATTTTTTCAGCCCTTTTATTTTAGTTTTTGTTTCGGGTTTGGCTCTAACTAGGTATAATTGTAGTTCTTAGTCTCAGCCATAATACCATTTACTCAGAGGACATATTTTAGCCTTCAAAATTCAGTTTCCGACGAAAAAACTTATTTGATTTCGATACCAGGAAATCAAAATTTGACTTACATCCGTTCATTTTTCTTTCATTCTACGGTTTCGCTTTAACTGGAAACAACTATTGCTCTTTAGTCTTTCGTGCCAACGTTCATAGATTCTGAGCTCTAGGATCATGGATTAGTTTTAAAGCTTTCATTACACCCGAGCAACGCCGGGCTTTTCTGCTAGTATATATATATATATATATATATATATGTGTGTGTGTGTGTGTGTGTGTGTGTGTGTGTGTGTGCGTGTGCGCGCGTGCGTGAGTGTATTCATTTTGTAGATTATTTTATTCTTAACATTTTATGATTTTTTTATTATTTGCTTAATAACATAATTAGTAAGAGAAGTTGCAATTTATACTATTCAAGAACGTGAGTGGATTAATGAATCTAATAAAAAATATTACAAATTGTTGGCACACTGTTCTATTTTTTTGAAAAACGTAAAAATAAGTTATAGATATCGGAAACAAACAACAATTTTGAAAATTACCCAGCGTAAAAAACGGCAGTCTAGATTGGAATATACCACGAAGGAGAGATGGGCAACAAATCTTCTGGAAGTAAGATTTATGGACCGATGAGCCTAAGATTAATCCTAGCAACTTGACAGAAAGGCCAAAGTGTAGATAAATAAAGGATCTGCTTATTATCTAAAGCATACATCTAATCGGTGATGCATGGTGGATGCAATGCTCGACTTGGGCTTGCATAGCTGTGAGTAGAACAGGTTCATTCATATATATTGATGGTAGCAGCATGAATTCAGAAGCCTACAGAAACAGTTTGTCTGTCAATTTATAGAGAAAGTCATCGAAAATAATCGAGAGAAATTTTATCCTGCTTCAGGACAACGACCTAAATCATACTGCCAACACAACAAAAGACTTCATCAGAAAAATAAATGCTGACAGTTTTTTGACTGGCCAAACCAATCACCGGTCTTAACCTAATACAGTATGCATTTTGTCTTTTGATGGAAGAATTTCTCAAACCAAAGAACTAAAAAAAAGCTGCATTTAAAGTAAGGAAAGACATAAAAATGTAACAGTATGACATCAGTGGGTCAAAGACTTGACGCGGTTATGGCAACCAAGGTTTATGCAAACAAATATTTAATGTTATTTGCTTTAAAACTCACTGTTCCTTTCATTTGCTTCCCTGAAAATCGAGTGATCTTATAAAAATGGTGGTACATTAGTCACTCAGTTAAGTGCCATACGTGATACACTCTTTTGGGCGATCATGTCTCGAAAGAGACTTGACTGACTGGGCAGAAGATTATCCCACAGTAGGTTGCCATTGCTTTTTGCGGTAGACTGGTTGCCAGCCAAGGCTATACAACCCAATCTGTTGTATTATTTAACTCATAACTGGAAGGAAGAGACAGATTAATATCTTTCCTAAGGGCCTTTGTACGTAAATGTATGCAAGGAATTCAACTAGAATTCGAACTCGGCTCGCCGATTTGTCGTTCCGGGCAGTATCCATTGCACAACAACGCATAATACCAGGAAATAAAAACTGAAATTCTCAATCTTATCCCATATTAATCTTTTGATCTTGAACACCAATGTCTTCCGTAGACAAATTAAAAAAAAATCACCTTGCCTTTCAAATACCTTTGGAGGTGACTGTATATATATATATGTTCGCAACAAACGGACAGGCTTAGAAAAGATTTTATAAGTTATTTTAAAGTCCAAAATATTAACATAACTAGCACCATTAAAACTAAAGTCGTAAAGATGTAACCTTTGAGATGAACAATTGTCTGTACAAACCGTACGCGAGAGATTCACACAATCACAAATTCATCAAAAAGGAATCAAATCAACCACCACTGACTTACATAAATTTCGTTTAAGTACTGGCTTTAGTAACAAGAAAAAGTTTGACAACTCCAAAATTAAATAAATTAATGCTTTAGTAAAAAGAAAAATCAACACAAACTCAGAACTCTGTCAAAAAACAAAGTAAGCAGAAATATACAAAAACTCAGTCGGTCAGTTAAGTGTCATAGGTGATGCACGCTTGGACGATCATATCTCGAACGAAACCTGACTGACTGGGTAGAAAATTATCTCGCAGGAGGTTACCATTGCTTTCTGCGGTAGACTGGTTGCCAGTCAAGGCTATAGAACTCAATTGTCCTGTTATTTAACCCATCACTAGAGGGAAGAGAAGATTATTACCTTTTCCAAGGGTAATTGCGCGTGAGTAAATGCTAAGAATTCAACTGGAATTTGAACTCGGCTCCCCAATTTCTCGTTCCAAACCGATATCCGACGCACCATAACGCACATAACAACTTAAGCGTAAAATTATTTGGTTTTCTCCTCCTTCAGTCGTAATATTGAAAACAAACATTGCAAAAAATTGTTCCTAAATTTGATTCGCAAACGTTTCTACCATTCACTCACTCTAAAAATATTTAACAAAAATAATTATAATTAATAATAATTAGTTATATTTACTGAATAATATCAGTTAGCCTAATACTAATGATAATAAACCTTCTAAAAATAATTACAACTACCGAAAATATAGGACCTGTCCACTGAATGGTCAATGTATGTCCAAAAGTATTATTTATAGAGCGTGAATGCTTTTGCATGATGATGACTTTAAATTCTATTTTGAAACAAGTACTAACAGGTGCACATATTGCTTCAATGACCACATGTTATCTTTAAACAAAAGTAAATGCAGCAAAAGCACTGCTTTATCTATATTATTATTAGAATTTTAATAAACAACAAGAACCCAATTACGTGGAATATTATTGTTTAACCATATCTTATAATGGAAAAGGGGACCTATCCAACTAAATATTTTTAGAAATTTCTCATCTTAAATCATATAAATAACCTTAACCTTTTTTTAATTCAATCAGATAGTTTCCTGTATTTCATTTTGTAATATTTTTCACAATTCATTAGCTGCGTTCATATTGCAACTACATAAACAATTTTATTATCCATTAGACTTATTTTTCTCTCTGCTCATATTGGAACAATTAATCTGAACAATTAATAATACAACTAATAAAAATTTCTTTCGCTCCGTCGTGCTAAAATAGTGTTATGTTTTACCCATGCAAAAGTAGTGTTACAGATTCCGTGAGGCAAATCTGTGATTGGTAAATTCCTAAGTAACATATCGGGAGATTTACATTTATTACAAATCAAAACACACAAGCATTCTCTAGAATAGATATGAAAAACGCGCTACCATAAATTTAGTGGTATATGAGTTCAAAACAATAATAATACACGGAAGATTACGACTAGAAGCTCAAATATACCTGTTTTCGAGGTTTGGCAGATTTCTGATTAAGTATATATATTTTTGTTTTGCTTATCGATCAGAGGGCAAACCTGTTCCTTAACCTGAATCTGTATCTTAGTCTATGTACATTTTTCTGACTATTGTCCTCATCTTGGTTGCCATTTATACGACGTATAACGTTGTACGCTCAGGCTTTCTTAAGGTGCTAGGAATTTTGAACCGAACCCTTTATTACGATCACTGGGGTATATCATTTTTATTCCTTGTGCGAAGCCTCTTTTGGTGTTCATGCTTGTTCACCACTGCTGTGGCCTGGTATTGAACTCACAAATCTTTTGGGGTGAAGTCACTGGAACTAACCAACGCCTATATATAAAAAAAGTGAGTTAAAGAACATATTGTGTCATAGAAAAAATATTACTGAAATTCTTCGATCCTGATTGACACAGATTCCTCTATACGTTTATCCTTGTCTTTCTCACCCCCTTACTTTCTCCTTTCTTTCTTTTACCCGAAAATATTATAATAATAATTATTTATCAATATGGATCACAACCCCTTAATTTCATCTGCATTTTAAAAATAATTTTTTTAATTAAAAATTTTGATTTTAATTTTATCTTCATGTAATTTTTGTCTATTTAAATTTTACCATTGATAGTACCCTGACACTATGAGATTTATTTCCCATAAACATCCAGTGAACTTGAATTCAAATTTCTTAAAGGATCAGTTCGTAATATGCACTTGGTGACTGCATAAAACATAAAACTCGACGTAGAACAATATATATATTTATTAATATATATATATATATATATATATAGTCATCCGCAGACAGATGTCTCGCTGTATCACAGCTCATCAGTACAGTTAGACTCCGATTGCTTTTAACCCAGAATTGAAACCCGACCGAATTGGCGTCAGTCGGCGATTCTACATCTGGGCTATGGGCGCTCGGTAGAAGAAGGAAGACTTTTTTAGCGTGTATATTATCATTATACACGCCCAATAGCCGGAGTGTTCTAATTGTTTACAGAATGAGCGATGCGTACATGCCAGAGTAGGTACTGTTTATCAAAGTCTACCATTATATACGATATAATGAAAGACCCGTAAAAACGGAGAGGCCAATGTAAAAGATTTATCTAATTAATATGAAATATTAAATAGATAAAAAAAGAGATCTCAATGCATATTATCCTGAGCAACATGAAGAAAACTCGGCACATAATTTAAACGGTTATAAATTCAGAATTTATTTAGGCATTTGTAAAAGGTACAAACGGCTTCTTCAAACCCGAACAATCAATTCTTAGTGCCTGGATTCTAGGGTTTTTCAGTGTTTTATTTAGAAGATATTTTGGCAATCAATCAATATATATATAAGCATATGTTAGCTAACATTACTGTCCAATATACACCTAGACAGAAAAGCGTTACTTCGCAAACACAAAGATATAATATTTTTTACCGTTCAAAATATTACCTACATATGTATTTTCAAATTGTTCATTACTTTAATACACGTAACACGTGTCTGAACAATAAGAATTAACCCCAAATCATGATATACCAGTATTCTCTGTCATTGTGTCTTTTTTCAATTTAGCTTTAATAAAAGTGAAATATTTTAGATTGAGCTGCGTCTCCTATTTGTCTTTCCTTTTTATCATCTCGTCGGATTCCGATCCATATATTAAACTCATACATATATTGATTGGATAGTTTGAGCAGAGGCAGTTAAAGTAAACGTCTTATTTGCCACCCACTTTTTGTTTCCTACAACTAAGAATGAAAATGACCTTCCCTCACTTTCCATTCACGACATGAAGCATTACAATAACAAATCGGAAACAAAAATTAACTAAATAAATATAGTAATGGCAATGCTTACTCTTGTTAAACATAAACCGAAATTATTTCTTTTGGTATCTATTAAGCCGAGAGTAAGAAAGGTACAAAATAATACATTTTTATTACATCGTACACCCACGTATATCCTTGTGTCACACCAAGCAAAACTTATTCGGTTAAAGGATACCTACACGGGCATCAATGCGACCTAATCTTGAATACTATTTTCATTGAAGAGATTATTGATCCTAACAGGTCGCTATGCAATAATGACCTTTTGGTAAGCGTAAAGAATTTCAGAGTAATTCATCATAAAGAAATGCTTTGTAAGCTATTTCAGTATAGCACTATTGAAGTATGTTTGGATCTGTGAGATATAATCTTATGGATTTGACTCATTATTCTTTAATATCTATTTTAGAGTGAGTTGCAAACTAGCACCGGTGGATATGTGGTTAGGGCGACGTTCTACGTCCGAGAACAAGTCGGCAGCACTATGCATGCTGTCAACATAAACCTGCATGTCAAGCCCGTGTTTGCTGTAGTGGTTGGTGTCAGCTGAAGTGTGTGTACCATCAATTGACCATCTCAAACAATTTAAAGCCGATGCTTTCAAGTTGAAAGCCTTCTCAAGGCTAAAGAACCTATTGGATAAGCGCACTCTATGAAAAAAATAATATTTAAAATGATAAATAAAAGAGACGAATGAAGCCGAAAGAAAAGACAGTTCCCCATCCCTTGAACCATTCTACCTTTCCATGCGGTGGATATAGTGCCCTATCTTCCAACTTAGAACTCATTTCATGCAAAGGAAATGTCGTTGAGAGCCCAAATACTAGTCCGGAAACGACTCCAACAACAAAGTAGCAATTGTACCTTCCAGACTAGTAGTGAAAAATGATTCCAACATTTACCGGGAGTTCTTCGCTTGTCAATTTGCGACAAATTGTTATAAAACTATTTCTACTGTTGACGTCTGTAAGGAACACTATAAAGACTGACTACATGGTAAAGTTTTAGACTCACTAGAGCTCTTTATTTAAGAGTCTAGACTACTTCATTTACTCAGCGGTAGTGGGCGTTCCTTACTCGACAAAGTTTCCTCTTTTAATATTCATTTTAATTATAAATATATTTATTTTTTATTTATTAGTGATTACCTCTTCTTAACTTTGTATCTTTTATGTTTACCTCCAGATTTTCTGTCTGTTTCTCTTTTTTGGAAATCAACTTCTAGATGAACGAATTCTAGTGACATGCTTAATAGCCTTTTAGTATTTGCCATTATTCGGAAAATTCTTAAAAGATTTTGTACTGTATCTTAGTTCACTTCTTCCTGACTTGCATTTTTCAAAGCTCTTTTAAAATAACCCACAAACCGTTCGGCTTGTCCTTTAGATCTTAGGTGATACGACGTGGTGCTAATATATTCAAAGGTGAACATTTTACAAAAATCTTACAATTCGTGAGAAGTCAATTTTGTACCATTATCCTGCAGTATAGTATTGAAATGACAAATCTTGCAAAAAGTTTGTGTACAAAAAATCCCTGTTACCGAAGACGTTTATTTATTTATTTTTTGCATTTAAAAATTTCAGGCCAACTTGTCAAGTTATCCGCTACCACAAGATTATGTGATCTGTTTATTGAAACTGAAATATCAGACAATTCTTTTTTTAAGTTTCTGTAATTCCACAGAATTCACCAAGAGCCCATATTCTGTGAGAAGTTATGCGTAGCTCTTAGTTTTTTAAGAACTGTCATGTTGATGACACAATACTGGGGGACTTTCAGCATGAGAGCAATTCCCCGATGACTTAATTGTCGTTTTTATTGTTGTAGGTCTCACTGGTTTCAGTGACAAAAAAAAAATGATGAAAAAATAAAAAACAAACTTTACACAAATTTACACAAACAAATAAACAGTAATCTCGTTTTTATATATATATATATATATATATATATATTACATCTTTAGAAAAAATTAGAGCCGGTGGAGGGTAAACACTAAAAAGTAAAATTCAATATTTTTACGAAAACAATCAGCAAAATAAATAAATAAATAAATAAACTTAGGAAAAATTAAAGATTGAAGTTGTTGAAACACAAAAGTTCAAAGTTCCAAAACAGTGATGAGACAAAATTTCATCTGCGCGTCGCTAAACTTGAACTAGTCTGTTGTAAGCACACAAATTGGACTGACTCCGACAAGTTTTTTTACATTTACTGGAGTTTTTTTTATTTAAGAATGTAGAGTAAGAGGTGTGTTATTTAATCACCAACACGAATTAGGCTTCACTTCGCAAAATTCAGCACGTTTTATCCATGAAGCACGACATTAACATATAAACTACCCGTTGGGAAAAAGGTTTTCTTGAGTAGCATTGAAGATCTCGTGGTTTAGCATTTTTTGTCGTCTGCTTCGAGTTTTCATAGATAGGGCTCAAATACTGAACTGGATTACACTTGAAATTCTAGTTTTATTTGATTTTTATTTGACTTTTTATTTTGCAGGTGTTCTAAGTTAATATATATAGTCATCCGCAGACAGATCTGTTTCGCTCTATCACAGCTCATCAGTACGATTAGACATCCGATTGCTTTTTACCCATGATTGAAACCCGACGTCAGTCGGCGATTCTACATTTGAGCTATGGGCGCTCGGTAGAAGGAGGCTATATATATATATATATATATATATATATATATATATCTTTCGCAAGACACCTTGAAATATCATAATGTTTATGCGGAGGTATGATGAAATAATGGATAGTGTCTCGAAATGAAAAATTGGAGTAATGAGTTCGAATTCCAGTTGAGTTCATTACACACACACGTGTGTGTTTTAATTAGTGTGCAATGGTTGAACTAACGCCATATATTTTTTTTAATTTGACGCATGTGTCTTTTATGTTCTTTATTTTGTCGCCTACGCAGTATAGTAGGGTCAATTGGGCATCTTCTGTGACAAAATGAGCGCCCTGACCCAATTCACTCTACGAGAAATTTTGAAAAAGCATGCGACACTGCTAAGAATTCGCGCTAGAAGCTCTCATACGACAATTTCAGAGTGTTTGATTGTCAATCTGTGGACAGCGCAGATGATTCCGTAAGAGTTTGATTACAAATCTACTCAACAGCAAGTAGTCTTTTGAAGTGATCACTACTGTTGCCGACATTATTCCTGCATTCATCTCACTACAGGACTTCGGACTCAATACAGAGACTTACATCAAGTGCCTTGAGGAAGTAGTTCCGCCTTGTGTCAAAGAAATGACTGCTGCAATAACCTATGTATGGAAACAGGACTTTACACCTTGCCAGACCAGCAGAAGAACCCAGTCATGACTGTGAGACAATTTTCGCGACAATATCACCTCTTATGTCTGTCCACATAACTCTCCAGTCTGTAAACTTTTTTTAATTAATATATGTGAAACGCAGTTGATTTAACGACCAACAAAGTTTTTTAAAATCAAAGATGAACAGAAGATCAGGATCATGGCAACATTCATCAACTTCAACAAGAAGACCGCCCAGAATAGATGCAGAAGAATCTGAATTCCTTTGTGACTGTGGATTAAGCTAACGTCGATCATATTGATTTAATTTGCTCTTTAATATTTCAAGATATATTTGTGTAATTTTAGTAAATATATCTGTGAAAATGAGATATCAGTGTTATTTTTTATTTTTGCGTAATTTAGACGACAATTCATTGATCATACACTGTATATATGTTCTCCGTTGTAGTACAGTTAAAGGGATTTGAACATGTGGAGAGCCATGATCGCTTGCGTCTTGAGGTCATATGAATGTGGAAGCTTTTGTTTGTTAATTCCTTGTCTTTTGTGTTATGTTTTGTCGTTTTGCTTGTTATGTATCTAAATCTATATGTGCATATCTCTTGGCTTTATGGAGGAACTCCATCATGTTGATGACACATTTCGGTGGGTACTTTCAGCATGAAGGCAATTCACCGAACACTTCATTGTCGTTTTTGTTGTTGCAGTTCTCACTGGCTTCGGTTTCTGAAATAAAGATCATGAAATAAGATGTACGTATGAGAGTATTGAAAATTTTTTTTGTAATGGGTTTCAAGCTGAGACGTTGTTAAAATCACAAAAAGTAAGCGAATGATGCTAGCTGAGTGTTTGTGAAGTAGATAATAAATTGTATGAAGTAAGACCGATCGTTTTTA
Organism: Ascarosepion bandense; assembly: GCA_037127315.1. NCBI lineage: Eukaryota > Metazoa > Mollusca > Cephalopoda > Sepiida > Sepiidae > Ascarosepion > Ascarosepion bandense. Next base: position 1,554,277 of record JBBBDQ010000612.1, on the reverse strand, counting down.
ATTATGCCCGATGCTGACCAGAGTTTCTCTATAAATATTCATTTTAAGTCAATATATGCCATCTGACTGCGACCCTTCCGTTTTCTAATGTTTGTCGGCCATGCTTACCCTTAACCAAAATGATTCAGACGTTTTCTTTGTAATTTGGCTAGTTCTTTTTCCCCACTCTTTTCTTGCTAGCAATAGAAAATGAATATACATTTCTTTTAGCAAATAGCAGCAATGCAGTATCGGATGTATAGTATTCTCGAACTGCTATGTAATATCGATTGCCCTACAGAGCAGTTAATGTTGGACACCTTTCACGAAGATAAAATAAAATACACATGACAACAGAGATGTACTTTTACAGAAGAAAACCATGAACGGAACATACGGTCAATGAGGAAGTTTTCTGAAAACTGAAAAGAAAATGGTCACTTGTGTTTGAATTCTGAAAAAGATACTTGAAATTTCTGTGGTACCTAATGAGAAAAGTGGGTTTAGCGAATTTAGTACCCACACTCTATATTGAAGGCAAGTGGGGCAGAGTTGAAGAGAATGTAATCTACCTAACAAACTTTTGTAAATGGATAAACAAACAGGTGCTAGGATATATAGTAACGGAGCAGATATTGCTAGAAGATGTGGAGAGCTATGATCTTTGATTTTAGGTTTCAATGATTTTTCAAGTAGTGTTGAAAGGATTCTACTATATTTTCTCTTCTTCCTGGCTTTTCTCATTTTCAGTTATACTTTCCCTTTCATGTGTACTTCCTTTTGCTTTCTGATGTGCGTGTCAAGTTCGATCAGAATATTGGGGATAGTGACTCGTCACATTTTCCTGGTTTTTGTTGTTCTTAAAAATACTTTTCCTTGTACGAAAACATGGTCAGTTTGTGTTCTTTATTTCTATTTGCATGCAATTTTCAAGTAGATTATTCGCGATTTTCGTCTGCTTCTATTGTATTTTTGAGTGTTATATTTTCCAAGCAAACTCTCCTCATTTTATTCCAGTTGCTTCTTTAACACTGATTGTTATCAACCATTATTTTGTAGTTATTGTTCTCCATAGAACTTCCTGATTTACTGTATGCATTTTCCATGTTATTTTTAAGATACTTTGGAAGAACCATCTTTTGTTCCTGAAGGTATTTTCTAATTTTTAAAGATATTGACCAACTTTTTCTGTTATCTAAACTTATTCATAAATGGAACTTTGTGTGTGTATGTGTCTGTGTGTCTGTGTATGTGTCCGTTACCTATAGACTCCGAAACGGCTGAACCGATTTTCTTGAAAATTTACACAGTTGTACTGTAAGCGTCTGCGAGTGATCTTAGCTAGGTTTTCGATAATCGAAAAAATTGTGTTATAAAAGGAGTGGTCCGATTTTAATAAAATTTGATACACTCATGGACAAAGACATAAGAATCGATATTCAGAAGTTTCAAGGTTGCAGTTCCCTACACTATAACTTCAACAGCTTTATGGCAGTTTAAAACAATGTCTCAAAATTGCTCTATTCTCGATAATATTTTAAATAAAATGTATAGCTGGAAAGCAATTTTAATCGTTTCACCCCAAGCAAGGCAGTACTGCCACTGGTGCGCGGGGGGTGCTACATAAAAGAAGGCCGAAAGGTTAGAGGGTGCGCCAGAGAATGGGTAAGAGAAACATGGGAATACTGGTGTGAAGAGAGTTAGGTGAAAAAGTATAGTGAAAAGAAATATATCGTATAGAGGAGGGAGTTTCACAAGCAATACATGCAAGAGAGGAAACTGTCATAGTATAAGAAGTAGTTTCATTTAATTATTTTGACAGTAAAAGAGTTTCCAGTCTAGTTGATTGTGTAAAATCGTGTAGATGGGCACCAGAAAGCAAAATGTTTGCGAAAAAAGACAAAAGGAAGCCACATCTCTTCAGTGAGAAAGTGACTGGAATCGAACTGCCAGGTCGGGATCGATTTACATTGCAGATATTCTTTTGGATTTTGTCGAAAATCCCGAGATCAACAGCCGTGGTGCCCCATCAGATATGACAATAATATTCAATGCACTGGCAGATGGTTGATTTGTATATGTGTAAAATAGATTCAGACGAGAAAAACCTTCATCGCCCGACACAGTGACTTAGGAGTAGATTTAGCTCTTGATTCAATGTAGTTGTTCCACTTGAGGACCGCTGAGAGAGTAAGTCCAAGGAGGCGCAGTATAGCTCTCTTCGGGAAACTAGCATGATCCATGCTGATATGGAGTAAAACGAATTATCTATGGTGGTTAAAACATAACAGCTTCGTTTTAAAAGCAACACAATTTACAAGCCACTTCTTAAACCAGTCGACCACAGATTAGAGGTCCATTTCAAGATCAGCAGCGAGGTTATCTTTGTCTGTCTTGGCATATTTCTTACAGCGGTGGGAGTAAATGTTGGTATCGTCAGCGTAAATATCTACTTGGGATCTAATTTCATCAGGGAGATGGTATGATAGAATCTGTAGTTATGCTTGTTCAACACAATCGTCATTATATGATTTGATAGGTACCAGATTCTGTCAAATACTTTGAAACTATCTAGATCAACATCTGTAGCTTCGCCGTTCTTATCCGGAGCCTGGTATATGAATTCAGTAATGTTCTTTAGCATATCAGCTGTAGACCTAGCCTAGCGGAAGTCGTACTCTCTGTCGGAGATTAGGTTATGGGCTGTTAAATGTTAAGCCACTTCAGCATTGATGATAGACTTGAACACTTGGCCAAACATCAACAAGAGGCTAATATGGCAATAATTAGAGGGGTCTAAGGGTTCTCCAGACTTCTTAAATGCAGGAACAACCGAGGAGAACTTACAGCAAGAATGAAAGCAGGAAGCAGAAAGCAGCAGTTATAGAGTTTGGAGAGGACAGGGATTTTATAATGCTCTAGGTTGTATCGAGCACTCTTTATACAAGTAAATGCATGAACAGTAGATATAAAAAACCTACGTGTTCTACAACCTTGTTACAATATATATATATATATATATACCTTCCTCATTCACTATTTCTCTGTCAAAATTACGCCAACATTCTTTCTGAAAATGTGTTGGTCTGAAAGGATTCCTTAAGTTTAAGAAAAATAACTTTTTGCCTATTTAAAACGGTATTTATATTCTATGGTATCAATTTTTTGTTTTTAAATAAATAAATAAATATATATATATATATATATATATATATATATATATAAATCTAGGTGAAGAGAACCAAAGGTTTTATTATTTTGAGTAGCCATGCAATTATTTTATAATAAACAGTGCGCAATATAATAAATGTAATTATAGAGCTTAATATAATATAAAATATGATTATATATTAGAAATAAATTGTTTGAACATTATTTTTTATCGATATTCGTATTTAAGTAGATATTCTGTTTTTTTTTTTTAATTAAACAGTATTATATATTTATAAAATATCTACCGGCCTGATTATTTACGATAAATTGTTATTACGAAAATGTGTACCATTCGGCAGGATTCGAACCTGCGACCTCAATTTACATATAGGAAGGTGCCATTTGATCTGGCAACGTCTTAGACCTTTCGACCACGAATAGCCTAACACAGATATGGTCATTTGCGATGAATCGAAAATTGTGTTATATAGCCTTGATAAAAACCTCAATTTATCCCTCCCTGAAAAGTAATGCATATATCGCAGAAGTGGAGACTGTTTTAAAATTTTCTTTCTCTAGAGAGCTCAACCGTAAGGAGAGCATAGTTTGCTACCCAAATACACAATATATATATATATATATATATATATATATATATATATATAAGAAAACATTAGGCAGACAATTTATTTCATGGTAAATCAGAGGTTTAGGCCTATTTCAGGCGAACCATCATCAGCTTCCGTCTTTATTGTACAGAACATTTTAAAAGACGGAAGCTGATGATGGTTCGCCTGAAAATTTACCATGAAATAACATGTCTTACTATTTTTTATTATTCGCCCTATATATATTTATATACATATATATTTAAAGTTCTCTTAGATCTTAGAGAGTTATCCTACCACTGTATGTAAAGGATTCTCCTTTGGACTCTTCTATATCTACACAGCATGCTTTTATATATATATATATATATATATATATATATATATATATAAATAATAACTAAATAGACTCTGTAAGTATGTAGGCCGTAAATTTATACTAAAATAAACCTTAAAAAAAACACTAACAAACAGAACCTAATTCCGTTACATTCCGGTGCACTAAGGCGTCGGATAAATGGGGAGAAAAAAAAGAAACCCGCGGAACAAGAACAAAATATTCAATACTCCGCAGCAAAGAAAAAAACCCCAAATGGAACTAACCACAAGAAAAAGTGCTCGATACAAAGTACAAAAGAAAATATACAAAAGTAGAGCAAAGACACACAAAAATCTAAAGCGAGCCAAAACCTACCGTGGTTTCACACTACGGATCGTCAGGGCAAAGCCTTTGCCCTGACGATCCGTAGTGTGAAACCGCGGTAGGTTTTGGCTCGCTTTAGATTTTTGTATATATATATATATATATATATATATATATATATATATATAATAATGTATAAAGTTGTGTATTTATGTAGCAACCCTCTTTATACAAGTTCAAAAATGATAGAAGAGAACTTAAATTTAGTCTTTTATTTAATTTTTTTTCTTTAGAGAAATATAACTCGTAAACGATATTAGTTCTCCGTAATTATTGTGGACAATGAGGTTAGAGGGTTTAATATTTTTCAATTCTAGATAATTAATTTAGTTTAATTTTTTCCCACTGAAGTGGTATATTTCTTTATAATGTTTTTAAGGGAAGATTTATTATGCCTATTGTTAGCATGCATTTGTTTTATATATATTGTGGAATCATAGAGTAGGTTTTGGAGTAATATTTTGTCAAAAACGAATATATCTTTAAAGCACAATAATAATAATTAACAATAATAATTAACAATAATAATAATAATAATAATTATTATAATAATAGCAACAAATCATACTTGTAGCCGCGTAAGCAGTAACCGAAGCCCGGAATACCAATTTAAAACAAGTATAGTCGGAGAAGTGAAGACTTTGTGGTAATGAGGTGGAAAATATCACCCACTTTAGCGCTTGTGCAATATCTTACACATAACGAATACAGACACCGGCTTGATAAAGTGGTCACTGATCTGCATTGATGTCTATGCTGAATCTATGGACTTGAAGTCGACGAGAATTAATACTGCCACAAGCTAGTGATGATGATCGATAACACCCAATCTTGTGGGATTTCAACATCCAAACAGACCGTGTCCTTGAGGCCACTAAGCCAGACATCAATTTCGTTTAAAAAAAGAAATGCCTTTTAGTTGACATAAGTCTTTCTAGATATCATGAATTATTTCTCACTCGTTAACTTCTAACACTCAGATGAAATGTTTTTATCTTTTCACTCTTCTATTGCTATCACGATGACAAATGTTGCTTTATAAACGTCAGATTCTTTCTACTTTCTCGTAAGTTCATAATTGCTTTATTTCCTGGCCGAATGGAAGCAGTAATTTTCTAAAAAAAAATAATGATACATTTTTATTCAATGGTCGTTTTAAAAGTATTTATAGAAGATTAAATACGTTAAAGATGAACGTATTTTGGAACAAATAATTTGCGAAAAGCAAAATAAAATCGCATAATTATTAATTTTTTTACGATTAAAACAAAGGCTATTTTGCCGGTCTTTGTGAAATACACCAAGGCTATTTTGCCGGTATCGATAAAATAGACACCAACATTATATTGTCGGTTCATGTGAAATAGACCAAGGCTATTTTGCCGGCTTTAGGAAAATGGACACCAAGACTATTTTGCCGGTCCCAGTGAAATGTTATTTTGCCTGTTGCGGTAAAATAGACACCCAGGCTATTTTGCTGGTAATTATAAATAGCGTTTTAGAACTAAGAATTCCATTATTCAAAAATCATCCAATGACAGCGATCTGTAGATACTTGTCAGTGATAAAGACCGTCAGCGAAGTGATTGTGTGAGCTGTATAGGCAGGAATTGAACAACATGGTTTCTGAGGTCTAGAGCTGTTGTCGTCAGTGGGTGCACCTGAATGATTATCCGTGAGCATGAACGGATTTTATTAAAAATAAGCAGACACAATATTTGCAATTTATTTTATCTGGCATATATATATATATATATATATATAATATGAAGAGGGGACATGAAGAAATGTACTGTTAACGTTTATTTTTAATTTTACAGTGTCAATACAAAAGTAGACATAAATTTTATTGCAATATAATTAACTGAAAATTTTCGCAACACAGAATTTACCATGTTTCAGAATCATATTTTTACTGTGACTCCGTCTTTAAAAGATCGTTTTTGGGGTGAATGACGGAATTTATTTTTCCAATGTAAGAAGTGCTTTGATAATAATGAAATATAAACTGTTGTGGGATCCCCTTTTTTGTATACAAGAATGAACTCGCTTGATGTGTACATATAATCCTGAATATACAAGGAACGGCAGGTGTAGAATTGTAAGTCTCAGATTTACCTCTACTACTATGGCGCTGTCAGCTTTCTGCCTTCGGGTAGAGAGCGCTCTCTGCTTAGGAGCATTAACCCAGTCGTGGTTCCGCCGAAGGGTAGAAGCACGACTGGGGAAAAATAGACAGGTATTTTTTGGCTGGGCCATATAGCCCGGAAATCCCAGTCATAACTGACCATGTGTCACATGTTGCCCTTACTGGGAGGGACAACTAAATATAGTTGTAGAATTGTAAGTCTCGGATTTACCTCTACTACTATGACACTATCAGCCCTCTGCCTTCGAGTAGAGAGTGCTCTCTGCTTAGGAGCATTAACCCAGTCGTGGTTCCGCCGAAGGGTAGAAGCACGACTCGGTAATAATAGACAGACATTTTTTGGCCCGGCTATATGGCCGGAAAGACCCACGATAAAATAACCTTGTGTCACATCTAACCTTACGTGGGAAGATTGGTAAATACCGTTGTAGATTTGTAAGTCTCGGATTTATCTCTACTACTATGACACTGTCAGCACTCTGCCTTCGGGTAGAGGACGCTCTCTGCTTCCGAGCAGAGAGCACTAACCTAGTCATGGTTCCGTCTAAGTGTAGAATCACGACTCGGTAATAATAGACAGACATTTTTTGGCCCGGCTAATTGGCCGGGAAGACCCACTATAAAATGACCTTGTGACACATCTAGCCTTGCGTGGGAAGTTTGGTAAATACCGTTGTAGAAGTGTAAAGACTTGCATAGTGGGTCAGTATGATGGTGCAGAATTAGCTTGAGTTGTTTGGATATAGACTCATTACTGGGACATATTTCATTTCAAGATTGTATATATTTATTTCTACTAAAAGCATTCCTGAATTGACTAACCCGTGTTTCAGTTTGTATATCTTGTTCATTATAGCTTACATTTTTTATCTCCATATCTGTTTTTGTCATTTATTATTTTGTGTGGTTTCTCACCCGGAATTCACAACATAAACATTAATATACATGACAAGAATCGACAAAATAATGAATGCCGAAGACGTCACACTATACAGAAAAAATATCGCTTTATTCAAACACAAATAGGTTTTAAAATAAGGAAAATCAAAATAAAAAAACTAAAAAGGTAATATTGGTATAAATAAAAACAGATTGTAGAAACAGTATAATAAAAAATAGGAATAACGCTAAATTGACGCCTTTTTAATACAGACAAGTTAAGAATAAATAAATGACACTTTAATTAGAGAAATCAGAAGCTATTTATACCTTGTTTGAAAAGAAAAATTTCGTTAGTCATACCAAAAATACTAGCTTAAAGACGAAATAATATTAAAATATGATTCCAAAATATGGGAAATTCTGCGTTATGAAAAGGTTAAATTAATTATATTACAAATATATATATATAAAGACATCCGCAGATAGATCTGTTTTGCTGTATCACAGTTCACTAGTACGGTTAGACTCGATTGAAACCCGACAGAATTGGCGTCAGTCGGCGATTCTACCTCTGGGCCATGGACATTTTAGCGTGTATATTATCATTATACATGCCCAATAGCCAGAGTGCTCTAATTCATTTACTGAATGAGCGATGCGTACAGGACAGAGTAGCTACTGTTTTTCAAAGTCTACCTCAAAGATCTGCTTCACTGTATCACAGCTCATATATATATATATATATATATATATATATATATATATATTAATCGGCTTCACATGTTGCAAATTAGAAAAGCCACAAACACAAGTAGGTTATTGGATATGGAAGATTTTGAAAAAAACATTGCTAAATTTGAGGACAAAATCAGTGAAAAAGTAGATAGCGATTGACATTGCATTTAGATTTTTACGGGTTAAAGTTGGTTGGAAAACACAGAGCCGGAAGTGAGATCTACTAGTGAGAATTGCATTAAAATAACCGTTAACATAGAACTTACAGTTATATTTAGCCATGCATTGTTGGTCATTTTGTTATAAATATATTGTTGGTAATTCAAGTATAAAATGAATTGCCGATCAGTTTGCTTTATAAATGTTTTGTTGGGAAGTTTACTATAAATTTGTATTCTTGTTAATTTATAATACGATCCCTGCCTGAGTGAAGCCAACATTTGGTCGATTCTGCCCACTTAGTTTTGTTGATCTCGGATTAGTCAAAGCAGGATTACTTGTTATCAGTTGACGAGGCTGATCCAGACATGCGAGGGATTGGTATATAATGAACACCAGATTTAAGACCTCAACGACACGATATAGATTTATATATATATACATATATATTTATATATATCGAATGAATACAGGATTTATAAACTGGTGACACTGAACGGTTGGCAGGTAATGTAATATTGTTTTAATAACAATGTTTTCTGAGTCGGGGTTTACTCAGTTATCTTTTAGCAGTACGTCCGTTTCAGTCCGACTGTATTATTCAAACCGCCATACAAATCTCTTTCCATCTTCTCATCCCAAACAAGTTGTGTTTATGTGGTGGTGGTTGAACTGAACTAATTTCTACTTGCATTCTGGTTTTATTAAAGAAGCACCCAGACCGGAATTGCAAAGTTAAGTATGGGGTTTCTATTCTCCCTCCCTACATATATGACTTACTATCTTGACATGTAAGGAATATCATTCAACATTTCAACTCCAAGTTGAAGGGGAGAAAAAAAAACACTCCCTGTTATTGTTTGTCTGCGCTTATCAACTGTCCTAGTAATTAGTACATAAATCATTCTCAAGGCTTAATTTTTACCTAGGGTCACATGTCGTCAAAACCAATTGACAAATATTTTAAATAAAATTAGGTAACTAGCTTTGATAAATTCGCTTACTTCTCTCAACAAAAGGATTTGCACTCAGTGAGTCCTGCATTTGTATTTTACATTTTTTAACAATTCGGCTACTTTACCCGCCAAAAATAATTGTATTCTCCAAGTTTAGAAAAATTTCTCGTCATCTTGAAAATCACTTAAAATGAATACAAGTAATCTGAAAATATGGTAACCATTATATATATATGAATAAATAAATAAATAAAAAGGTATTGTTGGTATTTTTTCTATAAAAATCTATCTTTATACTTTCACAGTGTTTTGTATTTGTTTGCCAGTCAGTCAATGAAGTGCCATACGTAATGCACACTTCGGCGATCATGTACATCGCCATTACTTTTTGCTGTAAATTCGTTGCCAACCCAGTTTGTCCTGTTATTTAACCCATAACTGGAGGGAGGAGAGACAGATTAGAACATTTCTCAAGAGTATTTACGCGTAAGTGAATGCAAAGAATTCAAATGGAATTCGAACTCGGCTCTACAATTACTCATTCTGAACCGATATCCAATACACCACAACTCACATCCAGCCTATTACTACCGCTCTATTGCTGCATTTAAATTCAAAAGTAAGAACAGGTTAAAAAAACAGAAATACCAAAAAAATATCAAAAAAACATCTTGAATCAAACATTTATTCTGGGCTTGAACCCTAAAAATGAATTTAGATTTCTCTAAACTTTCCACATTTATAAACTCATTTTTGTTTCCAAAATCCAACTTTTGCAGTTAACATATTTTCTAACATTCTTTTAATTGTTACAGTTGAAAAGAAAATTTGTGGGAAATGCACAACATGGAATCTTCAAACCAAATTCTGTTTATAGTGAATTTGGTTACAGCTAATAATTTTTCCAGATGTTGATTTTACAAAAGAAAATGAAAAAATAAAAGAAATGGAATTACGTCTTTTTCTCATTAAAGGTGATTAAATATTCAGTTCTAATGCGATTATCCTTTTTAGCCTGACCAATTATGGTAAACCAACTTTTGATTGCGTGATGGTTATTTTATTAATCTGCTTAAAAGAATAGTTAGAATATTAGATTTTCGAGACAAGAACAGTTCTTTCTCTTGCAATTCTATTTTTGATTTACTTTTTAATAAATCATTTTTCTTTTCTTAAAATGTGAGCTTATTCTAGAGTAGCGTTACCAGAGCAACCCTGCACTACTCAAAAGTAATGATAAAAATATATGCATGTTGCGACTGGTATTTATATAGATTATCCACAGAGAAGGTATCTATCAAATATGTTTAATATTATTTTCTATCTTGTCCGGGGTTATCACAATTATACTTTTTAATTATTTTACTCCAAGCAAAACGATAATGCCTTCAGAATGCAGAGGTTTACAGAGAATGAGAAGACTTCAGTGAGAATTTAGCAGAAATCTACAGTGTTTTTGCTTCTGAAATGGCATATAGACTTCAATCACTTTCCCATTCGTTCTACCGTAACTTACTTGCGGTTTTGTAATAAATATTTTTATGCCAAATTTTTGTTAATCATTTCACCCCAGGCAAAGGAATTATATTAATAAGATGCAAGGGGGTTACAGGGAATGAAAGCAAATGAGAAGACCACTAAACCTAGATTTGATGGTCAGGACATTTAGTATGGTTTCCATATCAAGTCTTATTCAGTAAGTTCACTTCAGGGAAAATACCACGTGGCTTCCCTCTTCGAAGATACAAGGGCAACAAAGAAAGCCACTGGACTTGAGCCTAAATCTTTTGAAATACAAGCACAACACTGTGCCAACTGGCGATGTTACATCACAATTAAAACCGATACTTTGAACCCACCAGCAGAGAAAAAAGAAGTCGGACAACAACAGACAAAGGTTATACAAAATCAGCCTCATTGTTCACCAGCATTAACCCGCTAGGGCCATTCGTATCATATTTGATACAGTATGAAAACAAGCCTTGAAAGAAATATTTTCCTGAAAAATTTTTTAAGAGAAATATTTTATAAATTTCAAATGAAAGCAGTACTGACTGCTCAGTCAATGAATACCAAATGTTTCCTTATAGGGAAATACCAAATGTTTCCTTATAGGGAAATACTGTATCAAATATGATACGAATGGCCCTATAGGGTTAATATGCAATCAATGCCATCGTCTCTTTCATTAAGAATTTGGCTACATAATCCTGAACGTCATCATCATAAAGAAAGTGATCAGAAAAGAAGAATTCATTTCTTAGTTATAAGATAAAACTGACGATGACCATAATCACTGGTCCTGTTTATATTAAATTTAAGTCTCTACTATGCAATCCCTGGCTTGAAATTAGTTAGTTTTATCGTCTAGCTTAGGGTAGGTGTTGTTCGAAGGAAATATAATATTGAAATATTTTATTTCAAACTCCGTCATGTTTATGTGTGTATGCATGTAATTTTGCGTACGATAAATGGCACAGGCACATACAACAGAGAAATTACATGCGCAAATTTAAAGTATTACTATTGCTAATGCCGTTAGATTATCTGGATCAATTTACATCTGAATAAGTCTTGAGACTGAAGTACTCGAAATGTTGTGATAACAACCAATATAACGTCATTAGTTTGACTGCAAATAGTGTAAATAATGATAAGTGCTCATATCAGAAATTCACTCAGTGACTAATGATTTTAAATTCAATCCCTGGGCCGGGTAGTATAGACTCAGAATATGTCGAAACATGATTGTCAATCACTGAGCCGTAGTAATAAAAAAGCGTGGAGATACTGACAAATGATAAAAATCCCCTCCTCACGGTTGAATAGAAGGTTCAGTTTGAAATTGTCTGATGATGAACCAATGGCATAACGACTGAAACTTTATGATAATACCAACGAGGATAAGGATATAAGTTTTACTATAAAAAAAATGTAAATAATGATAACTAGTCATTTCAGAAATTATAATTGAAGTGAAATATTTCTGAACACTTTTAGAATTACCAATAGTCAGATTCAACATGACGGCTGTCTATATCAGTGTATCGCTAAAATTGTCCATCAGCATCTCGGGAGACACGCCCTGAAGCATGTTTGGTTTTATATTTATCTTAATAAAACCATATTTCAAAATGACTTCATGATATTGCATTGTTGGCGACTTTTTCTTTTTCAGAGGAATGGTGCAGGTTGGGGTTGTCTGTCTCATATTTCTCACATTTTTACCTGTGGGTGTGTCTGTCAGTGTATCTGCTGGTGGGTCTGTTGGCGGTTTTAGCTTTCTCTTATATACAAGCAGAATTTTTGTAAATAGAAAGCGACTATAACAATAACAACAATAATAATAATGAAACTTCTCTGTTAACTTTCACTATTGGGGTAACAATCAAAGTTTTAGTACAAGAATTACCTTGGTTTAAATGAAGGTGAAGGAATTGACTATAAAAATAAAAGAAATAGTGCGCTAAGCGTACTATAGAAAGAAGCGACTGACATTAAGATCTGGTCTGAATTATTATAACAGAATTATGACCATTAAAAGCCTTGTATTTCGAGTGGTTCAATATAGTTTCAACATTTTGAATTAGAGTTTAAGTAAAATCAGATGAATTCATTCTAAGACAAAAAAAGCTTCTTTCTAATCATAAGATGATCCAGACCGTCTTTAAACACCCTTTAAAGAAGATGAAAAAGAGCTTATTCAGCTAGAATTGTCATACAAAACAATAACTATTAGCTTAATAACATACATCGAGACAACAAAGGGCTGAATGAAGCTGTCAAATAATACGATAACAGAAGACAAATATTCTATCATGACAGAAGGTTTTAAAAACAAACGCGATTTACATTTAGTAGATTTTGTATAAAATCAAAACAGACTCAAGAACCAACTGTTGCAGTAAAGCATATGAAAAAGAAAACCAAGGATAAAGCTCTTGAACAGATAAAACAACTCTGAAAAGACAAATCTCTGCATGGTCAATATCCAAAACGAGCAAATAAACCCAATCTTTATAAAGTCAATACTCATCGATGGTAACGAGCACTTGCAGTAAAGGCTGAAGCAGAAGACTTTATTTTTGCAGCGCAAAACCAGAGTCTTTTCACTAATAATATTCAGGTAAATATCATACATAATAATATGGATCCAAAATGCAGGTCTTTGTGACAAATATAAGAAAACTATAGATAATCTATTCACAGGCTGTTCTGTACTTGCGACAAATAAATATAAATTCGTCACGATAGAGTGTGGCAATATTTACAAAAGCAAAATGTGAAAACTTCAGAAAATATGCAAACAAACACTGATATGAATATCAACCAGCAACGGTTACAGAAATAGAAGATATCACAATTCTTTTTTATAGACATGGCGATTGCCACAAATGATTATAACATTCGTTATGATAGAGTGGGGCAATATTTACACTGGACAATGTGCAAACACCATGGAAAGTATGTAAACAAACACTGGTATGAAATTCACTCAGCACTAGTTACAGAAATAGAAGGTGTCACCATTCTATGGGATTACACCATCTACACAGACAGAAAAATTGAAGCAAACAGGCCGGACATTATTGTTAAAAACAAAAAACAAAAAAAAAAACAAGCTTGCCTATTAATTGATATGGCTTATCCAGCGGATTGTAACATAGCAACCAAGGATTTCGAAAAACTGTCAAAATATAAAGACCTGGAAATTGAAATAGAAAAAAATGTACAAATTGAAAACAATAATTTTACCAGAGATAGAGGGTGCACTCGGAATGATAAAAAAATGGAACAAAAGAACACATTGAAAGAATCCCTGGAATCTCTAGCATAAGAGATATAAAAAAATTATCTTGTAAAGTACAGCCCAAACACTAAGAAGAACTTTGTCTATGTAACGCTAGGGATGTTAGGGGAGATAAAAAAAACATGAAATGGAGCCATAACAACACACCACGACCTACCTTAAGCCTTTTCACGGACTTGGTAGGTAGTACAAGCATAGCAAAAATTGATTCATGAATAATAATAATAATAATAATAATAATAATAATAATAATAATAATAACTGTTATGTCCGAAGGGCCATAGATAACACGGACTCGGATATAAGGTGTAATATTATATTCTCAGGAAACATAATACAAAGGTAAACGTGGACTGGAGAGTACTTTCAACTCGCAGGCGTCCTGACTCACTCATTCACTCATTCTGTGGTTACTCCTCAGGGACTTCACACTCAGAGTTGGTAGCCATATTTTAAAGGTGTGGACGAGTCTATTTGTAGATAGGTCCCCACAATAATAACAAAAACAAATTGAAAAAATATCAAAGAATAAAGGCCTGGAAATTAATTTAGAAAAAATGTGGTAATTGAAAACAAGAATAGTATCCATGATAAGAATCATAAAAAAGGGACAAAACAATACATTGAAAAAATCCATGGCAATCCCAGCTTAAAAAATACAAAAAAATTCTCTTGATAAGTGCAGCCCACGCACTAAAAAGAACGTTGACGCTGTAACGCTACTGATATTATGTGACTTAAAAAAAAACAAATGAAGTGTGTTCCTAATAACATAATACAACCTGCATTAGATCTTTCGCAGAGTTGGCAACTAGTGTGAAAATAGCAGTAATCGAATAATAATAATAATAATAATAATAATAATAATAATAATAATAAACCATCGTCTTTCTCTTTGAATTCCAATTGCGTCTCTGTCAGCTGTCGCTTGGCAACCCATTTAGAAGAAGGAAAACTTCGAACAACAAACCGCAACTCAAGGTGTTAATCGTGCCGAGGAACGAATGGCTACTGTGTTATGAGGTCACAAACGATTCCCTACAGGCTTCGGGACCCTGTTTGTAAAAGACCGTTACCCAACATGTCGGACAAATTTGGGTGGCCTTTTTGAGTCTTGTGTCACGCGTGGCAAAATATGAGAATTACAAATAGAAATAAAAACGACCAGTATGGCTCTTCCAGTGGATAAACAGGGAGCCCATTCTTCACGAGGGAACCTACCTGGGGTCGAAAAATCTGCCATACCAACAAAATCCTAGACAAAGAATTAATCTTCAGGTCCCCACAACCAGGATAATCCTAATGATGGCCCTGAAAATTCTTCAGCTAGATCTATAATCGTATATTTAAAGAAAGAAAAAATAAAATGATCTCATGAGGAGTACAAAGTCGTTTTGGCTTCATTTCATGAAGCGTTACTCAAACCTCAAAAAAAAAAAAAGAAAAAGAAAGAAAGAATCACTCGCCAAACATATGACATTTGGAGAGAAAAGACTGGGCAAACAAATAGAAAGTACATTGACGAAATAAATTTGCCAATGTACGAAGATACATCATTCGTAATAACCGATTGACACAGGCTGAAATTAATGAGATTAAAAGAATTGTAACCAGAATAGACGAATCTACAAAATATGAAAAAGAACCGGAATCAGAAATAAAATGTAGTAAGATCAAACAAGCCACAGGTCATAATGTAGAAACCGTGATACACATAAATCACTGTGAAGATAATGCTGTAAGTTTAAAAGTGCTGGAAAGGTGTGATCTGAGTCAGTTACAAGACGGAAATAAAACGAGTTCAGAACACATTTAACATAATTATATTACGGAAATCAAGAACAGTATTCAAGAAGCCAAGAAAGAAATCAAGAACCATATATGTCAAATACAAAATATTGCAATGGAAGAACGAGAACAGCTCCCAAAATTACAACCAACAACGCATAACCTCGAAACTATTAAGCTCTACAATGCAGCACTCAAATTAATTTTGAATGAAGAAGACACTCATATAAATCTCAATGAAGCAATATATGCATCAGCAATAGCAGCAACAAAAAAATTAAACATGAAATTAAAAACAAGGCTGTCTCGCAGACATGAAGAACAACCTTGGAAACGAAAAATAGAAAAAATAGCGAACAACTTAGAAGTGAACTATCAGTACTCGATGAACTGACAAGAGGAATAAATGTAAGAACTGGAACAGGCAGAAGAGTCAAAAGAAAATACAACATTAGAAATGAAAATGAAGTCCTATCAACTAAGAAAAATAAAGCAAACAATACAACTGAAAGCTCAAATAATAAGACGCTATGAGAAAAGATGAAGATTCTACAGACAAAACGGTATTTTTTCAAACCGACGCAAAGAAATTTTACAGGGAAATAGGTAAAAAAAGAACTGAAGTGATATTCCCCACCGAAATGGAAGAAGTTATACAGTTCTGGGAAAAAATATGGGCTTGCCCTAAAGAACATAACAAAGAAGTAGATTGGATTGCACAAGAGATAGAACGAATAAATGAACCAGAACAGACATTGGCTGGAATCACAGAAGATGTTAAATGTACACTAAAAAAAAGTACAAAATTGGAAATTTCTGGGTATAGATAAAATCTAACTCTTGGCTATATTATTTAAATACAGCACATAAAAAAAGCCAATGAACTTGAAGGAATAGTTAACGATCCCACTAAATTTCCTGCATTACATTTCTTCTACCCAAGAATAGTGACACAAACAACCCGAAAAACTACAGACTAATTACATGCCTTCCGACAACATACACAATATTAACATCTATTTTAACAAAACAGACATTTCTTTTTGGGAAAAAATGACATTTTACCGCTTGAACAAAAAGGGTGCAAACGTGGCTGTTACAGATGTAAAGACCAATTGCTTATTAACAGAATGATCCTGGAATGCTACAATGCAAAGAAAAATCTTAGTACTGCCTGGATAGATTATCGTAAGGTAGTCGATAGTGTACCACATTATTGGATTTTAAAGACTTTAAATATATGCAAGATATCACTCATCATCATCAATTTCATCAAACAATGCATGTCGATATGGAAAACAACCCTTTACCTCAATCATATAAATGGAACCTATAAGTCTGGTAAAATAAACATCAAAAGAGGTATATTTTAAGGTGATTCTTTGTCTCCCTTGCTATTCAGCATATCATTAATAGCGCTAACCAGTCAACTTAACAAGACGGAATGTAGTTATAAAATAGCACAAAAGAAAATAAGCCATCTATTTTACAGGGATGACTTAAAGTAGTCTGCTTAGAATGATAACGAGCTGGAATGTCTTCTGCAAAATGTAAAATGCTTCAGTGAAGATATTGGAATGAAATTCAGTTTGAATAAATGTGCTAAAGCTACAGTTTTACGTGGATCGCTACAACAGACATCCTTAATTAGCTTAGACCCCGCTGTAATAATAAAATAATTAAAGCCAGAAGAGGTTTATAAATATCTAGGTGTAAATGAGTGAGAAAATTCACCATAAAAATGAAATAAATAGTGCGTAAAGAGTACTATAAAAGGCTATGACTGATATTAAAAACTGATTTGAATTCTCAGAACAGAATAATAACCATTAATAGCCTTGCAATCCAAGTTGTCTAATATAGTTTCAACGTCTTAGACTTGACTCTAAACGATATCAGGCGAATGGAATCTAAAACAAGAAAGCTTCTTTCTAAGCATAAGATGCATCATCCAAAGGCTGATGTAGACCGTCTATACATATCCCGTAAAGAAGGTAAAAGAGGTCTTATTCAGCTAGAATTGTCATACAAGACAGCAACTATTGGCTTACTAACATACATAGAAACAACAAAGGACTGGATGATACAATTGGTTAAACAACATGAAGAACGAAAGAAAAATATTCATTTACAAAAGAAGGCAGTAAATACAAACAAGATTTACATTTAGGAGGTTCTGTAGAAAAGCAAAACAGAAGGCAAGAACCAACTATTGCGGCAAAATGAAAGCCAGAGATAAGTCTCTTGATCAAATGAAACAACGCTGTCAAGACAAACCTAGGCAGGGCCTATATCCAGAACGTGCCAATAAATCCAACGTTGATGAGGTTAATACTCATCGATGGTTACGTGCATCTGGATTAAAGTCTGAGACTAAAGGCTATATTCTTGCAGTGCAAGACCAAAGTTTTTTCACTAGGAACTTTCAGGCAAATATTATACATGAAATGTGGATCCAAAATGCTGGTTCTGTGATAAACACCAAGAAACAATAGACCATCTAATCTCAGGATGTTCTGTACTTGCCCCAAATGAATATAACAATCGTCACGATAGAGTGGGGCAATATTTACATTAGACAATGTGCAAACACTATGGAAAATCTGTAAACAAATACTGGTATGAACATCACCCAGCACCGGTTACAGAAATAGAAGATGGGACCATTTTATGGGATTACACAATCTACACAGAGAGAAAGATTGAAGCAAATAGGACGGATATTATTGTTAAAAACCAGAAAGAAAAACAAATCTGAAACAAGAAACTACAAAGAACTGAGCAAAAGTATCTACGTACTCAGTTCCTTCTCCGAAGAAAAATACTGATGAAGATAAGTTTCATACCCACAAGTGGCTAAATCATTCAGAACATATAAGTGTGAAACTGAATTCTTGTTGCACATGATCAAAGCTTGCTTACAGGCAACGACCAAGCTCATACCTTGCATCATATTACAAACCCAAAATGTATTTTCTTTGACCAATACAAAGAATCAACTCATTTCCTTATCTCGGGATGCTCAATACTCAAAGCCAATGAGCACAAAAGTCGTCATGACGGGTCAGGTCAGTCTCTACATTAGGATATCTGTCATTATCACGGGATAAAAACTGGTATATGTCATCAACCTGAATTCGCAGCTGAGGGACTTGCTGCTACCATTTTTTAGTATTTTTCTACTAACACACATAGAACAATATCAGCAGATTCCTCAGATATAATAATAAGAAAACCTAGATTTTTCTCTATGCAGTGACCACAATTAAATTAGTTTCTCCTGATTGCATTTCTAATTACATCAATTGATACAAAGATTTGTTGTTTCTTGAAACAACTGTTTAAGACTTGAGGGCATCCGGTATTACACAAATCTAGGGTAAATAATAATAATAATAATAAATTTTAATTATTGTTAAGAACCAGAAAATAACTTGTCTATTAATTGATATGGCTTGTCCAGCGGATTGTAACATAGCAACCAAGGAATTCGAAAAACTGTCAAAATATAAAGACCTGGAAATTGTAATAGAAAAAATGTGGAAATTGAAAACAAGAAATCGTGATAGTAGGTGCATCTGGAATGATAAAAAAAGGAAAAAAAAACATTGAAAAAATCCATGGAAACCCAAGTTCAAGAAATATCCAAAAGTAGTACTGCCCACACACTAAGGAGAACACTGTCTATCTAACGCTAGGGATGAGAGGGGAGATAGAAAAAAACGGAAATGAAGCCATAACAACACACCACGACCTGCGTTAGGTCTTCCCGCAGACCTGGTAGGTAGTGCGGCCATAGCAGAAATTATGTCGTCAAATAGTGAAGAATACATAAATATATATGTATGTCTACGACTATATCGTGTTGAATACACGGGTTCGTGTCCATTCACCGAAGTTAGCCAACCTCGAACTTGGTTAATACTTAGATGGATGACCGTTTGGAAATACCATGTGTTGTAAAAGTAAGGACCAAGAATGGTTCACTGGTCATCCAGGTTTGGGGCTGGGCGCAGAGCTAACAACACTACCCCACAAAAAACAGTTTGTTACAGAAACAATAACAAAATTTACTGCCTTACACACCACTGTGTGTAAATAGGGGGAGATGATGCATATATATGCATATATATATATATATATATATATATATATATATATATATAAACAGTCTTTTCGTCGTTCAGAACTTGAATATTGCTTAAAAAGTAATAATCTTAATATTACAGGGCTTAATGAGGATAACATTTGAAACACAAAACTAGATCTGTTCTGTTTTCAAGTCGAAAGAACCTTCTCACCTCCCCCAAATAAATTCATAAGAACATTCTCAGCCCCTCATCAAATAAATTCTGTTATTTATTAATATGATTGTGGCTGCGGCGTCAGCTACATAGGGAGAACCACTCATCGGCTTAAGACTAGAATCAAACAGCATGTTTCAAAGAAAATCAGGAACCATACCTGACAAGAAAATGGACTTATAACATGTATTGTTCCTCAATCTATGAACATCTTATAAAAATAGAAAGTGTGCCATGGAGTTTAATGTGGACTGGTTTTCTGTATTTGCCAATGCCCATTTATTTTTCTTTTAGAAAGTACTGGAGTCTATTTACATCTGGTCTTAGTGGGCCTTGCTGTGATCAGGTTGTAGGAGTTCATTCCATTTTCATTGACCGATTCATTTCTCACACTTGTTATACTTTATAGTAAGGTCGCCAAATTAATAACTTAGATAAGCGCGAGCGAAACCGGTTGGTTATTTTTTTAATTTGATCATCATTATGCGCTGTAATATTAAAATCCAGAATAAGATTGGTAAATAATCCGAAAGAATCTTAGTAATATCTCTTAAATATTAAAACTATTCAGAGCTCAATTTAAACTTAATTTACAGAGCAGATATTCATTTAATTATCTGTATATTGAGATCACATTTTGTGGGGATAGTTATTTCAACATATCAGTTCGAGACATGTATTGTCAACCCCAGTTAATGAAAGAATGGAAAAATATCTTGTTCTGAAAACAAGTGTTAGTAGAAGGGATGAGGAATGTTGGTTACGATAGGGTCAAACAGAGAAAAATTGTTGTAGTAATTTTCTTTTTTTTTAATAAATAGCAAGTGGTTTGACCATTGGTCATAGGTTGTAGGTAGGAAAAGGCTTCAGATTTACCAAATTTACATTCTAATCTATGTAAGATAAGAAACATAAATAAATGGAAGAAAGAGATAACTAGTGAAATTTAAATTTATTACGGTGGCGACACATGCTAATAAAAAGTACGTTAATATATTGAAATTTTAAAATCCAAATTCTTTCAGCAAAACATAGATTACAATTATCACCTAAACTATTAGGAGTACGTGCCTTGCCTAACGTCTCCCACTTTATTTGTGGGTTTTGGCCTCCTTCTTTCAATTCCCAGTATGTGTCTTATACATTATGATTGGGTTTGTTAAGGAGTGCCTATCCGTATAAAATTTTTGTTTCCGAATTCCCGCCAAAATTCCGATATACACGGATATTTTTCCATGTTCTTTTCAAAGAGATGTTAGCTTGGTAGATCACATTTGCAGATCTACAATTACCTCCTATAACAACCAAATTCTGAGTTTCAGTGAGTTTAATCTAGAACATTAGATTATAGCCTCCTGCAATTGCAGATCCATAGAAAACTGTCCGGTGGATGGTAAATGTAGATCTACAAATGTAATCTACCGAGATCCAATCTCTCTAAAGAGAACAAGGAAAAATATAACGTGTATATCGAAATTTTGGCGGGGGATTTGGAAAAAAGATTTTTTATACATAGACACTCTTTTATTAACCAGACAGCTCTCTCCCGAAAATATTGGGAATTGCATAAAGAAAGCCTAAAACCTCAGATAGAATGGGAGCGGATTGGCACAGCACGTACTCCTAATAGTCTAAGTGATAATGTATTCCATCTTTAGCTGAAAAAATTAGGATTTTAAAATTTCAATATCAGAATGTATTTCTTAATAAACGTAGCGAACTTATTAGCATGTGTCGGCAGCCTAATAAACTTAAATTTATATAGATTAGAATTTAAATTTGGTGAATCCGAAACCTTATCTTACCTACAACCGCAGACCCAATGGTCAAATCACCTGTCTTCCACTAGTAAAAGAAAATTGCTACTACAATTCTCCTCTGTTTGACCCTATCGTAACAATAATTCCTCACCACGTCTAATTCCAAGTTTTCGGAACAATAATTTTTCTCTACTCTTTGATTTACTGGGGTTGACAATGCAAGTCTCGAACTGACATGTTGAAATAACTATCCCCACTAAGTGTAATCTGAATTTTTATATATATATATATATATTACATTCTGTCACGCACAGTGTGGAGAAGTTGTGAGGAAACAGCTAGAAATCATCTCAAATATTTTGCTGTCAATGTTTTAAGGAAGCGATACAAACGTAGTATATTATTATTAATCATAATAGTCATAATAACAGCAGCCGTACCAACTCTTAATAATTATAACAGCATTAATAATAATAATAATAAATGCCGATTCTGTGATGGATATCCATAAAAGTTTGACTGTCTTATATGAAGATGCCCAGTATTAGCTTCCACGGAACATAAAATTCAGCATGATATATGGTCTAATATCTGCACGGCAAAATCCGAAAGTTTTATGGGAAGGAAACTGCAATAACTTGGCATGAACGCCACCCAGTCCCAGTTACAGACAAAGGTCCTGTAAAAAGCTTGGCGACTTTACAATGCACACAGTCAAACGATCAAAGTTAATCACCCAACCTAATAGTCTTGGGTCGGTTAACAGACTCAGATTCAATTGAAACATGAACATCAATAACAGGGCAGTATCAAAAAGATGAAGGAGAACAATCTATCATGTAGATTAAATAAGTGGTTCAATTTTTTTATCTGAATGTTGCCTGGATCGACAAACAGTAGAAGAAAGTTTGAAGAGCACACTGGTCGAAACATTGTAATTTTTTTCTTTTTAGCCTGACTGCAAATAATATAAATATTTATTTATTTTTTTATACTTTCATTTTTCTGTTTTGATAATTTCAAAAGATTTTCATTAAAATAGCGAAATTATATGAAAGCCAGCCACAATTTTCACACATCAAACCAAAAGATTTTTAATGTATTTTTTTTTTTCGTGGTAATATTTTTTATGATTCAACATTTCTTTAGATGAGAAAATACAAAAAACAAAAACGAACAAGTAAAAAAACGAATACTGATATTATTTCTAGCGGGAAACCAAAGCAGTTTCAGCTGGAGACAGTGATCAAAGACCACAAAGACGGAACGTGCTACCCGACTGACATGTCAGTTCCTGAAAAAAATAACGTAGCTTTGCAGATCTTCAATAAATTATCAGTCCAAAAAATGTGACACATAAGTACATCAATAAATCCAGTTATAGTTGGAGCCTTCTTTTGACAGGAAAAGGTTCTGATAGACAAATTGAAGATATGCCTGGTAACTTGGGCATAAAAATATAAAATAACAGTTTTCTCACAAAAGAGAACTCACACTTTGAGAAAGGCTTTACCAATTTAAAATAAATTTGCTCTTCGGCTGTTTTATTTTTATTTATTTTATTTTGACAGAAGGGTTTAGCAGAAATACCATGATACGATTTTTGACCTTAGATCTCCGGTTGGAACCCGACAGAAAATCGAAATATGATGAAAACTGACATAATAACAATAATAACCAGAAGGTGCTAATAAAATCATGTAATGAGTGTACAACATTAATCAAAGGAAATAATAATAATAATAATAATAATAATAATAATAATAATAATAATAATAATAATAATAATTTTTTTTTTTAGAGCGAAAACATTCACCATAAAAAAATGAAAGAAATAGTGCGTAAAGAGTACTATAGAAGGCTACGAATGATATTAAAAACTGAATTAAATTCACAGAACAGAGTTATGGCCATTAATAGCCTTGCAATCCCAGTTGTCCAATATAGCTTCAACATCTTAAACTGGACTCTAAACGACATCAGGCGAATGGATACTAAAACAAGAAAGCTTCTTTCTAAGCATAAGATGCATCATCCAAAGGCTGATGTAGACCGTCTATACATACCCCGTAAAGAAGGTGGAAGGGGTCTTATTCAGCTGGAATTGTCATACAAGACAACAACTATTGGCTTACTAACATACATAGAAACAACAAAGGATTGGATGATACAATTAGTAAGGCAACATGAAGAAAGAAAGAAAAATATTCAATAATAAAAGAAGGCAGTAAATACAAACAAAATTTACAGTTGGTAGATTCTGTAGAAAAGCAAAACAGAAGCCAAGAACCAACTATTGCGGCAAAAAATATGAAAATGAAAGCCAAGGATAAAGCTCTTGAACAGATGAAGCAGCGCTGGCAAGACAAACCTCTGCATGGCCAATATCCAGAACGTGCCAATAAATCCAATGTTGACAAAGTTAATACTCATCGATGGTTACGTGCATCTGGATTAAAGTCTGAAACTGAAGGCTTTATACTTGCAGCACAAGACCAAAGTCTTTTCACGAGAAACTTTCAGGCAAATATTATGCATAATAATATGGATCCAAAATGCAGGTTTTGTGAAAAACACCAAGAAATAATAGACCACCTAATCTCAGGCTGTTCTGTGCTTGCCCCAAACGAATATAAAAATCGCCACGATAGAGTTGGGCAATATTTACATTGGACAATGTGCAAACATTATGGAAAAGCTGTAAACAAACACTGGTATGAACATCATCCAGCACCGGTTAAAGAAATAGAAGATGTAACCATTCTATGGGATTACACCATCTACACAGACAGAAAAATTGAAGCAAACAGGCCAGACATTATTGTTAAAAACCAGAAGGAGAAAACTTGTCTATTAATTGATATGGCTTGTCCAGCGGATTGTAACATAGCAATCAAGGAATTTGAAAAACTGTCAAAATATAAAGACCTGGAAATTGAAATAGAAAAAATGTGGAAATTGAAAACAAAAGTTGTGCCAGTGATAGTAGGTGCACTTGGAATGATAAAAAATGGAACAAAACAACACATTGAAAGAATCCCTGGAAACCCCAGCTTAAGAGATATACAAAAAATTGTCTTATTAAGTACAGCCCACACACTAAGGAAAACTTTATCTATGTAATGCTGGGGATGATAGGGAAGATAGAAAAACATGAAATGGAGTCATAACAACACGCCACTACCTGCCTTAGGTCTCCCCGCAGACTTGGTTGGTAGTGAGACCAAAGCAGAAATCGAAATATGATGAAAAATGACATAATAATAATAAATATTCTGTTGCGACGCTATACAGTTTCGTACCTTAATTAATAAGAAACATTAATATATACAATTTTTTATTGGGAAATTAAAAACATTTTGGCTGCTGTTCACGCCACCCTTCATCAAAAGGGCACAACGGTTAGAACATTGTGATAAGAAGAACATGAGCATCATAATCGGAGTGTAAATTATGTAATTATTATTATCATTATTATTATTATTATTATTATTATTATTATTATTATTAATAATAATAATAATAATAATAATAATAATAATAATAATAATGAAGTCTCTCATGCTGCACTTCTTCTATGGGCGTTGCTCTTTCAGGACGTAGCCGATCATGGTTTTCCACGTCTCCCTTTTCCTGGTGGCTTTTAGCACGCTTCCTTCTGTTACATTACGCAACCCCCATTCTGTCATCCACCTGCTGAGGCCCTTCAGATATGTTATCTGCTGCTTTTCCCTGTCTCTCCTCCCCTGTATCTCGCCTGCTAGTATCAGGTTCTTCAAGCCCTCCTTCCTCATTGCATGCCCCAGGAACATCAGTTGTCTCTTACTGATACTCAATATGAATTTCCTTTTCGTTTCCATCCTTTCCATAACCTTATCATTGCTCACATACTCGATCCATGATATCCGTAGCATCCTTCTGTAGAACCATATTTCAGTTGATTCAAGTTTTTCTTACATCTTTGATGATATTGTCCAGCATTCGTTGCCATATTTAAGAACTGGCATCATATAGAATTCCAATACTCTCTTCTTTGTTTACAGGCGTCTTAATAAGCAAGGACATTTTTTAATTGGATAGCATTTATGCCGACTGGGTTACCTATCTTGAGGTTTTTTTTTATAATAATTCCACTAAAACGAGGCAAGAGTACCATTAGTATGCAGGAGATTACAGCGAGAGGGAAAAAAACAATGTATTGTGGATGTTGAAGAAAGGATGTGTAGAGGATAGAAATCAAGGAGATATAAGATGGTAATTGACGTTGCATTTAAACTTTTGGAGATTGTTGCTATCAGGGAAGCAAACAGAAGGAGTTGAGTTCTACAAGCGGGAAGTGTGAGAAAAGAAACTTTTAGAATAGAAGAGACAGCTACATTTAACTTTTTCGACGGTAAAATGTTGGGACTTGAAGCTAATCTAGTAGCACGATTTAATACATGTGGTTGAGTATCAGGGAAAATTATCAGCTATTGGGCGTGTATAATGAAAAAACACACGCTAAAAAATCTGCCTCCTTCTACCGAGCGCCCATAGCTCAGAGGTAGAATCGACGAGTGACGCCAGTTCGGTCGGGTTTAAATCCTGGGTAAAAAGCAATCGGCTGTCTAACCGTACTGATGAGCTGTGATACAGCAAAACAGATCTGTTTGCGGATGACTATATATATATATGTGTGTGTGTGTATGTATTCCCTCTTGTCACGCTCAGGGGAGGTATAGCCTGTGAGAAAACAGCTAATAATACTATAGGATATTTCACTCGTATCTAAATATGTCTTAACCCACTCTTAATCAGTTGCAAACTACATGAGAATGGTGCGTAATTAAGAAGTAATACGAGTAATGGCAAATATAAAATTAAAGCCGTAGATCATCATTTATCCATCACACCCAGATGGTGCTTTTTGTTGCTGTAACAAACTGTTTTTTTTACTGGGCAGGGCTGTTATCCCTGCACCCAACCTCCCAACCTGGAGGACAGGTGGACCATTCTAGGTCCTTACGTTTACATCACCTGGTATTCCCATATGATCACCCATTTAAGTACTGACTCGACGTTGCTTAACTTCGGTGATCGGATGGGAACCGGTGTATTCAACACGATATAGCCGTAGACAAAGCCGTAGATTGTTTTTTTTTTTTTTTTTTTTAATCATATCACCCCGAGTAAGGCAGTAACGCCACTGATGCGCAGGGGGCTACGTAAGGGTAAAAAGAATGGAAAAGAGAAAGCCGAAAACCGCATCCTAAACAGGAAACAAGGGATGAGCCTCTTCACCTGCTCAATAGACGTGGGTGGAGTGTGAACCGGGCGATAGTTTAGTCTATCTACTCCAATTGAAAAAAAAAATAAAATAATAAAGGAAAAGAGTGAAAAGATTGGAAAAGAGAAAACCGGAAACCGCATCCTAAACAGGAAACAAGGGATGAGCCTCTTCACCTGTTCAATAGATGTGGGTGGAGTGTGAACCGGGCGATAGTTTAGTCTATCTACTCCAATTGAAAAAAAAAATAAAATAATAAAGGAAAAGAGTGAAAAGATTGGAAAAGAGAAAACCGGAAACCGCATCCTAAACAGGAAACAAGGGATGAGCCTCTTCACCTGTTCAATAGATGTGGGTGGAGTGTGAACCGGGTTATGTGAAATAGCGAATAACATAGCTGTCAGTCTGTGAATTCTTGATTGCCTTTTCGGCGAATATTTTCTGCGATAAGTTAAGTGATTTCTGATGTCTTGTTTTAAATATTACACACCTCAATAACAACAAAAAAAATGTTTCCCGAATATGCTTTGCTAAATTGAAGTGGGAGGGGATTCTAATATGCCAGTGATTCTTTTATGCCGTGGGATTCGGTCAGTCTTCTTCAGATGGAAATAGCAAATAACAATTTTTTTTAGATGTTGCCGTATTTTCCGTTTTATAAGTGGTAGTTTTTTGTTTTGTAATTATTCAAATTAACGATCTCCGGGGAAAAGTGTAAGTTTTTTTTTTTCTTTTATGGAGTTGTAGCAGGTTAATAGTTTCACCATATGAAAAACTTTTTTCTTCAGTAGCTTGTTTTAATCAGTTTTTTTCTTTGTGCTAGTTTTCCATCGATTTTACTGTTTATCTTGGACGCTATGCATACGATCGGAAAATGAAAGAAAGCAATAACATATACTAAAAGCTTAGTATTCAGTATCTTCCTCCAAATAGTTTGCTTGTCGGCTTGGAACGAAAAATTGGTGAGAAGAATTCTATTTACATTTGTAGCATTGATTTACGCGCAAATAGCCTTGCGAAAGTTATGAATCCGTCTGAACTCCCCCTGCTATGGGTTGAATGGCAGAAAATACTGTTTCCTATAACATTTGGTGACAAACTGTTTTTTTTTATAGAAAGAAATGATAACCTAATGCTCTAAAACTCTTCTACTTATTCAGTCATTAATCGAACGGCATGAACGCTTAAACCTGTAACATGTAGCACACTTAATGGCTTAGTCATAATAATATTACCTAGAAAAACCCCTTGAAAATTTCAAAGTTTTCATACATTCTGTTTTTGGTAAATGTTAATTAAGCTAATGTTTGAATAATCTCATGGCAAATTCTCTAGCAATAAAATATCCATAAAAATTTCCCTATCGCATCGTTAAATAATTGAGCTTAGCAAATTTAACAATATATATATATATATATATATATAATCATTTCACTCCAAGCATGTCAAAAATGCGACTACTGCGCAGGAGATTACAGTAAGAGAAAAAATGTGTACAGTGAATATCGAAGAAAGATAAGAGCTTGTTGAAAATCCAGTAGATTAAAGATGGCAATTAACGCTGCATTAAAGCTTTAGAGATTATGGCTATCTGGAAAGCAAGCGAATGGCAGTGAGTTCCACAAACGCAAAGTGCAAGAAAAAAACTGTTAGAGTAGATGAGGAGGTTACATTTAACTATTTCTACAGTAAGACGGTTGGATTTGGTGTCAATCAAGAGGCAACAACAATCATTATTTTTTTTAATCATTTCACCCCAAGCAAGGCATTTCACTGCCACTATTGCACATGGGGCTACATAGGGGAAGGTAAAGAGAAGGAGTGGTTAGAAACAGGGAATGTCAGGAGGAAGGTGACAGATGAGTAAGGATACCGAGGATGAGGGTTGGGCAGAGGGGAAGAGTGTTTTATAGAATGGGAGCAGGTTAGTGTGTTAGAAGGTGTCTATTGACCTTACATTTAAACTCCTGGAGATTGTAGCCGTCGGGGAAGCAATCGTGTGGAAGAGAATTCCACAGTCGGGAAGTGCGAGGAAAGAAACTGTTGGAGTAGAAGTTGCGGTTGCATTTTATCGGTTTCACTGTAAAAGGGTGGGATCTATTTGCTAATCTAGTATCTCGTGCAAATTCGTATTTAGGGGGCACCAGTGATCTAAGTTCATCGGAGCAGAAGCCGTGAAAGTATTTATAGAAGAGACACAGGGAAGCCACGTCGCGCCGGTGGGAGAGAGACTGAAGGCGGTCTGCCAAGTTGGTATCTATCACATGACAGACCATCCTCTGAACCTTATCGAGAAGCCCGAGGAGAATAGCAGGGGCACCCGACCAGATATGGCAGCAGTATTCAATGCACGGGCGGATGGTAGATTTATATATGTGCAAGATAGTTTTAGACGGAAAAAAACTTCCGGGCCCGACACCGACTTTCATAGAACCGACTCTCATAGCAGCGGATTTAGCAATGGATTCGATATAGTCATTCCATTTGAGGTCCGCTGAAAGTGTGAGACCAAGGAGGCGTAGTGTTTTACTCTCTGGGAGGCAAGCCTGGTCCATGATAATGGGAGGTAGGTGAGATTGTCGATGATGGTTAATTGAGAGTAGCTTCGTTTTAGAAGCATTAAAATTTACTAGCCATTTCTTACCCCAGTCCACTATGGATTGGAGGTCTTTTTCAATCTCGGCTGCGAGGTTAGCTTTGACGCCTACACCAGATTTTTGGTCGAGGGGAGAGTAAACTGTGGTGTCATCGGCGTACAAACCCACTTGGGCTCTTATGGCATCAGGGAGATCATTAATGTATATCAGGAAGAGTGTAGGACCTAAGATGGAGCCTTGGGGGACACCTGCGTTTGTATGGTAGTTCTGGGAGGCATGTCCGTTTAATACCGCCTTCATTGTGCGGTTAGAGAGGATTGACTGGATTAGTTCAAACAAATGTCCAGTTATACCATAGCTCCGCAGTTTACATAGAAGGCCAGCATGCCAAGCTCTGTCGAACGCCTTAGATATATCCAATGCAACGTTTCGAGCTTCGCCAGTCCTGTCGAGTGCCTGGTATATGTACTCGGTGATGGTCGTTAGCATATCAGCAGTAGACCTGGTGAAGCGGAAACCATATTGCTTGTCCGAGAGGAGCCTGTGTGCTATGAGATGCTGAACCACCTCGGCGTTGATAATGGCCTCGAACACTTTGCCAAAGATCGGAAGAAGGCTGATAGGGCGGTAATTTTCAGGGTCCGAGGGTTCTCCAGTGTTTTTAAATATAGGAACTACAGAGGAAGATTTCCAACAGGCAGGAAAGCAGGAAGCAGATAGGCAGACGTTGTAGAGCTTAGAAAGGACAGAGGAGAGTTCAGGGGCACATTTCTTTAAGACTATGGTTGGGATTCCGTCCCCACCGCTCGCTTTGTGAGGGTCAAGTTTTAAGATTATCTTAGAGACAAGCGAAGGTGTAATGTGGACATCATTCAATTGTGCCTCGGTTCTAGGTGAGAAGTCGGGTGTAAAAACTCCAGACGAGTCCAGACTCGAATTGTTCGAGAATCTGCGGGCAAAGCATTCAGCCTTATCTGCTGGGGAGGTGAGGACCTCAAATTTGTTGATTAGCGGAGGTATTGTGGACTTGCTCTTGTTAAGTACTCTTTTACAGAGTCGCCAGTAGT
Source organism: Ascarosepion bandense (assembly GCA_037127315.1). Taxonomy (NCBI): domain Eukaryota; kingdom Metazoa; phylum Mollusca; class Cephalopoda; order Sepiida; family Sepiidae; genus Ascarosepion; species Ascarosepion bandense. The sequence continues at coordinate 1,523,361 of JBBBDQ010000612.1, read as the reverse complement.
CTTTGGCGCCGAATTTAGAGCATGCTATGCGTTGCTTCATTCTGGCAGCAAACAACATCTTAACATCCTTTTACACTTATTATGAGCTGAAGTGAAAAGGCGCCTGTTTTGGTTCGACGCGTAGTTACGATAGAGTCGGAAGAAATGATTCCGGTGGGCAATGGCAGCCGAGCAAGCGGGTGAGAACCATGGAGACGAATGAGATTTAAGCTGGAATTTCCTAGCAGGGATGAAGGCATCGATGCCAGCCTTAACCCAGGAGGAGACCTCGGATGCACATTCTTCGATGGGAAGACTAAAAACGTTGTTTCAAGGGATGTCACAGAGGAAGTCTTGGAACGAATCCCAGCCTGCTCTTTGACAGCAGTAGGATATTCTACTTGTCTGGGTTTCATGGGTCGGGCGGGAGTGGAGTGAAATATTGACGGACACTACAGTGTGGTCAGAGTTTTCGAGTTGGCAGAGTTGTCTGGTAGTGCAAGAGTCTGGGATGGAAATGAAGCAGAGGTTTAGAAGTGAGTCCCTTCCGTTAGGGCTGTCGGAGAAGCGCGTGGGGAAGTTCACTACTTGAGTAAGGGATTGGGTGATTGAAAAGTTCATGGTGTGGACACCAGCAGGGTCGGTGACCGTCACCAAACACGAATACATGGGCAGAGGGATGGGAAGAAATGGCTTTGTCTATATTGTCAGAAATTATGTCAAGTAACGAACAGTCAGGGGAGGAAGGAGAACGGTAGAGAAAGAAGAGATAGTTAATCGAGCTGATAAGTGAGAGGCGGAAGCACATGAAAGAATGATCTTTCATGTGCTTCAAAAGAGTCAAAAGATGACACCCTAGCTAAGGGAAGGTGTTCGCTGACATAGACACCAAGCCCATGCATATGAACATTTGAGTCCTTCCTAAAGAGGGGAAGGTAGCCAGGAACGTAGAACTTAGATGAGGGGATAGAAGGGTTAAGATTAGTTTCACATAGGGCTAATATATCAGATGAGTTATTATTGAGAAATGAATCTACGCTGAGGAAGTTGGTGCGGATGCCGCGTATGTTAGTGAAAGAGATGCAGGCAGGTTTGGGCTTTTTCAAATGAGCTGGTTTAGTTTTGCTATTATGTTTGCTTTTTTCCATAGTAATTCAGTTAAGGAGAGGTCTTAGAATAGAATCAGTCGGTCACTGTTTTGCAGCATGTGAAGGATGGAGACTGGCGCGGCCTACAACATAATGTGGCCTCGGGGTTGCCCACCGAACGTTCATGCAGGGACGCCCGTCCATGCGCGATATGGCACTACAAGAACCCCGGTATTATTCAACTGTTGATCAGAGCAGCCTCTCAAGACGCTACGCAAGAGTTCGGGCTCCTAACTACCAGTCTGAAGCATCAACCAGGAAACTACCAACCCGGTACCCTCAGAATGTAAAGACGTTGTCACCATACTCCATAACTACAAAGAGCTTTCAGCTGAACTAACACTAAGACCGGAGAAGGGGGATGAACCGGCAACCCATTCCTAAACAAGAAACAAGGCGATCACCTCTTCACTTATTCAAAAGAAGGAGCTGGAGTGTAAGACTGGGCGATAGTAGGAACTATCTACTCCAATAAAAAAAAAGTGACTGAGGTTTACAAAGTTTTAACTTAGTAAAAGTCGAAAATAACCTTGAATTACAAAATAATTTACACAAACTAAGTGACAAAAAAAAAAATCAAAGACGAACAAAAAACGAAAAAAAAATTTCCAAAAATTACAGAAAAACAGATTGAAAAATGGACTGAATCCCGGTTGACTTACCACAAGCAGCTAACACTGAAAAGTTGATTTCATTAAATTTCTGAAGACAAAAACAGAAATTAAACCATTTTTTACGGAATATAGTCGAGTTAAGCAGCATGCGTTCGCTGGACAACCGTTACGAATTGAATGGCTCGAAGACAGAAATTTAACTCTTCTACAAGACAAAACTAATGGAAATAATTGAACCGTGATACTATTTATCTTAAGTAGAAAATAACCTTGAATTGCAAAATAATTTACACAAACTAAGTGACAAAAAATATCAAAGACGAACAAAAAACGAAAAAAATAATTTCCAAAAATTACAGAAAAACAGACTGAAAAATGGACTGAATCCCGGTTGACTTATCACAAGCAGCTAACACTGAAAAGTTGATTTAATTAAATTTCTGAAGACAAAAACAGAAATATGAAAGTTCGCGTTTTTTTTAAGAAGTGGGTACAAATGAAAAGATTTGAATTTGACAACTTTTCTATTTCACAAAAACAGTAGTTCAATCCTTCTATCTTCCCTTCTTTCTTTCTTTCTTTCTTACTTTTAATCATTCTTTCATTTTTCATTTTTCTTATTTGAAATCAAGGTGTGTCCAAAACATGCTAATAAAACATTTCCAACATTTGTTATTACGTTTCTGTTGTACGGTAGGTTGAACCATGTGGTTTTTCTTTTCCTTTACCCTTTCCATGTAATCAAAATGGATTAGACCAGTATTTATAAGGTATTGACAGAAAAAGTAAAAGACTTGTTTCTTTGTTGTTTTCTTACTGGAATCAAATCAAGTCTTGTCTTCTCTTTCAATGCAATCAAAGCGGAATAGTTCATTATTTATAAAATATTGGCAAGGCGTAACGGTCTTGCACGTTAATAAAAGAAGGGACAAGCGCAATAATAATAATAATAATAATAATAATAATAATAATTGCACGGTATTAGCATAAAGTGAATGACATGACAAGCTAGATGAACATGCAGACGATGAATAATATTAACAATAATAATAATAATAAAGGAAACAGCAAAGGACGATACAATTACTCCACTAATACAAAAACAGAAAGAAAAAATATTCCATCATGAAAAAAGTTGTAAATACAAATGATATTTATATTTGATCAAATCTGTAAAAATCAAAGCAAAACCCAGGGACTAAGTGCTGCAGCAAAAATATGAAAAAAATAAAGCTAAGGATAAAGCACTTGACCAAAGTCCAAAACATGCTAATAAAACAGATGTTGATAAAGTTAACACCCATCGATGGCTATGAAGAGGAAATGTTTATATAACGTTTTAATGAATATTTTTCCAACATTTGTTGTTACGTTTCTGTTGTACGGTAGGTTGAACCATGTGGTTTTTCTTTTCCTGTTGGCTAATTTCTTACTGAAGGTTGTGTATATGAAGGTCGCCGGAATTCCACTTGCTGTTAGTGCTGTTCCAGTCTTTAATATTTTGATTTATAATTACAAATTCATAGTTTATAAAAATATGTAATTCATTCACGTGTCATCTGATCAGCGTATCGATCTGGGATGTTTAGAGACATCAGGATATAAGACGAGGGAAAATGAACTAGGAATATTGTGTGACATCTGTTTTCAAATTTGAGCGAGCTAGTCTGTTCTGTTAACACGAATTAGATATTTTAGTTACTGAGCTGAACTTGGACACCTTCTTTTGGCTTGGACACAGGCTTACTTACTGGCTTAGTTACGTAGCTGGACTTGAAAACCTTCTACAGGCTTACACGCTGGCTTAGTTACTGGCTTAATTACTTGCTTAATTACTTAGCTGGACTTAAACATTTTGCACAGGCTTGGACATTGGCTTAGTTACTGGCGTAGTTACTTCAGTCAGTTAAGTGCCATACGTGATACACGCTTGGGCGATCATGTCTCGAAAGAGACATGACTGACTGGGCAGAAGATTATCCCGCAGTAGGTTGCCATTGCTTTCTGCGGTAGACTGGTTGCCGACCAAGGCTGTAGAACCCAATCTGTCCTGCTATTTAACCCATAACTGGAAGGAAGAGACGGATTAATACCTTTCCCAAGGGTATTTGCGCGTAAGTGAATACAATAGATTCAACTGGAATTCGAACTCGGCTCCCCGGTTTCTCGTTCCGAGTCGATATCCACTGTACCACAACGCACATCACGTAGTTACTTAGCTTGACTTAAACATCTAAAATCGGTTAGTTACATAGCTGAACTTTAACACCTTCTCCGGGCTTAGACACTGTCCATTGACACACAAGGGTGTAGCTAACTAATTCAGCAATCCAATGCGCACTCTCGTCTACTTCAGATATAAAGTTAAAGCAAATCTGATTGTTTTTAAAATTTACTGAACTTACTAGAGCACAACGATAAATATGATAAAAAGAAATATGCGCACTAAAAACTGTACTGTGTCATTTTAATTGACTTGTAAATTAAATATTGTATTTTAACTAAGTTTCGAACCTGGGCCAGTAGAAATTGTAGGATGGCATAGGCATCCTCGTCAACCAACAACCACCGACCCTGCCGTGTTTATTACTTGTCCTCGGCTCGTAACTGCGGGCTACGAGCAACTGTTCTTTTCCGCATAGAGGTTATATGATTTCATGAATAAGGTGGAATAAAAGAAAAGAAATTGATTGCTTGGGGGTTGTGAGCTATTGTTAAATAATCCTATCCTAATCACCGCTATTATGGCTACTACTTCTATTTAATTGTAATCGATAGCAACACTTTCTTGGGAAGAGGCAGCAACAAATTGAAGTGGTGGTTGATCTTTTAACAATCGAAGCATGACATTTCACTGACACCGACCTGAAACAGAATCTGGAAATTCATGCATTTTCCTTCATCTTGTACACGTATTACACTGTACAATCTTCCTCTGGATGTGTAAATAGTATAATGGTGTGTTAGACAGAAAGTGACACCGGGGAGTAGGGTTTGATTTCTGGCCGAGTTGATAATGTTAACTTTTACTTTGGAAAGGTATGTATCTGTCTTTTCTGACCACCCCCGAAAATGGGTTAAATAGCTGAGTTCTGTTTTCTTTTTTCAAGTTGAGAACGAAGCCTATAAGACTGGAAGGAGATGACTTAATGGATTCATGCATTTTCCAAGGGTACTTGCGCGTAATTTAATGTAAGTAACACGACTGGAATTCGAACTAGGCTCTCCGATTTCTCATTTCGATCTATTTTCAATTATAACACACGCACGTCCGCATTATTGCTGTCCGACACATCCGTATGAGTAGCCCAAACCGTTGTCCCCTTTTCGAAGTTCCTATAATCCTGACCAACAACTAAAACAATTAAACCAACTTTAATCTGCTATTTAATCCATAAATGGGGTGATAAAGATATATCATTTCATACCTGTTTAGTGGGTGGTTGTTCGAAAGTGAATCTTTAGAAATTTGGCTGGAAATTAAACTTAACTTGATGATTTACTTTTTTTTCGAGATACTAACCATTACACAACCTCAAAACGGCGCAACCATAGGTTTCATTATGCCGAAGTTGATTTATATGTTCTAATAATGTTTATTGAAATACTTGCATAAAACTCTGACCTTCTCGACATCTGATGACATTGTCGGCAGGGGTTAGATGAGTGATACGCAACATACTTTCCGCAGGCAAAATGCTGCCCAAGAAGCTATTTCATGCAACCAGCAATAAAGGCCGATTTGAATTGACATCCTTTGCTTACAGTGAAAGCCGGAAGTTATGAAATGTTACCATTGTTTAAAATCAGCCTTCTTTCCTAATATTCTTTTTATTTTTTTTTAGGTTAAAAATAAACTCGGGGAAAAATAAACAGAATTTTAGATGAACTTTGTTTCGAGTGTTGACTTTCCGCATATGGCGTAAAAATACTGATATTTTTAATCTCTATTTCACTTACGAAATAACATTTACATTCTGAGATACAAATTCTTGAAAATATTTAATTGATGAATATTTATTAGATATGGCGAGAGCTTAATAAATTCGAAGAATTTTGTTAGTAATAGTATTTAATGGATATCTAAAGAAACAATAATTATCTATAATAATATTTTTATTATAAGTGTTTATAATAAAACAAATACTTTACGATAACACCAAAGCTGTCGTGTTTCGGTGCTACCTGTTAGTACCTTAACAGTCAGTGAATTATTTTCTGTTAGAAATTGATACATATAGATATTTAAAAGTTAAGAAACAGCACACTTGTTACAATAACCAGTCAATTAATGTGGCGGTGCGGAATTTAAAGGGTTGGACTAAGCTAAGCAATAGAAAGTAAATCAATGATGGGCTGAAAAATGAATTAAGAAAATAGGGATGGGGGAAAATAAAGATATGAAAAACTAGATGTTTTGGTGTAAGTTATGAGTGTATACAATTGTATTATGACATGTCGGCAATTGTATCGAACGTGCTTGTTACGGTTACAAATTTATATATTAATATTATATATTTTTGATCACTTAAAAGAGTGTTGTTGTTATTAAGAATGGAAATGTATTGAAATATGTAAGTCAAATATATGTAGACGACATAGTAGTTAATATATCAGTTAACTGAAACAAAGTAATTATCAAAGAATGATAGAGTCAAACATTAATTCAAGGCGAAGGGTTTTGATTGTTATATTTTAGTAGAAAATAAGTTAAATATACTTGAGGATATATATCAGACGGTGATTGCATTTGTTTAGCAAGTTTAATTTCGGGAATTTAATAATTTGAAAATGATATGGTGCCCTTCTACGTGAAATGAATTCTTCCTCTTGCTATAAATAATAACCGGAGTGAATACCGGGGACGCAGCTAAGACGCAGGTAGGACGCAGCTGTGAGACCGTCGTAAGGCAGTTAAGACGAATCGTAACTTTATCGTTTGGACTTACACTTCTATCTGATGAATACTAACAGTTTGTTTTGTATATATGTTCTTGTCTTTCTAATACACTGTTTGAATCTACCTTCTTGTTTTCGTGTCTTACTTCGGTGCCTCAACAGACCACAACAACATGGCGACGAAGATTTCTCTACAACAACAGAGAATTTTCCTGTAAACACAGAAAACATGGCTCATGTAAAAAATTACAAGATCTAGCTTTTTTAATATTTTTCCATTTTAAGGTAAGGATTTTAAGTAAAAATAATATGGGGAAAGTGATGTGCTATTGCGGTAAGCCATATTATAAAAAGATAAAATGTGCTGAAACCAAGGAACATTATATAGATTCTTGGGATTACCGATGTAAGATTATTATCAATAAAAACGTTCTAAATTCTTATCTACGACTGGCTAATGCTTACAGACAAATCACGTTGAAAGAGAGGTTCCCCGTACGATTATCGAATTTAAGCAACGTCAAGCATGCTCAGTACCTAGTCAGGTGACCCATAGAGAATAGCAGGCGCTGTAAGGTCGAATGTGCAGGTGGTGTAATGGATAACAGTCAGAGTTCTAATTACCGTTGGTTTCGTTATACTCTATTTCGTGCAAATTGCCTTTCCTCGCCTAAGTTATGGGTTAATTAGTAAAACTTGTTTCACTAAACAATTATTATCCCAAAAATCTTACATAATTTCAATTGCTTTCTGGCTTTAAATAACCTGTAAATGGTTGATAACAAACAGCCAACATTCTTTTTTACAAACACTCCATATAAGGTTTAATCACTTCAAAAATATTCTAAAACGAAGCTATTCAGATGAAGTAAGGTTAGCAGTATAAGGACGAGGCGAAAGCGCTATATGTAACGTCATAATCTTTGGTTTTAGGGAATTATGTTTTGCATTATCAAGTAAGAACAACACACCTTTCCAATAAAAAAATGATAAAAGCTATATCTACAAATTTTGATACACATTTTCTAATTGACAACATTACATCCAAGCATGTATATTCGCACGCAGACAGTGTATGACCGACAGAACTTTAATGATATAGCTAATAGTTTTAACAAATATTGAAAAGCCTATTTCTGCTTATGCCACCAATATTTTTTCGATTATAGCTAAATAAGAAAAATAAAGCAGACTTCTATTAATTGTATATGAAGAGATGCAAAAATTATGTTTCATACTAAAATTAGTCATCATTTATCAGATTATTTCGTTATATGGCGCTTATATGCAAATGTGTTGTTTTAATATTGTTGAGCCTCTACTTTCAAATCATGTTTTCTTTCTTTTAACTCACCTCACCCCATGCAAGACTGTAGAGTCACTAAGACACAAGGGGTTACTATGTGAGGGAATAAGAAAAAATAAAAAAAGGAGAAACGTTATTAGGGTAGTAGGAATAGGCCTCCATCGGTCAAGGTTGACCACGGGTAGCATCCTAATTGTCTGCTTGGCTGAAGTATCGGCGTCTTTGACTGTAGAAACCGATGCGGGAATGACAGTCTTTATTGCAGAAACTGCATTTATGTTTTGTTCTGGTCTGTCGGATCTCTCATTTTGCTTCCTGCGAACCCGCCTCTGCATGGCACCTTGTGTTAGTTGCTCCTCCCTTGATTTAAGTTGTTGGGCCAGGGTTACTCTTTATTTGAACCAGTTGACTACTACGCTCTCCCATGACTCCGTGTTGGTGCCCACAGCTTTCATATCTCGTTTTATGATGTCACGATACCGCAGTTGTCGCCACCCAGTGGGTCTTCTTCCAGAAACGTTATTAAGAAGCGAGAACCATAAAAGAGTAATCAAGACGGCAGGAGATAACAATTGACTTTGCATTTCAATATTTGAAGATAAAAGTTGGCTGAAAAGCATTGAGCCGGAATAGAGTTCCACACAAGAGTAGTCCGAGAAAGGAAGCTACTAGTATAGAACTTACGGTTACATCTAACCTGAGAGTGCCTAAACCGTCTTGCCAATTTATATAGTACTGCGCCTAAATTCATAACTTCTACGTACAATAGAGAAGAATTCACCCGAAAAGTTAACATTAAAGTATTTTTAGAAAAGGGAACGGGAACTTACGGTTGAGAGGAAAGTGACTGAAGTCGAGACGCTAGGTCAAGGCCAGTAATATTGCTGACTTTTTTGGATTTTATCAAGAATCTCCCAATTAAAATCCTTATCAACTAAAGCTATTTGCAATGTATTTTGTACTAAAATAATTAGAATGTATTATCGTCACAATAATTGTTACTTTAAATCCTATTTAAGAAAATTTCCCAACTTAAGATTTCTCTCATATAATTAGGTCTAATACTTCTCGGCAGATTTATTTCAATTTTTTCTTAGAAAAAAAAAACTCATTAATATTGTATTGGCAATATATACGTATTAACTCTGTCTTGCCGTCAATATAATATTTTCAATATTAAACACGTCAAAAAATTTAAAATGCATTTCTATTGTAAAAATCCTTTAGAGTACGTCATGTTTTTAAATCATTTCAACACTTACAAGATAGCAAATCCACGATGACACAAGGGGTTACTGACTGTAAAGAATAAGAAAAAATATTAAGAAGCGAGAACAATAAAAGAGTGATCAAGAAAACTATAGATAACTTCGGGTTGCATTTATCCAATTGAGGAATTTTTGAGTTATAATTATTAGACTACAAAGAATTCTCTGTCGAAGTGTTTGACATGATGACATTTTCTTTTTTTGCTTTTTCAATACGTTCGGTTTTTTATCTTCATATTTTTCTTTATTGCACATTTTAATATTAGATTAATTAAAATTCGTACGGATTACATCAATTTAGAAACGAGTTTAGACCAGACGTGTATCAGGAAATTTATACGAGACAAATTACAAAAAGTTCTTCTAACCATAATAAGCATATGTAATGTTTAGAGAAATAATGCTTTAAGTGTCTAAACATGTCAACAATTGTTTAATCAGTTTTAATTGGGAATTTTTTTCTCATAAATATTCCCTTAATTTATTTAGAAGTTCTGTAGTTGAGTCGAATCCTAAAAGAACTGTGAGAGATTTAGCAAAACAGCAAAACAAAACAGTTCAATTTAAATCACATTTCGATCATAAAATGCCTTCATGAATTTGGAAAATGATCTTAAATTAACCAAACTTCCCTTCATCATTGCACTCCTTCACAATGTAATCAAATAATTGCCTGCTGCTCGTAACTGAAGATCAGACTTGCTCTCGAAATTTTTTTCAGAGTAGAAACATACCAGTTTTGTTTCTCTGTAATAATTTACAACGGGAATAACAACAATAATCAGCCCTGCTGATGCTGATAAACTACAGACCCTCTGATCGGGAGACTGAAGGTTTAAAGGCAATGATACGGCCTCTTAAATACTGTTTGCTATGATGCCCTATTCTACATTAGAATGAACCCTTCATCCTTTATCAATATTAATCTGAGTGACTTCTTGTCAAGAGGCAATCAAGAGACAGTTGTGAGGCAGTCGAGACGCAGTATAACTATATAGTTCGATCGTGCACATCTATCTGCTGACTACTAACACTCTTATTTGTATATATGTTCTGTTATTCTAATACACTGTTTAAACCTACCTTCTAGTTTTCCGTGTCCATCTTCTTGGCCCTAACAGGCTATAACATCGTTGTTTCCAGGTTCACTCCACCAAGTGTAGCAGCGCCTGTTAGGATTCCGGCTATGTGAAACCGCAAACAAAAAAAATCCTATAAGTATATAAAGTTTCATTTTTATATAAAAACATAAAAACAATGTATTTTTGTCGCATAATTACCAGAAATACATTTTTTTTAAAAAAATCTTAGTAAAATTAGCAGTACGCTATTTTTATAGTAAAATTACTAACGAATTTTATCGTAAAATTAACAGCAGTACATTGTAGCAAAATGATCAGCACTATATTAATGTATAATAAATAGGTGATATCCAACAAATTATTTACCTTCCTTTATTTTATTAAACGCATTGTAACAGCCTTCAAAACCTAACCATATTCATAATATACACAATGCTTCAAGTAAATTACAACACTTTCCTAACCTTATATTTGAGTCAGGATGAATTTGCAACCGTCAGGGAGCCATTTAAAATGTCCGAGAAACGAGTAAAACAGAATGCCAAATCAGCTTCCTAAAACGATGTTTCAAAAGCAACACGGTACCCAAAACCATCAAGAGCGCCCACTTCCCGGCATGCCTCAATTACCAAACCACAAACAATCGCTGGACTGCCTGCATGAGTTCTGCATAATCTTTCATCTTAATAATAACATCAACAGCTTGACGATGAAACTTTACTTTCAGTAAGTTTGTAGCCATCTTCATTACACCATGATGTTCGTTACAAAAAAATACTTTCAATAAAACAAAATTAACTTCAAAAACACTTTGGAGATCACAAACACAAAATGAAGTATAATCTAACACTAAAAGCATACGCACATAAACACGCACAAAGACGCAAAGAAATACGCACACATACACATACATAGTCACAAAGGCCCTCTTCCACTTTGGCACTTTTGGCAGGGGTCAAACTAACGGTCTTAGATAAAGGACATATCAAAGTAGAACGATATCATCAGATCATAAAAATCCAAACTATCAATCAGGCATATATACCCACCATAAACACACACACATACATGCTTTAGCACACTTACGCACACGCACATGCACACACATACACACCAGCAGCAGCAGCAGCAGCAGCAGCCAGAAAGCACCATTTGTTGAAAATCTCGGAGTCAAACACAATCGCCTTAACATTCTGAAAACGAGATTTTAATCTCTAAATATTAACGTATAATTAATAGGTGATATCCAACAAATTATTTACCTTCCTTTATTTTACTAAACGCATTGTGACAGCCTCCAAAAACCTAACCATATTCCTAATATACACAATACTTCAAGCAAATTACAACACTTTCTTGATCAACATTATATTTTATCAAGAAATATCAACAGTACGTTTTATACTAAAATGACATGCAATAATACTTCTAGAGTAAAAGAACAACGATACATTCTAATAGCAAAATGACAATAAACTTTATAGTAAAACTGAAGACAAATACACACATTGTCAAAAAGAAAAAGAACAATTTGTTATGATTAATTTCATGTCTTGGAAATAGAAACAATTTTCACTCTTCATTTTACTTTGCGAAAATATTTGGTAAAAATGGACAGTTAAGTAATTATAATTTAATCATAAAAAAAGATTTCTCTTCAATGTTTGTATTTTCATATTTAGATTTGGGCATTTGTCTATATTTCTCAGATGAGGCAGTGTTTACACTATTTACATTATTTGGAATATTATCTTCATTTTTGCTGCCATTTGTACGACGGAGCTGACTACATATGGAGGGACAAAGGAGATCACCGCTTCATATCGGATGAAGTTGAAATAATAGATAGAAAACGCCACTAGAAATGACGTAAATTAAAGGAGTCAGCGCATATGCTAGGCTACAAAAATCTCCTAAACCGACCAAGCATAGAGATGAATACAATATGGGAACCAGTAATACGGAGTGCCAGAGAAAATCATTAGTGTCAAAATTGCAATATGATCTCTGGTAACAAATACTGGAGAAAACCATTAACATCAAAAATTGCAATATGAACTCTCGTAAAAAAAGTTATTGAACATTAGGTTTATAAGTCCCATAAATTTAGTTGTTCTTCCTTAAGGACACATGGCCCAATGGATATACACGTTAGTTAGTTCCAGACCAAAAGAGTTGTGATGTCAGTACCAGGCTACAGCAGTGGTGATCAAATAACTTACGGAGTCCTGTTAGAGGGAGATATGACTACCAAAAGCAGTTCCACCCAAGATATGCCCCAATAATTGTAATAATGGGCTTGGTTCGGAATTCCTAGCATTTGAAGAAGGCTGGAGTGTACAACGCTCGAAACGTCGTACAAATGGCAACAAAGATGAGAACAATAGTCCCATTAACGTAAATAGTGTTAGATTTCGGCATTAAATAACCCATATGGTCAAACAATACCAAACAATGTCAGCGCACACTGAAAAACACATTTCGCAAGTCACTAGAAACAAAGATTATAGCATAAAATATAGAACGTTCTTCTCATCCTCCTTACTCTCCTGACATTACTCCATCTGAGTATCATCTTTTCAGATCAGTTAAGCATTTATAATGAAAACAGTTTTAGTTTGAAGTGGTTAGACCTTATGTGAATTGTTTCAAAACTTGAACAATATTACATCCAAGTGAGCAGAGGTTTTCCCAATAGACGAGATTATGTTATCTATAATGAGGTAAAATATAAACTGGGCTAAATATATATCATTTATGATCAAAGAAATATTTGTTTCATTTGAATCATCAAGTGCCACTGGAGTTTCTTTCTAAACTAATATTATAGCCTGTATTTGATGTTATATCGAACCAAATACTGAGTGAACACAATTTTCATGTATTTATATTTCCTTAATTCATACACAGACATTGCGCTGTCGATTCCACCCTTTACCCTCAACAATACTTGGCACATGGGGTAGGAGTCAAATTTCAGAATGAAGCACACAAAAATCTATTTCTGGAGATTTAGATTTCCAAGTTATTGTTGCAAGTCATAAGGCAATAAATAACGAAAAACTGAGGGGCAGCTGCGGAGACTCACCCAGACGTAGACACTCGGACGGTGACCGAAATAACAGGGTTATGGTATGTTCTCTAATTGTAAGAAGAAATGTAGAAATCGATAATAGGCGAAGAAGGGCGAGTTTTGCACGATACTCGTGATCTTGCATGAACCCGGGACTTGCTACAACTTTGCCTCTTCTCAAAGCAGTTGGCCGACGGTCAAATGACGTTTAAAACACCGGTTCTGGCTTAATCATCAGCGTCAAATTCGGTCAGTACTTAGATACTTAGCTTAGAAAAAGTGGGTATTGCTCTCTTATCAGCATCCTACAATAAAGTTTCGACTTTAAATTATCTACAAAGGGTTGGTAAACCATAAATTCAAGTCAGCTAGTTAGTTAAGTGCCATATGTGATACACGCTTATGCGATCGTGTCTCGAAAATGACATGACTGGTTAGGCAAATGTTTTTCCCACAGTAGTTTGCCATTTCTTTTTGCTGTATACTGGTTGTCAACTAAGCCTATAGAACCCAATCTGCCATGCTATTTAACCTATAGCAGGAGGGAAAATAGAGTCATAGCTTTCTCAAAGCTATTTTTGCGCAAGTTAATGCAATGCATTCAACTAGAATTGAAACCCGGCTCTCCAATTTCTCATATCCATTGCATTGTACTCATTTTTTACTTGTGCGCTTATAATTTATGAAAAGTGATTTCATTTTAAAACTGAAAACGCAACTTTGTTTTCATTGAAAAAATTATTCTCTCCAAAAACCAAATCATTACCCACAAAAATAATTTCCTGGGCATTTGATGATGCCCTCGTAGAATAATCTATTGCACCAGTAGACAATTTATTTTGGCTACGTGTTAGAGTGCTATTTTCGTGGTTTGGTCTTTAAGCATTAAACTGTGCGAGTAATTTGGTCAGCAGAGTCGAACAGAAATGACCTATTCGGCTAGCATATAACGTATCTTCTTCTTCTTCTTCTTCTTCTTCTTCTTCTTCTTCTTCTTCTTCTTCTTCTTCTTCTTCTATGTGCCCTGTCCTTTCAGGACGTAGTCGATCATGGCTTTCTACGTCTCACTATCCCTGGTGGCTCTTAGCGCGTTTTCTCCTGTTGCACCATGCAACCCCCGTTCTGTCATCCACCTGCTTAGGCCCTTCAAATATGTTATCCGTTGCCTTCCTCTGTCGCTTTTTCCCTCTATCTGGCCTGTCAGTATCAGGTTTTCCAAGCCCGTCTTTCTCATTGCATGTAGCAGGAACTTCAGTTGACTCTTCCTGATGCTCACTATTAATTTAATTTTCGTTGCCATTCTTTCCAATATCTCATCGTTGCTCACATGCTCGGTCCATGATATCCGCAGCATCCTTCTGTAGAACCACATTTCCGTTGCTTCAAGTTTTTCCTTCATCTTCGATGATATTATTCAACATTCACTGCCGTATTGTAGAACTGATATTAACGTATACATTTTAATAAATACCCCGGAAAAATGGATTTGGGCATTCAGATTCTTTAAATCTCTCGATTCCCCGGTCCTTTACTCAGTTGATTTTTATTTTCGCAACCCTAAATATCAATCCACACCAAAAAATTTGCATCAGTTAAACCAGAGGCAAAAAATTAATTGCCTGACTGTTGACAACATTTCTTCATTCTAATAAAGGTAATTTTACTAATCAAACTGTTTGAGCCGAGTGTTGACATTTTACATCTGGTCGTTCAAATCGCCATTAATTTTGTTCCAACCTGATAATTCGTTTAACAGTTCATAATTTGTCCAAATGAGTTTACCTTTCTTTGTCGAAATTTGACTCTTACGTGTTTGCTATTATATTATTTTTCGCGAGAGCAACTTCAATGAAATTCGATAGAGCCAGCCATTGTGGTTTGCAAACAGAAGAAAGATGAAGTCAATTAACCCGTTCGAACGGTAATGGCAATATTATGAGGTTACAGTCTTTAATGAAGTACGGGAAGATGTTTTTAAGTCATTTGTATTTGTGTTTCAATTTGATTATTGGATTTCCCTCTCAGAAAAATAAACAAATAAAGCAAAACAAATAGAACAATTACTCGACCTTGACTGATTTTATTAATGCTTTTTTTTTCTTAATGTGTTAGACAAAAAATACAAAAAAGCTTGAACAAAATGATTTAACTACATTGCATTTCGACAAGGCCATGCTTTTATATCGCTTTTAATCTTAATTTTTCTGTTCCGACACAAGCTCTTTCAGACAAATTCAAAATGTATCTTCATCTTCACTAATAAACATTATTATTATTGTGTCATTTTTCATCATATTTCGATTTCTGCTTTGGTCTCACTACCAACCAAGTCTGCGGGGAGACCTAAGGCAGGTCGTGGTGTGTTGTTATGGCCCCATTTCATGTTTTTCTATTTATTATTATTATTATTATTATTATTATTATTATTATTATTATTATTATTATTTCCTTTGATTTCTCTTGTATACACATTTTCTTTCCGGGTCCCAACAAGAGGCCTAATGTCAGAAAAGGTTGATCATTTTTTTGCACAAAGTAAATATTATTATTATTATTGTAGTAGTTTTTATAATTATTATTTTCACATATTTATTCATTATAGGTAACTCGGCCTGGTGTAATGGCTAACAAGCGCGTATCACTAGAATCATTACAAGTGATTGCGATTTTCTCAGGGTGCCTCACACTTTCGGCCTTGTGCCACATCCAGACCACGCTTAGAAAATCGCCATTTATATTGTTATAGTGTCCCCCTACGAGAAATGGGTCTATCCTCTTACTATATATAATTACCTACGTGACTTCCGGGAGGCAGTTAACTGCAGTTAAGACTGCAGTTAAAGCCCGCTATTAGCCAGGGATAAGCAACTAACTGTACCGTTTGGGCTTACTTATTTCTATGTAATGTTTTATTAACACTTACTTATATTGTTGGTGTTATACTAATACACTGTTTTGAATTTAACTCTTGTGTTGCGTGTCTTACTTCCGACCAAACCGGTCACTACAACTTTGCGGTGAAGTTTCGCCACAACAACTTCAAAACAAATTGGTGACGAAGATTTGCGTTATGTTTTGCCACAACAAATTGGCGACGAAGATCCACAACATATATCCACTTAAAATTTATAATATTATCAATGATGAAGATAAATCTTGAAAAGACATCTAAAGTTCTAAACCTGTTACTAACAGGCCAGATATAGAGAAAAAGAGACAGGGGAAAGCAGTAGATAACGTGTTTGAAGAACCTGATCAGTTGGATGACTGAACGAGGGTTGCGTGGCGTAACAGGAGAAAGCGTACTAAGAGCCACCAAGGATAGGGAGATGTGGAAGGCTATGATCGCCTACGTCTTAAAATGACAGGGCACATAGAAGAAGAAGAAGAAGAAGAAGAATAGAACTTCATAAAATTACTAAGATTTTTCAAAGCTAATCCTTTCATAATTAAGTTGTGCTGATTTTTTTAAGTGAAATTAGTATTCTGTCTTTTTTTATTTTAAATTATTTTAGCACGAGCAAAGCAGGAATGGCACTAGAGCACCTGAGGGTTTCAGCGGGTGAAAGTGGATGAGAATATCAAGAATTGAAAAGATTGATGAAAGAAGAAAAGACACCCCTTTCTATCTTTGCGTATCTGCTAAACTCGTTCCCTGTCTCTATCCAGACAGTTTGCTGCCAGTACAGGTTCTTGATTACTCTCATGTCTTTTCCGTATATATCAAGGTTGCCGAGCTTCTCTATTAAGTCTTTGTGGCGTAATTTGTCAAATGTTTTGGCATAGTCGATTAAATACAGGTACACGTACTGCAATTGTACGAGGTTGGAAAGAGAAATTGAAATACGGTCTGCCTGAAAACTTGCCTGCTGCTAAAAATAAGATGAAAACGATCAGAGACTGATATTGTAAATTCAATCAACTGTAGGTTGAATACCTGATCGCCCCAAAGAAAATAACACAGCAAGAATATTATCGTGCTACTGAAATACCAGCCAACTGATTTTTCTTTTAGGGTGGTGTAGAAAGAACCAGAGTCAAGTGGTTAATAGATGAGTATTGACATTGCATTTAAATTTCTGGAGGTTGTAGCCATCAGGAAAGCAAAAATATGGAAGCGAGTTCCACAGGCGGGAAGTGGTAGAAAAGAAGCTGCAGGAGTAGAATTGTCGTCTGCATTTGGTTGATCTAACTGTGAATGGGTGAGACCCAGTTGCCAGTCTGGTTGCACAAGTAAACACCTGTTGCAGAGGCACCGGTGACTTAAGTTCGTTGGAACAGAAGCCATAAAAGTATTTATAGAACAGTTGTTTAAGTTTTACAATGAACAACAGCAGTCTTAAATATCCTGTTTATAGCTGTATAGTCGATATAGTTTTTCGTGACACTGTATGGGCTTCTCCATGTCTATAATCGTTTTGGGTGTTCTTAAAACCAGGTGTTGGTTATTACCTGATCATTCCCTGTGCATTATTAGGGCCATTTTTAGAGCTCAACATTTTTCTCCTTGGTCATTACGGTTGCCAACTGTTTCACCCACTTTCCTTGCTTAATCTCGCATTCAAGTCAACCTTGATAATTCTATTGTGTTTTACACTGATTCTTGGTGTTTTCTAGTGTGAAGATAAGGATTTTATTTCCTTCTCAGTACTTTGCATTGTCGGTGCATGCACTATTATAACCGCTATGTTGAAAAGCTTTCCTTTCAGTTTAACCACGAGATAATTGGTAGTATACCAGAACGCAATTCTTCATGTCTGGATACAGTATTCCTTTCCATTATTAACATCGCCTGTATATATGTTTGTCCTTGTTCGGTCACCTAGTTAGGCATATTCTCAGAATGCTGATATTCAGTTTTCTCATCTACTGCTTAACATTCTCTAGCTGTCCACAGTTGTTCAGCGTTCTGACGTTCCATTTCCCTAGAGTGATTTTTGTTTGGCGATAACAGTCGCAGGATAACACCCGTTGCTCAAGTTCATTTCCAGGCGAGGGATTAGTTCCAAGGAATTGTGCCCTCTTTACGCCGTTGGCGCTTACAGTCGCTGGATGACGGTCAGGTGACACCTACTGCTGATGTCGGTCTTTACCGGGTGAGGTGTTAATTCCTTTCAACTTATTTCCATTCACGCCGTTGAGTCTTATATATTGATTTGCAAACGATGAATTTTATGGGGTCATCTCTTTTGTCGCAAGAGTGTAAAACAACCATGAATCCGCGCTTTTCAACCTTGACAATATGGTGTTGTGTGCGCACGATGTAGTCATTTTTGTAAAACAAGGATTTACAAATCATGGCCCACAGATGTTGAACGACATAAAATGATAATGTAGCTTTAATTATGACAATAGCGAATACTTTACTGACAAGACGTCTTGGGATATAAGCAAATAATAAATTGATCTCGTTCGCTTACTGAGATAAAACCCAAGAAAAATAAAATAAAGGAAAATTACTTACAAATTAATTTTACTGGATATTGTAAAGATAAGCTTTAAGTAATTATTTAATATATAATCTACGATAAGGCAATGAATGGCGGACAGTCTCCTCGCAGATGGAGACGAGACTTGAAATGTCATAAATGAGATTCAACTAAACAACGAAGAATACTGACAATATCATACACAAAACATTTTTCTTAAGAGGATTTGAAGTTCAACGGAAATAGTGCTAACACTTAGAAAGTGATAGGGGACATTATTGGGAAACACTAAGAAAATGTAACACTCATATGATATATTCTATTTAATAATTTTTTTTTGTTATCAAATTACAAAATGAAAATCATCTTGAACGACCACTCATTTAGATCTTCTAGATAAGATAGAAATATTTCAAAGTTAATTATTTATCTTCTTCTAGGGTGCACTTATAGAATGTAAAACGCACAAGACATATTGAAGACATGGATGTTTGAACTTATCCATTCTTTCTTATCAAATATCGAATTTAAACTTGTCATGAACGGCCACTCTTTTAGATCTAGATAGGATAGTAAGAAGTCAAAGTTAATTTTTTTCTTCTTCAGGATATACTGAAGACATGAATGTTTGCACGTATTCTTTCTTATTAAATATCGAAATGAATGTTGTCATGAACGGCCACTCTTCTAAATCTAGATAGGATAGTAATAAGTCAAAGTCAGTTTTTTTTCTTCTAGGACACACTTGGAGAATATATAACTCACATGACATATTGAAGGCATGAATGTTTGAACTTATTCTTTCTTTCTTATTAAATATCGAAATGAATGTTGTCATGAACGGCCACTCTTCTAAATCTAGATAGGATAGTAATAAGTCAAAGTCAGTTTTTTTTTCTTCTAGGACACACTTGGAGAATATATAACTCACATGACATATTGAAGGCATGAATGTTTGAACTTATTCTTTCTTTCTTATTAAATATCGAAATGAATGTTGTCATGAACGGCCACTCTTCTAAATCTAGATAGGATAGTAATAAGTCAAAGTCAGTTTTTTTTTCTTCTAGGACACACTTGGAGAATATATAACTCACATGACATATTGAAGGTATGAATGTTTGAACTTATTCTTTCTTTCTTATTAAATATCGAAATGAATGTTGTCATGAACGGCCACTCATCTTGATCATCTAGATAGGATAGAAATAAGTCAAAGTCAATTCTTTTCTACTTCTGGGGCATACTTAAAAAATGTAAAACTCACAGGACATATTTATGGTAGGGCAAGCAAATAGGAAAGTAAGTTTTCAATTTTGTGAAAATGGATGACGGAACATGGACAAAAGCAGAATAGCAATAGATAAAGATTTCTTCTTCTTCTTCTTCTTCTTCTTCTATATGCCGTTCACCTTCTAGATGTGAACGCTTATGAATTTTCGCTGTTTCTTCTGTTTCTGCTCTTATTAAGGCTTGTCTTTTCATTACCTCTCCTAATTGTTGTTCTACCATTAATTGACATAAACTTCTTGGATTGGCTATTTGCTGACTTCTGTCATTTTGCCTTCCTCGTGTTCAGCGAACGTTAAATTCTCAAAGTTATCCTTTCTTATCATGGGTCATGGAAATTCCAACTTTCCCATTTTGATTCTAAATTCCCATTTATCTGAAAACACTATTGTTACTCATATGTTCAGTTCATAGTATTCTCAGTATCCTTCTCTAGAAACACATTTCGATGGCTTCAAGCTTTTTCTTCGTCTGTGAGGATATGGTCTAGCCTTCACTACCATATACGATGATCGATATAAAAGCACAGTTGAATATTATTCTCTTTGTTTCTAACGAAGTTTTCTTGTTCCTTCATCTTTTGCTTAGTTTTCCGAAAGGCGTCTTTTGATATCTCAGTGCACCTTCTGATTTCGGTAATCACTTTCCGTTTCCTATTGAAACACTTCCTAGATATTTACATTGTTGTACTTTCTTCATTTTGGTATATCCAATTCGTAGTTCGTATCTTGGGATGCTTCTCTTACTGACAACAATACGTTTTGCATTTTTATAGCTGACGGTTAGTCTTTTCTTCGTGCCTTCCTTTCCTATCTTCTGTACGAGCTGCATACCTCTTTCTGTGAAGTCTGTCAACACAGTGTCATATGCCTTGTTAAGATTGTGGCTACCAATAATGAATCCTAACAGAAATTCTCTTAAAATCTTCTTACTGTATCGGTTAAATAAGTCTGGTGAGAAGATATATTTTTATCTTATGTCTCTTGCTATTCTTCTGTAATTTAGTGCATTCATTTTTTATTGGTGTGCAGGTAGTTTGCTTCCAGTATAGGTTCTTCAGCGAAACAATAACATTGGAAGGAAACATGCTTAAACAAGTCCTTAATGTATATATGACAAACCAAAGAATACTTTCTGCCAACATGCCGTCACACACGTTCTTTTTTCTCAAAGTGTGAGGTAAATTCAGATATTTTCTATAGCTGATAATAATATATTATAAAACGTAAGATGAAAAAAAGTAGCGGCTAGCGACGGACAATACTTTCAGTGACATGTTTCATACTAATTTTTGTAAATAAAACGTCTTTTCATGAAAAGGTAGCGAGAACTTATTCAAGGTCCTAACATTATTATGACTATTATTATTAATATTTTCTCCTTTCACGCAGTTTTTCATTCCCAACTGGAGTTCATGCAATACGTGTCTTCTTCATCAATTCCTACAACCTCAAAAAGATCGCAACATTCACAGCGTGTATGCAGAGTCAAGCAGCATAAAATTCTGAATCGATTGAATACTTTACTTTAATTCCGATTTCCTCAACACAGATCTTTAAGTTCCGCAATATAAAACCCGAATATATATTGCTTTTCAATATACTTGGCATCAATGAGAACGTATTTTCTTGCTTTGTTTTGTTCTGTTAGGTAATCTACAATTGTTACTCATAAGAAATCAAAATATCGATTATTATTACTTGCCTATATTAAATATTTTATACGTATCTCAAGATACCGTCCTCTTTGATAAACGATATTTAATGTAGTTTGCTTTTTTTATATTGAGACTTGAGAGTTAAGCTCATCCCAGGCGTCAAGTGAAACTCGTATAGACGATCCATCTGTAAAGATGTTAAAAACTTGTCGGTTCTCTGTACGGCTCTTGCTATAATCTACTTTTGCAAGAGCCAGATTAGGCCTAAAATGGAGTAGTGCTGACATATACTGTCTGGTGCTGACCATTTTTCAGTTGCTACTTTTGTCAGTCAATTATTTCACAAACGTGATACACACTTGGGTGATCAAAAGAATGAGTAACTAGTAGGCTGTCATTACTTTCTGCCAACCATGGCTATAGAACTCAATCTATCCGTCTCATTAACCCATAGCTGGAGGAAAAATTGAGGGATTAATATTTTTGCGTAAGTGAATGAAACTGGATATTCGACTGGATTTGGAACTCGGGTCTTCGATTTATCATTCGGTGCCGATATCCATTACATCACAATGCACATAAACATATTAGAGTTTAAAAACGTTTCTGCAGTTTTTTTTCCCTGTAGAGGTCAGTTAAGACTGCTGGTTCCAATGCAAGTGAGCATGAGTGCGAAAACATCCCCTCTCCTCATTTTTGAACAAGCCGTACAGATGCATACTGAGATTTCTTCTTAGATAATAGACTACTTTTCGGTCTCATCCGCCATATTCTTTTTCTTTCTTGCCTTGAAGTCAGCCACATGTGATGACTTGTCATTAAAACCATTCTTACTTTGTGAAGGTTTTGTCATACATATATATTTTTGTCTACTTTCGTCTTGAATATTATATTATTAAAATAAGATAGAACAGTATCAAGACCTTAAAAACTTTCTGTACATTTTGGACGACACTTTCTCACAAATAATAGCCGACAAAATAAAACCGAGTAATTGATAAGAAAAGTCACTAAAATTATAAAAGTTTGATACTGTTTTATCTCATTTTCTTAATTAATAATGATCCACTTCCTTAAAAATATCATACCCTGATGTGTCAGTAAAAGTCTGTTTAATATATATATATATATATATATATATATATATATATATATATAGTTATGGATGTAAATATGTGTAAATATATATGCATAAATGTATAGACGCAGGTACACACTGATATATAAATATTTATCTGGTGTTAGCAGAAGAGTACTCAAGTTAATATTACAGAGCTACGAAGTATATGTTAATAAATATTACCCTACGCTTAAAGCACGACTCAGAGTTATGCATTATGCACTCATCAGGTGCATATTATGAACATCAGGCGAATATATATATATATATATATATATATATATATATATATATATATATATATATAAATAAACAACGTTGTATATTATCAAAGAGAGAATATATACATATTCTTCACTACTCAACGACGTAATTATTGCAAAAAATATAATAATTAGTGTGACAGGAAGGAATATATATATATATATATATATACAGAAAAAATGAATAAAAAGATTTTTTTTATTATAACAGACAGAATATAATAAAACTATATATACATACATGCATACATACAGACTGGGGTCTGTATACACTGCTTATATACAGGACGTTAAAATTTCTCTTCTCTGATGCCATGCGCCGATGGCTTAGGAGTAGAGACTCCGACCACACCAAATCGGTCGAGTTTCGATCCCGGCCAGAAGCAAGTGGATATGTCTAGCCACACTGATGAGCTGTGATGCAGCGAAATGGGCTTGTATGTGATATATATATATATATATATATATATATATATATATAATATTAACTCTAGTAACAATACAATATAATAACAATAGCAATAGTAACAGAACTAACTCTGCCGAAACTAGTATTAATTAAGCTATAATTTAAATCGTCTTGAACAACCCACCGAGAACGAACTCGGAGGGCAAAGAAGAGGAAGTACAAAAAGAAACAAACGAAGTACATGAACAAAAAGTCAAGTACTCGTAAGAAAGAAAAAAAACAACACAAAAACTCTAACACTTAAGCGCTCAATACAAAATTAGAGCAAACGTAGGGCGAAACCGTGGTAGGTTGTTGGCTCTTGCTTAGATTTTCTGCATATATATATATATATATATATATATATATATATATATATAAACGATGATTTTTATTATAATGGACAATATTACGTGGCTTCTGTTTCTCCTAAGAATCTGCTATTAATCTAGAACCGAAAGTGCTGGAAAATGTGTAGGTTACCTGGAAATTTTCTTCCATTGGACGAAACAAGGCCAATAGGTTTTTTTAAAATATCATTCTCGAGTTATCAAGTTTCAATGACGTGGGCTATTTAGAATTATACAGTTTTATCATACGCGTAAGTGACAGAATTTGAAGAACCATATAATGAAGAAAGAGGACTAGGAAAGTCTGACCCTCATAGGATATGTTGAAGATACGAGTGGACTGGCGAGTAACATACGTAATAAATTTGTGCTAATAGATAGCAAAACGGAGAGGGTGGAATTGAAAAGACAAAATTTATTAAGAGCTGCAAAGTAGATGAAAATGCGGAGAAACCAAGTTTGCCAACAGTATGAAAGAACACGGCAAATAAAAAAAGTATTAAACTAGTGTCATTTTCAAGATAAAAAAAAACAGATTCAAGTTTAATATTAGCTGATAAATTTAGTCAAATGCATACACTTACATGTCTTTGAGCGAATGTCGAACAAGGTAGTTTTTATTGTTAGATGCAGATAGTTGAGGAATTATATTGTTCGATAAGAAAGAAAATATATTTTTCTTTGAAATGATAGGAAGTAGAACTGAAAGTTAGGTTGATTTGACTATTATCAAGTACACGTTTGCGTCAGAGAAATACTTTTTTTTTGGTGGGGTGTAAAACTCTCAGTCGTCGCTTCATTCCTCGCCCTGTACGTAAAAATAAAATCTTTCGTGATAAGAAGAGAAAAAAAAGAAAGAAAGAAAGAATAAAACAAATGAAATAATAATAATAATAATAATAATAATAAGAAGAAGAAGAAGAAGAAGAAGAAGAAGAAGAAGAAAGAGGGAGAAGAGCAAAGAATGAGAAGGAGAAGCAGACAAGAAGAAGTACAAAGAAAAGGAAGAGGAGAGAAATAAGGAAGATGAGGAGAACAAGATGAAGAAAAAGAAAAAGGCGGTAAAGAAGAAGAAGAAGTGTCTCGTTTATTTGCGAGAAATTAATGGAGACTAAAAAGTTCTTCACTAACATCCAGTAACGACTTCCGGATTTCCGAGATTAGACGAGATCGCAAAAACAAAAGGTCACAATGATAGATACGAATAACTGACCGAGTGATTGAAAAGAAAAGACAGACATTGATTTTGTTTGCTTGCTTCCTGAGTAGGATCAGCAACAATTGTAATTTCTTATTGATTTTAGCTACAAGAAAAGTTCTTTGTAGCAGGTGAATCAGTGAACAAGAAAACATGTCGTATTGTATTACAATATATATATATATATATATATGTGTAATTGAAATAGAGTGTATATATCTATGCATACATATCGACGAAGATGATAATAGTATAAAGAACAAGGAGAAAAGATACTGCGAAGAGGGCAAGAGAAAGGAATAGGCGGAGAAAATGGGTAGGTTAAGTTAATCGGTATCTATCATCTCAGCATAGTTCAATAGAAGCTGCATCAAAGACATTTTAGTTTGTGTTCATCGATCTTTTAAGGGAAAGGTGAACCCCTGTTATAAATGCCAAGCAGTCGACTGTATCTGTGGTACGAACAGACAGAAGCCGAAAACGTTTCGTTTGCATTTCTATGGCGAATACAATGAGTTCGATAAGTGAGATCACTTTACACATTGACATGCGTCACCTTTTTTGTTTTTTTTAAATATAAGCATTTATTGACCCCACCAAAACTGTTTCTGCAACCCGTGATAAAACGAATAGGATTTATTGAACAAACACATCAAAATTTATATTTGAACCGAATTTTAGCAGAAGAGGTGTTTAATCAAATGTCCAGACTATTACCATCATACCGCAGTGAATCAGTACGATGAATCAATGGGACACTGATTCGAATGAGATAAGGAAACTACTTTTAGGAAACTTTAGGAAACATTTCTCTATATCGTATTTCTGAATTTCATTGAATTATTCCTGCCAAAATAAATAAATAAATAAATAATAAAAAAGATGATTTGATGATGTCTGTGAATTGGCGAATCAGCAATTAATGGGAAGGCAAAATGTCCTGGTAAATAAAAGAAAGAACTTATCCATCCAAAAATCTTCAGTATGAATTTATCATTTGGTAACAAACAGATGGATCGAAAAATGTTAGTCTTGGAGAGTCTCACTCAGTTAGATCCGCTTGTGTCACTGACATGTATATGCAATCGGTAAAATTCTCCTACTAGGAACAATAAAGGTAGTCAAAACATAATATCCGTTGCGCTGTCTACTACTCCGAAAACCTCTCTCCTGGTAAAAAGACGGCTGATTTGATTTTCATTATGAAACAGTAACAGTATTTTATAGTAGACAAGTAAGTAACCTTTCGATCCACATCGATAGTCTCGTTTGATATAAATCGCTATATCCGAGTAAAAATATACAACCTAGAAATGTTGACTAAATTCTTTTGCATTGTCCTCAGACTGACATCCAACACTCTGAAATGTTCTTATTTAAGTATATGCTCCGTTTCTTTTTAAAAATTATATCAATTTCTGTCTCTCTATCAGATTATTCGATGAGTCCTTTAGTCGAGTTTGTCTATATTTTGGGGATAAAGTATTGTAATTATTTACACCATTTACCTTGATCGGATGGATGTGCGTTTTGGTGCAATGGATACCGACTCGGAACGACAATTTGGGGAGCCGAGTTTGAATTCCAGTTGCATTCACTTACGCACAAATACCCTTGGGAAAGGTATTAATCCGTCTCTTCCCTCCAGTTATAGGTTAAATAATAGGACAGATTGTCTTCTATAGCCTTGGTTGGCAACCAGTCTAGAAAGCAATGGCAACCTAGAAAGCAATGGCAACCTACAGCGGGATAATCTTCTGACCAGTCAGTCGTGTCTCTTTTGAGACATGATCGCCCAAAGCGTGTATCACGTATGGCACGTAACTGGCCTTGATCAGACTGTTACCCTCATCTTTTTTACTATATTCCTGACGTTTTGGCCGTTACACGTTCCAATATTCTTCAGTGAATTAGAATTTTAAACTGAATCCTTTATTCCGTACACCGGAGTAGATTACTAGTCAAGGGCTCAATGGATAAAGGTATTGTTTCGATTCAGTGCCTATTCAAGACGACCTTCATAATGCGGTTAGAAAGGAATGATTCAATCAGATAAAGCAAGCGTCCGGTGATACCATAACCCCGCAGCTTGCACAGAAGGCCAGCGTGCCAAACCCTATCAAAATCATTGGAGATGTCCAGGGCAACAGCACGAGCCTTACCAAACGTATCAAGGGCCTGGTATATGTACTCCCTGATGTTTATTAGCATATCGGCAGTAGACCTGCCAAAGGGGAATCCAAACTCTTTGTCTGAGAACATTTTATGGGCAGTAAGGTGTTGAACTATTTCAGCATTGATAATAATTTTGAACACTTTTCCGGAAATTGGTAGAAGGCTGATAGGCTGATAGTTGGACAGGTCCGAGGGTTCCCCTGAGTTTTTAAATACAGGAACCACAGAAGAGGACTTCCAGCATGCAGTAAAACAGGAAGCAGAAAGGCAGTAATTATAGAGTTTAGAGAGGACAGATGAGGGTTCAGGGGCACATTTCGTGAGGACAATGACCCGAGGATCTCGAATTCATAAAGGGAGATACAGCAATATCTGGAAGAAGCATGACACGTGGAACTAGAACAATCTACCTCGGTAGACGAAAGAAAGAATTCAGATCACAATTCCAATCACTTGAAGAAGGTCGGAGAGTAGAACGTCGTAAATATGGCAACAAAGATGAGGGCAACAATTCGAGTAATTTAAATAGTATAAATAAACTGTTGACGTTTTCTTTCCATTATTTTACTGAATATATTCCAGAAAATTAATTTCAAGGGAAGCAGTAAATGGTTTAGGTGAAATGTTATGCTCAGAATTTTTTATTTTTCTTCTCTGTAATCTCTGCCTTTGCGTCGAGAATTTATTGAAGTACCGTTATCTTAAATATTCTAAATACATTTGAGAATATATACGATAACAGGGTGTGTGTGAGTATTGGGTGTTTTTCGGTGTGATTGTTAGTTGGGTATGAGTCTTTATGCGTGTTTCTTTGTGTGTGTGTGTGTGTGTGTGTGTGTGTGTGTGTGTGTGTGTGTGTGTGTGTGTAAGAGAGAAATTATGTGCGTGCATGTATGTGTGAATGTGTGTGGTGTGATTGAATATGGATATGGGAGTGTGTGAGTAGTGTATGAATCTGTGCGCATAAAACCGTGTGTGAGTGGGCGTGTATGCATGTATGTGTGAGAGAGAGTAGGTGCATGTGTGTGAGCGTGTAAGTGAGTGTCTGCGTATGCGAGAAAAGATGATAAAGAAAATACTTCAGACGACAGATAAATGCAAATCGCTAAAACATTTTTGGAACAAGGAAAAAATGAGATTGGCGGTAGAAAATTTCCAATTACGTGTAGGAAAGACAGCGTAAAAATTGATTGAAAGCAGACATCAACCGAAAGCTTACTTCCAGTCAATGTATGTCTGTACTATTACGCTGGATGTTTGCCTTTTCTTATGGAGGCAAAACAAAATATATAATTACTCGTAGAAATTTTTGGTCATCGATTTTTAGTAAAATTAACACATTGATATATTCTCCGAACATGAGTAATTTTGTTTATTTTTTTAACAAGAAATGTTATTACAAATCTTAAATAAAATTTTTCATCCCAATCCTATTTTCAGTTTTTTGACTAAATCTTTATGAACTTTGTTTTAACTAGGATTCATAATGTAAGCTTTTTAACAAAATGAACATGGAAAAAAGAAACAGAAACACTTGAGCAATGATGTGTAAACTGGTGGTAAGTTCAGCAGTATGAATAGTGAATTTTACAATGAAAATATTTATCAAAATGTGATTTCTTTCTTTTCCTTGTCTCATGTTCATTCACTCACTCATATAAAAATATAAACACTGATTATATACAATATTACTTGAATTTTGTGAAGCTGTTCGGTGTGAATTTATACGAATGGCTTCTTCCAGCGAACTACTATGTCTTAGAACTTATTCCCAAGAGGATGTCGCTCTGATCACAGTCTTAAACTGTTAAACTCTAAAGTTACTGTTTGTTTTTTCCTTTGCTGTCCTCACAAACTGCCTCTGAACGTAATGGCATATTATTAAAATGGTATATTTGTAAAAAGAACAGTTTTCTCATGCTTTAACCCTAACCCTGACGATGACATTACAACATGTAAAGAAATTCCATTTTGGATAATTTTCACGTTCTAATGAATACTAGTAATTTGTCAACCGTTATATTTGAAGCAGGAAATATGTACAGTAATTTTTAATGACACAGTTTTGCGGTTATTTTTTGTTACCATAGTTCACACCCCTGAAGAGCATCTCGTAAAGAGATTGAAAGTACTTGGGTATATTGAGAAATGAATGATAATAGCATCTGTCAAAGTTACAGCTCATTTCTGACATCTTTCAATTATAATACGTGAAAGATTATCCGTGATTGTGAACAGATTTTATTAAAAATAAGCACACACACACACACACACACACACACACACATATATATATATATATATATATATAATCTTATTTATAAATGGAACTTTCTTTGTGTGTGTGTATCTGTGTGTGTGTGTGTGTGTGTGTGTGTGTGTGTGTGTGTGTCCGTTACCTATAGACTCCGAAACGGCTGAACCAAAAATTTCTTTACTATAAGCGTCTGCGAGTGTTCTTAGCTAGGTACCCCCGATAAATATCGAAAATCGATAATAAAAAAAATCAAATTATAGAAGGAGTGGTCCGATTTTAATCAAATTTGATACACTCATGGACAAAGACATAAAAAACGATACTCAGAAGTAGTAAGGTTGCAGTTCTTAGAATAGTGCAGAAAATCGATAATGTATATATATAAAAGACAAGATGTTTGTGTGTGTGTCTGTTTATCTGCCTGTATGTCTGTATTTTTTCAGCCCTTTTATTTTAATTTTTACTTCGGGTTTGGCTCTAAGTAGGTATAATTGTAGTTCTTAGTCTCAGCCATGATACCATTAACTCAGAGGACTTATTAAGCCTTCAAAATTTAGTTTACGACGAAAAAACTTATTTGAAATCAAAATTTGACTTACATCCCTTCAATTTTCTTTCAGTCTACGGTTTTCCTTTAACTGGAAACAAGTATTGCTTTTTAGTTTGTCGTGCCAACGTTCAAAGAGTCTGAGCTCCAGGACCATGGATTAGTTTTAAAGCTTTCATTACATACGAGCAACGCCTGGCTATACTGCCAGTATATATATATATATATATATATATATATATATATATATATATATATATATATATGTAGTTCTGAAAAATATAGAAAATAACAGATGTGATTTCAGGTAGATTTCAAAGACTTTAGGCATTTCTCTCTGGATTTTGCACTCACATTCAATTCTCTGTCGGAGACGTTTCACTTTACTTGTATGTATATCATAGGCAATATCTTTTTTCTTTTTCTTTTTTTTTTTTACTATTCTCTCAGCAAGAATGCACACGGCGTGAAGGTGCTCGCCATGTAAAAATATGAGGTCTGGAGAACGTGTTATCCTCTTCTTCCAAACAACTTCCTTCTAAATTTCCTGTTAATATGAGTACAGACAGGAAAAATATTCAGACAACACAAACTTAACGTTTATTTTAAATCAATAAATACCTGTACTAGGGAAACTGATATTAGTTTTTCGTCTCCAGTAAAAATAAAAAGAACACATAAATTTTAGTAGATTTAGTAGATTTAATGTAGTCATATATTTCCCAAGTGCATACGTTAATTTTTTAGACTTTCTATAAACCTGCATGGTCTGTAGCTCAGAACAGCAACAGTATAAACGGATGAAGTAATATCTAAGTGTAAGTATGCAATATTATGCAATAGAAATAGTAGAATGTCCTCTGTATAGTCCTTTCACATGCAGAGAACGTCTAGTGTTGCGTTTCGTATAGGCATTGGTTTAAGTTATTCAGACCCCAACTCTACATCTTAGACTGTATCAATGAAGGACGGTTTCTCTGTCTCCTTTCCTTCATTATACGAGAGTGACAGTCGTGGTTACATCGATTATCGGAGAAAGCAGGAGGCAGATAATGGAAAAGATGCCTATAACTTGGCTTAGAATTTTACAACGTGCCTTTGTACCCTCACAAAGGAGCCTGGGTGCTGGAGGTGTGTTGATTCGAAAATTCTTGGTACTGTTTTACTGTAGTCTAATATCCAACTTTTACGCAAAGCCAATTAGAGTAATTTTCAAAAATTGCATTAAAGCCTAGAGTTTAGAAACTTTTAATAAATTAATTCTGTGTTTTGGTATGATTCAAATGTCATTAATTCTTGACAAAATCCAAAGAAATATTTGCAATGTAATCGACCCTGATTTGTCATCTCGACATCAGTCACTTTCTCACCGACGTGACGTGGCTTCCCCGGGTCGTTTCTATAAATATTTTTATGGCAACTGTCCTGACGAGCTTTTTTCCATGTTTCTCCGACTACGTGAATTTAAGCATGCTACTAAATTGGCATTTTAGGTCCCACCGGTTTAATAGTTTGGAATAGTCAAAAACAACCGGCACTTCTGCTCCAACAGCTTCTTTTCTTGCACTTGTCATCAGTGGAATGCTCTTCCTTTACTTGTCTGCTTGATAATTAGAACCTTCAAAAATTTAAATCCAATGTCGACCGCTATCTTCTATCTTTTGAACCCGGTTTATATCTTGTCCTTTTCTTAATCCTCTATCTTTTCTCTCACTTTCACTTCCTGTAAACCCTTGCGTACTAGTAGCTTTTCTTCCTTGCTTGAGGTGAAATGATCACAAAATAAAGAAAACAGTTTGCAATAAAAATCTATGCACACTGAATTTTGCAGCTGGCTTGTTTCAGTTAAACAGAGGAAGAGAGAATACCGATGCCCTGAGGAAGAATAGCTTGCCCAGTGAGGTTTAATGAAAGCCTGTCCTTACGTCGAACAGGACACGTATCAAACGAACTTGGAGCGAAAATTGTAAGTCCTCTCTAGATATGACGCAATTTTTAACACGTGTTGAATTCCGGATTTAATTTATTTCGCTACATTCAACGATACTTGCATAGGAATTGGTTCCAGTGTGTCAGAAATTGCGAAATCTTACTCGAAATCTTTATTGAATCGCAAGCAGATTTCCACATTTAGGATAAAATGCACAAATTTATTTGGAAATGGCTTGAGCTTCGTGAAACCTAGGAAAAAAAGAACTTTGATGTCTACATGACTATAGACATCCTTGTGTAAATTAATTGAAACAAAACGAATAATGTCTTCTTACGGTCATTCGCACTTTCCCTGATTCAGTATACGTCTCTTGATGTTTTTTTCTTCCGATCGCATTTTCTTTTAAGTTTTGAACTAATGAATCCAGTTTGTTTCTTCGCCTTGATGACACGACTGACAGTTCAAAGGCTGACACAAACAATATCTGCGATCCCTTTCTAAGGCTTGCTAGTGTGTTGATGCAGTGTTCGAAAACACTTCCTTGGAGTAACGTCTACCACAGACACTGGTCGTAGGACAACTAATCGACAGTCGAGACAATAGTGTCTGAGTGTGTTAAAAATCTGATGCAATCACGGATGACGCAATATTTTTCAAGTTCAAATAATTTCATCATACCTTCCGAAAATAGATTCATATTACTGCACATCACTGCAAATAAAATAATCTGAGACCAAAATTGTAATCAATTACACCCTGTCACTCCAGTATATATATATATATATATATATATATATATATATATATATATGCTTTCTCTTGTCAAATTTATTTACTTTTCCTTATTTTTTTTCCGATTGGAGTAGATAGACTGGACTATCGCCCCATTCATACTCCACCTACGTCTATTGAACAGGTGTAGGGCCTCATCCCTTGTTCCCTGTTGAGGATGTGGTTTCCGGCTTTCTCTTTTCCAAGCTTTTCACTTTTCCTTATTTTTTTTTTCAATTGGAGTAGATAGACTAAACTATCGCCTGGTTCACACTCCACCCACGTCTATTGAACAGATGTAGAGGCTCATCCCTTGTTCCCTGTTTAGGATATGGTTTCCGGCTTTCTCTTTTCCAATCTTTTCACTCTTACGTAGCCCCCTGCACACCAGTGGCCTTAACGCCTTGCCCGGGGTGATATGATTAAAATATATATATATATATATATATATATTGAAGGTCCGAATCTTTGATGCGCAGAAAACATTTCTAATCAGTTTTTCGAATAAATATATAGGGTTTGTCAAAAATCAACGACAAACATAATTTCGGATGGTTTTTATACACGTCTATGCATTTCTCCAAGATAATTCAATCAAACTCAACTAAGATCAAGTGACTGGCAGATCAATGACTGATGCCTTGGCATGCAAACAAAAATTTAAATTTACACATAGGGTGCGGGAAAAAAAAATTTTGCGATCGTTTAATTCTCCGAAACAAAAATCGGGTCTTTTTATCATATGCCATGAAGATTTCACGTTTTCTAAAAGGTGTCAAGCCCTCCGACGTTGCAGGGACAATGTATTCACTTCTTTTGCGTCACAACTTCATTGGATCACATTACAGGCTTCCGAAACCCGCGATTTCCAGTTGTACATACGTCATTCCCATTTATTGGCAAAATTGACCAAGGCTGAATCCCGTTTTATAAATACAACAAAAACCCATTCTTACTGCGCATTTTTTTAAGTTACGCGTCACGGTAACTTCATACTGGAACATTTTGAATAAGTAATTGATCTTGCTATTTCATCAAAACCACTAAAACACCGAGCAATGCCGGATTATGCAGCTACCTTATATATATATATATATATATATATATATCCGCAGACAGATCTTTTTCGCTGTATCACAGCTCATCAGTAAAGTTAGACAGCCGATTCCTTTTTACCCAGGATTGAAACCCGACTGAATTGGCGCCAGTCGGCGATTCTACCTTTGAGCTACGGGCTCTCGGTAGAAGAAGGCATACTTTTTTAGCGTTTATATTATCATTATACACGCCCAATAGCTGAGAGTGTTCTAATTCATTGCTGAATGAACGATGCGTAGATGTCAGAATAGCTACTGTTTTTCAAAGTCTACCATTCTTCCAGGGTGCTCAACCAGGGTATGAGAGCGTAAATAGTCATCCGTAGACAGATCTGTTTCGCTGTATCGTATGCAACTCCGACTGACACCAAATCGGTCGGATTTCGATCCCGGCTGCAAGCAAGTGGATGTGTCTAGCCACTCTAATGAGCTGTGATACAGCGAATCAGGCTTGTATATGGATGACACACACGCGCGCGCAAACACACACACACACACACACACACACACACACACACACACACACATATATATATATATATATTTCACATAGGGTCCCACCCATTCACAGTCAGGTTAGCCAAATGCAGACGACAATTCTACTCCTGCAGCTTCCTCTCTCGTACTTCCCACCTGTGGAACTCACTCCCGTATTCTTGCTTTCCTGATGGCTACAACCTCCAGAAATTTAAATGCAAAGTTAATACTCATCTACTAACCACTGGCCTCTAGCTCTCTCCCCTCCCCTGTATAACCTTCCCTTTCTCTCCACCTATGTATCTGTCATCGCACCTTCCTTCTCAGCTTTCTAGTGTTCCTTTCTAACTAGCTTGTACTCCTCACTCTTTTCTAATTAATCTTTTTACATTTATGTAACCCCCTGCACATCAGTGGCGTTTCCGCCTTGCTCGGGGTGAAATGATTAAAAAAATATATATATATATAGTTTAACCGCTTTATTCATCTACAGTAGATTTGCCTCTAGTTTTTAACAATGTTTCACCAGTTTTGGTAGGCTTCTCTTATCACTATTTGGGATATTTAATAAAAAATATGATGAAAACAAAGAAAGTGAAGTGTATCTATACGAATTCGGTTGGATTATAAATAAAAAAACATATAATAATATTAATAGTGTTTTATTTGTTTATTTTTCTGAGATGAAGTAGTATTTATATTATTTACATTGTTAAGACTATAGCTACCAGGAGTGGCATCGTACATGGAACAACAATGATATACCCCAGTGGTCGAAATAAAAGGTTCGTTTCAAAATTGTTAGCAACTGAAGAAGGCCGGAGCGTACAACGGTCCAAACGTCGTAAACATGACAATAACGGTGAGGACAATAGTCCTAACAATGTAAATAAGTTTTATATTTAAAAATTCTCAGCGTATCTATTTTGTTCATATGTCTAGTTTCATCTGATGAAGTCATAAAAGACTTTCGAAACATGAAAACATTTTCAAGTTTCTCATACATCTTTATACTGAAACTGCTACTGATGAATAAAAACTTATTTATCACTATCCAATATACATGCTTACGCACGCACAGACACCTGCTTACACATACATGCATATATACATATATATTACTCTTCAGCGATGAACTGTGTTCTCTCGGTGACTGGCATGTGTATACATTGCTTAAAATTAACACGCTAAAATTTCCTCTTTCTTGTTCTATGCGCCTATGGCTTAGGAAGTAGTGACTCCGACTCACACCAAATCGGTCGAGTTTCGATCCCGGTTAGAAGCAAGTAGATGTTTAGCCACACTGATGAACTGTGATACAACGAAAAAGGGTTTGTATGTTGATGACAAATATATATATATAAGTCACTGATGCCTCCTCAACAGGTGTTTACTTGTGCAACCAGACTGGCAACTGGGGCCCACCCATTCACAGTCAGGTTAGCCAAATGCAGACGACAATTCTACTCCTTCAGCTTCTTCTCTCGTACTTCCCGCCTGTGGAACTCACTCCCGTATTCTTGCTTTGCTGACGGCTACAACCTCCAGAAATTTAAATGCAATGTCAATACTCATCTATTAACCACTGGACTCTAGCTCTCTCCCCACCCCCGTATATCCTTCCCTTTCCCTCCACCTATGTATCTGTCATCGCACCTGCTTTCTCAGCTTTCTATTGCTCCTTTCTAACTAGTTTGTACTTCTCACTGTTTTCTAATTAATCTTTTTACATTTATGTAACCCCCTGCACAGCAGTGGCGTTTCTGCCTTGCTCGGGGTGAAATGATTTTATATATATATATAATTTGTGAGTGTGATTTTGTCATTGAAGAGATTAAATGAAATCTCTCACACACAAACACAAACCAGAGAACACATTCACACTCACGCAAGCACGCACACACAAACATATATATATATACATATGTTTAATTGAAAACGCAAACAAAGAAGATTTTATTAATTTTTAACATGTTTCCTATTTGCTGGAGATAAGGAATTTAAAATTGTTCTGTAATTACTTTTTATCTAAATTACCTTACAGTCAAAACATGAGGGTAAAATGACAGCAACAGAAACATAATGAGAATGGCCAGAGAAATGACTGAAAGCGCGTAGAAAAGTAAATAAGACATCTCCGGTAACACAAGTCCACAAGGGAAGACGCCTTAAATAATGTACTCTCAGAGGGTTCAGAGATAAAGTTCCGCACAAACTCAACCCCGGCTGACTCAGTGCCTCCAATCGGAAAGGAACCCAGACAAGGCTCAGCCGAAGCTAAAAAGTCTCGTCTTGGGAAAAGATTGACAAGTGCCCGATCCTGATTGTGCAGATTCTACGGAAAAATTTTGCCCGCGATAAAGGGCTCGGATTTCTCACAGTAAAATTGGCCTCGTCCCGCATTCCACTTTAGTGGTATGGCAGATAAATAAATTAAGTTCTAATAGAGCTCGAAATTGCTTAGATTGCGACAAAGCTCTGGAAATAGAGCTCAGATGAGCCTCTGCCTAAGACCAAAATCTCGTCTGGAAAAAAATTAGACACGAACTGGATCCATTTTATGTAATGCCAAGGCAAGTTTTTTTTTTTCTTAAGCGTACGCAAACTGACTTGTGTCACCTCGAGCCTTTGAGGAGAGGATTAGGGTAAATAACCAGAGTTCAGCGTTAAATCGAGCTTGTCGGACTTTCTGTCTTCCGTCGGAGAAGAACTCGGACAAGTCAATGCTTATAGGCAGAATTTAATCCGAGGAAAATTAGACAAGAATCCGATCTCACTTGTGCAGGTTCGGGTGAAATTTGTCCTGACCGTACGCGTTCGCGTTTT
Source organism: Ascarosepion bandense (assembly GCA_037127315.1). NCBI lineage: Eukaryota > Metazoa > Mollusca > Cephalopoda > Sepiida > Sepiidae > Ascarosepion > Ascarosepion bandense. Next base: position 1,486,154 of record JBBBDQ010000612.1, on the reverse strand, counting down.
CTCGCGTTAAAGACTTACCTTGTGTCGCATCTTATCTCAGTGAGGAGGATTTGAGTAATTAGGTAGCGTTCCTCGAGCATGTTAGATTCACAATTTTCGGAAGAAATTGGACAAAATTATGTCTACGGGAAGACTCTCGTCTAGGAAGGATAGACAAGAATTCTATCCCGCTTTTGCGGGATGTGGTGAATTTATGTCATGAGCGTACGCCTTCGGGTATTCCCGCGTTAAAAAGTATCATTGTGTCATATCCAACCTCAGTAGGGAAGATTTATGTAATTGTTCAGAAATCCGTAAAAACTCGAAATTATCAGTTTTTAGATTAAGAACGAATCAGTGGGGGCTTCGTCTGCTGAGGTATATAGACAGGTATTGTGCCTGATCCCGCGTATTTGGAGAATGGGTAAATTTGGATCCTTGTCCCGACTGTACACTCCCCGGTTGCCTAAAATTGAACCCAACCTTATGTAACATCTCATAGCTCTTGCTAAATGACCTGATATACTGCAGAACCAACAGTGAGGTCTTCTGCCCTTCACGACGATATGGCCCCTCATTAAATTCTTTACGGAAAAATATCATTTGCAGAGCGACATCTCTCCAAAAAAAGCGACCTTTGTCTTTGTTTTTCAGATTCCCATATACTCTGTTTGAACACGAAGTGTTTTTTTTTTTTTTTTGGTAAAGATGGCTCCTGCCAACTGCTTCGCCTCCTGAACAGGACGTCCCGCATGGCATGGTTCTCCTGGTGATTATTTAGCTGCTTTTTACTGGCTCTTCTAATGTTTCCCTGTTTATACCAACAAATGTGTGTGTTTTCACGTCTGTTGTTAGCAGAGAGATGAATCATGTTTCCACTACATTAACGCTTCAGAGAATGTTACGACATATGAAAACATATGCTTTGTTTTTATTGTGGGGGTTTAGCACCTCCCCATACCGATGTTGACGGCACCTGCAAAATTGGTGTCTGAGGGGACTCCTTGCCGGAGTTGCCACTTCAGACTACCGAACAAGATTTTTTTTCTTTTTTCAGAAAAGTAATCTAGAACTGCAAACTAGAACTTACAACTAGCGTCCAGTTTCCAGACAAAAAACATAAAAAATAAAATAAAATAAAACCAAAACAAAACAAAACTATTGTGGGGCCTCCCCTTTTTCCATGATAATAGACTCGTCTGAAGTATACATATACTCCTGCCATAGTGAGATATGACCGAGTCCGAGCGATAATGTCAGATACCGAACGATACCGAGGTTTCACAGAGAATACAGCTTTAGTACCTCTGAGCTCCACTCGTACAACATATGATTATGCCGCACCCGTCAAACTCCGATGTGGACATACCACGACTTCACTTCAGAGACTTGTATACATATACTTCGGACTAACTATTGCTGGATTACTAACCTGTGTTCAAGTTTGTATCTCTACGTTTAATATACTTATTTTTATATCTGAAATTCTGACTGTTGTTCCTTTGTTTTGTGCGGTTTCCATTCCCGGGATTCACAAAAAAATAAAAAACAAAAACAAACCAAAAAAACAAAACAAAAAAAAAACAATAAAAAACAAAACAAATAAAAGCGAGCTGTAACTAATACAGGTTTCGTACATAAAATAGACACAAAATACTAAAATGAAGGTAAGCTACAACGGAGAACAAATCCCCATTAAATTCCATAGCACACTTTCTGTTATTTAAAATATGTTCACGAATTGAGGAACAATAAGTGTTGCGGATGAATTAATTTTCTTGCCAGTTATGGTTCCAGATATTTAGTGGAACATGCATTTTAATACTAGTGTCAATCCGCTGAGTAGTTCTCTCTACGTAACTGACACCGCAGCTATAGTCATACTTATAGACTACTGAACTTATTTGATGAGGGGTAGAACGTCCTTACAACTAGAAAACAGGACCGATCTAGTACCAAAAACAACACACATGTCAGCAGAAAAATAACACTTCTACGCAACTAAATAAAATTGCCTAATTAGGTTTTCACCTTTCTCTCTAATACATGGAAGTCTTAAATATACCGGGCATTTTGCATTAACTACTGGTTTAATTTTTCTGAAGTCATCGATGTTGTTACGAATAACAGAATTGAAAACAGTGATTGGATACCCATTATCGCATAAAATTCTCATAATAAAACTAATCTCATCCAATAACTCTTCAGAACAGATCATCAATGCGCTGTGCGTTAAAGTTTTATAAGCTTTATTTTTTGCGGTGAGGTGTATGGAAGATCGTTTCTCTCCCTGGGCCTTTCGGTTGAACTCACGGACTCGTCCGTTTTCTTAGAGTGTGGTTTTGGTCAGATCTCCAGCTAGAGAAGAATTGGTTTGAGGTACGGGCAAAGGTCGAAGCGTCGGTCTAGACTTGGCTTCGATGGCGGTTCTTCGGTAAGGAGAGGACTGAGGCGTGTGTCTTTCCTGTCATCCTTTACTGATTGTCGGTACTCCCTCTCTGTAGGAACCGGAGGAAGGCAATCGAGCACTTGTTATCTACCCTCTTGTGGGGTGGACACAAGCATGTGGTCAACAGAGAAGTCTGCATCAAACGTCCGTGTCAGGGAATGGGCTGGGAATACTATACATGGCGAGTCATAGACACGCCTCATGGTTGTCTTTCCTATGCCGCGTGTTGACAGAAAATTCGATTTTTGGAAAGGAGACGCCTTCCATTGCCTTACTATCACTCTGTTTTGCTGGATGAGCGCCGATGTAAGCCCCGAAATCAATCGAAATTCTTACTTGCAGGTCACACTGATCTTTTCTCGTTTTGGATGCACTTGTATCGTTTATACGGGGAGAGAGTCGCGTCGATAGACCCTCTATGTGATCCGCTGGATTTGTCGGCGAGCTAGTTATACTCGTTTTGGTCTTGTGCGCCAGCGATGAATTACCTCAGTAACCCAGAGTTTTCATTTGGCTGGCGGTTGATTCGGAAAGTGGTATCTCTCTCAATGACAAGACCTTCGAATGGGGCGGATTTGCCCGACTGTCTTCGATGTATCCTTGGTTTAAAAGAAACGGCTGCACACCGTCTTCTACCATTGTCTTCAGGTGCACCTTTTTTGAGACCGTGTCGGCGAGATGACGGCTCGTATCTCTCCCGATCAACTTGTGCCCATCGATCTCGCATACACGTGCAATTTATGTGTCACCTCCGTATTTTCGTGTGAAACGCATGGTGTTTCTGATATTGCTGTCCGTAGCTCAAATGGTCATCTGGACGATGTGGCAGGAGGGAATCTTGCGGTGTAAACGTTATTCTTATCAGCATCTGATTAGATTCTTTGATAATCAGCTCAAGATGAAGATCAAATCTGATAGAATGCCTTTGATATTGACATATTTCAGCGAAAGGTGGGTAAAGGTAGCAAGTCAGGTTCTTGTAGATGGGGCGAGTTTTGATTTTTTTAAAGTCCCTTATAGTACAACGGGGTGGTTTCCTGCGAACTCCTCCCCTTGTTAACTTAGACTTATTTTGTTTATCCAGATAATGTGAATGAATGTTCCCGGCTTTCGTTTTTATTATGTTCCATATCGAGATTTCAAACCACCCCAATTTGTTTTTGGCCTCATTTTTAATCTTGGCTTGTCCAGAGTGTACACGCTCCGGTTTCTCAAATTGAACCCAAACTCGTGGGGAGAGTAGGTAAATACACAGATTTCCGCGAGAACTCAAAATTTTCAGACAAGTTCTCTGCCTTCGAGCAGAGAACGAAAAACACAGGACTCTCTCTACAGGGCGTTGTTATAAGTGGACAATTGTTTGATCTAATCCAGTTCTTCTTTTTAAACAACATAATGAAGGTTGTACTGAACGGATATGCTTCCGGATATTATCACACGAACGCGTGTGTCTCTTAAGGCTCTATGCTAGGTCCTACGCTTTTTCAGACTTTCATCAAGATCTTAATCAGATCCCAAGTAGGCATCTACACTGACGTCATCACCATTTACCCCCGCCTCGATAAGAATTTCGCTGAGGTTGAAAAAGCGAACCACGCGCACTGATCTAGAAAAGAATCTCCAATGTGTGGTAAACTGGGGTAAGAAATGGCTCGTGATTTTTAATGCTTCCAAAACGAAGCTGCTGTCTTTTAACCACCATAAAAAAATGCTCGTACTCACCATCAGCATTGATCAGGCTAGTCTAACTGAAAGCAAAACACCGCGCCTTCTCGGCCTAACTCCCTCAGCCAACCTCAAGTGGAATGATTTCATTGAATCCCCAGCTAAATCTGCATCTCGGAAAGTCGGTTCACTGTCTAGGTCTAGCACGTTTTTCCGTCTAAATGCATCATGCACATACATAAAATCTACAATCCGCCCGTGCATGGAATACTGCTGTCACAAATAATGGAGTACCCCTGCTATTTATCTCAGGATTCTTGACAAAATTCAACGAAGAATCTGCAATGTGATTGATTCTGACCTGGTAGCTCAGTTCCAATCTCTTTCTCTCCGACGTAATGTTGCTTCCTTCTGTCTCTTCTACAAGTAATTTCACGGCTTCTGCTACGATGACCTTAGCTCAATAGTGCCCTCTGCATGAACTTATTCAAACTACCAGATTATCAATTAGTTCCCCATTTTTATCGTGAAACCAATAAAATGTAACCGGAACATCTACTTCAGCTTCTTTTCTCGCACATTCCGCCTGTGTTGTTCCCTTCCGTATACTTGCTTCCATGACACAGACAATCTACAAGAATTCAAATGTAATGTCAATTGCCATCTCTCATCTCCTTGACTTGCTTCCTTTTCCTGACAATCTTGTATCATATTCTTTTCCCTGTCCACTCTACTCTCATGCAGCTCTCTTCACACTAGTGTTCTCATACTTCTCTTACCCATATTCTGACAGCCCAGGTTCCTCTTCCTCTTCACACCCCTCTTATGTAGCCCCTGTACACCAGTGGGCAGTACTGCCTTGCTTGGGTTGAAATGATTATAAAAAAAATTAAAGAGTGACTTGAGACAGCAACGCATGATATACTTGATGGGGTTGAGCAAATGGATAGCAGACCGAGGTTTGGGAGAAAGTGTGCTAAGAGCTACAAAGGAATGGGGAGAGGTGTGAGGCAATCATCGCTTACATCCTGAAAAGACACGGCACAATGAAGAAGAAGAAGAAGAAGAAGAAGAAGAAGAAGAAGAAAAGGAGGAAAACACAAACCTCGCTCCGCTATCCACTTGCTCAAATGCATCATGTATGTCTCACGCTTCATTTCCCTGTCTAATATTTCGATAGTGTTCAATTTTATCACCTCGCTATGAAATGAATTTATTTTTTCGTAGAATGATGTTGTCGACAGTGTCTTTTTTTTTAATTGAAGGTTGATCAATTTTCTTCTAGCTCAGACTCATTTATCCGTATTTGCTTTTAACCAAACCACGCTTCTTTGAGTTTCTTCTGCATGACTTGATCAATCATACTTAATGACAAGGGTAATTTGGGCGGAAGGAAATGGAATATCTATAATATTATTGTGCTGTTGTCTATGTAAGTAAAATGTTAGTGATGCTTATCAGGGGGAAGTAATCGATGGAAGTTTATTAATTTGTATTAATCTTTTAAATTATAAAAATATGGGGTAATAAACAAATAAACGCTAACATTTTTACGTTTAATTATTTAAATACAAAGCCCTATTAATTTATTTTCTTTAATTGAACATTGGCTTAATTTAATTATTTAATTCGAAGTTTTCTCTCTTCGGGTTCAAGATACCGCCAGAGAATATCTAAAAACAAAAGACATGAAAAAAACAATTTAAACAATTTGAATGTTTTTAATTTAAATTTCGGCTCTCTTTGAAAGATAATGACTTTAAATTTAATACGAATTAAAAGGAAAAATGAATTCTTCTATATAAATGAAGTTTTGTGCATTTTAACCAAATTGGTATGTTTTTCGTCACTCATCAAGATATAATTCCATACGAAAAATATAAACAACAAATTTAAAATTCCCCTTAACATTTAATATTTTTCTAAAGATGTTTTTCAAAGTCTATTATCAAATTTAAGACCTAAATCACTAGAATTCTAAAAGGAACGCTTATCCTTTACTTAAAAAAGAATGAGCATAATTTTTTATCTACACACGGTAGCTATTGAGGTCAAAGGCCAAAATGGAAATACTTATTATACTCCCGCCCCCAAAAAGCGCGTTATTACAATACCCCAAGTAATACGAAAGACCAGCAGTGCAACAATAAATAATTTGTTTATGTCTAAATATATATATTCTTTGATTAATAGCTTAAGGATGTATTTTTTTAATTCTATACACTTTTTAAAAAAATTACCTTTATCAATCTCGCTTCTTACCGATTTAAGAAAATCAACTAAATTAAAGAAAAGTGTTCTCACCTTAATTTTATTTATAATTTTATTTTATTTTTATTTAAAAGAACCTCTCAAGTTAATGAATATTCGAATATTGAAGCTAGAATATTTGGCTTTAAGGTAAGCCATTTTATATGGAACATTTTTGTCCTTATATAAGTTATTCTGAAAGCTTTAAATCGCATAGTTATTGACATATATGGTAGAGGAAATTTCGACACTCTAATGGCCGAAATTTGTTTGATTCTTTAAAAGTTTTGTCCGGAGTTTATAGCGTGATTCTAGCTCAGTAAACTCTTACAACAGCATTCCTTTCTTTCTCTCCACCTCTTTTTCTCTCGTTAATATATATATATATATGAAAAATGTTTCGAGGGACATAATTTGAAATACTATTTTAAAAACAAGGAATTTATTGACTATACCTAAGGCTCTTTCGTTCAACATCTCATCAGGAGAAAATCGTTTTAAATATAAATCAAACGAAATGAACAGCAACGAAAATGAAGCGTATATATATATATATATATATATATATATATATATGAAAACCGAAAACGATCACCTACAGATATGAATATACAAACAATCAATCATGACTAAAAAATAGACAATATAATAATCAGCAATCTTTAGCTATATATATATATATATAATTCCAAGTGAAGGGGACTGAAGATTTTTTTTTATTTTTAGTGTTCTGGAATTTGTGTTATTATAAACAGTGCTCAATATAATGAGTATTATTGAGCATAATATAATATAATGATATAGTTATATATCTATTTTACATTGCGACATGGAAATTTCTATGTTTCGAGATAGGTTCACATCATCGGGCAATGTTGGTGTGGCTGTGCAGATGATTTACACACACACACACACACACACACACACACACACATATATATATATATATATATATATATATATATATATATATATATAGTCATCCGCAGACCGATCTGTTTCGCTATATCACAGCTCACCAATACAGTTAGACATCCGGTTGCTTTTACCCAGAATTGGAACCCAACCGAGTTGGCCTCAGTCGGCGATTCTACCTCTGAACTATGGGCGCTAGGTAGAAGGAGGTAGACTTTTTAGCGTATGATATATCATACGCCAGTTGTTAGAGTGCTCTAATTCATTACTGAATGAGCGATGCGTAAATGCTAGAGTAACTACTGTTTTTTCAAAGTCTGCCATTCTTCCAGAGTGGTCAATCCGCGTGTGAGAGCGTATATATATATGGAATAAAAAGTGTGAGAGGCCGTGTGCATTTTATTTAACGTGTATATTTATTGTTGTTTAAAAATATTATACAAGCAAAACAATTTTCTGTGACGCTACATATCTTTCGAGATTGACTCTCTTCAGGCGAATAGATTTGTGGTTTTACCTATTGGGTTCCTTTTGTTTCTGATGGCCAAATCATTGTTTATATAATTGAGTTGAATATAACGTTTTTTTCCTTTTTTCCTTTTCTAATATATATATATATATATATATATATATATATATATATATATATATATATATATACAAATGTTTAGAGGTACAAAATTCGTATACTATTTTAAAAACAAAAAATTTATTGACAGTCCCTAAAGACCTTTTGTCTAACATCTCATCAGGAGAAAATCGTTGAAAATGTAAATCAAACGAACAGCAAGGAAAATGAAGAGTAACAAGGTAGTGAGAAACACGTTAAAATAAATACATATATAAATATAGATACTAATAAGGAGGTGAAGAGAAATTGCGTGTAAATAATTAGCAAAGGACAGTTAAAATAAAATATCACCCAACCAATTTAGAGACTCCACGAAATTCATCTGCCGTAAGAAAAGGGTTACGTAAAGATATACAGATTGATTCCAAGATGTTTAGATGTTCATTGGAACAAGATGCAAAATTGTGAACCACTCTTTCCTATACGACATGGCACAGACTATATTCTGTACTAGATGTTGAGCAATAGCCGATTACATATTTGTAGAGGAAAGATAATATGTTATCTATTTTGCCAAGTCGTATTTTAAAAGGTACAGGTTGATTAACTCTTGTTTTGCAAATGTAAGTTTGAACGCCACACTTCACCAGCACTGGTAATTAAATTCATATAGCAAATTACTTAATTTGATGTTCATTTGTAATATATATATATATATATATATATATATATATATATATATATATATATATATATATTATCCTACGTCTATGGCATGACTCGGAGTTTCATGACTTATGCGAAGATCAGGTGCACTATGCACTATTGCATAGCACATTAACTTGATGATTGCATAACACATTATGCACCTGATGATTGCATAACGCATGAAACTCAGAGTCGTGCCACAGACGTAGGATAATATGTATATTTATTAATATATATATTACAGCTCTGTTTATAAATTGAGCACCGTTTTATTAACATCTTAATAATAATGCTCTACATATGGGCCCCCTCATATCTATCTATATATATTCTCTTTCTTTCTCTATATATGCACGTATATATTTAAGATTCCTTTCAACTTCTAGCTTCTTGCTAATTGAAGAAAATCAATTGCAAATGTGTACTCTGCCTAATTTTATTTTTTTAATTTAAAAGTTGTTTTCAACTCACTGTATATTTAATTTTAGAAGCTGGAATCTTTGGATAAAAGACGTGTATTCGATTCCACCTTCTAATACGTGCGATAAATATATAATACACTACAGCAAGATAGAGATTAACGAAATCTTCCCAACCCCATGCGGACAACACAGGTAGGTATGCAAGTTATTTTTTTTACTTTCATTAATGTAATATTATATATATATATATTGGTTATAAAATCAATTTTTGCAAATCCAACCTTCCATGGTATAAGAACACATTGAAAATGCGAAATGTTAGACACTGCATTGGCTAATCCTTTTCATTGAAATTTGTCTATATGAAGGTATATTTCTATTCTCTTGTTATTATTTATTTATTCATTTTTTGGAAACTTACGAGTATTGATATTGAATTATGATTGTATGACTCCGTAAAAAAAAAAGCAACTTTTCTTTGAAGATCTCTTGATGGTCTCTCGTTCAGTAAGCTGCCCCTACTCAATCCAACAGCGGACATTTTTGTCTCATTCTCTCTTTGTCATTTCATCTAGTTTAAGAAAATAATATATGAATTGGTTGTAAAGTCACGTTTTGCCAATCCAAACGAATTATAGAATGAGAATAGAATCTGAAAAGGCGAAACGGTTTTAATTCAAATTTCACTTACTCACTAAATCTTCAAATTTGGAATCTAGACTCAATTTGGAATCTAGTTTCAATTTGGACTGATATTAAGTTGTAACTCAATAAAAAATTCTTTAAGGCTTCTTAAAGACATTTTCTATTACAGGAAGAGATAAATGTAATTCCCCACATTTATCGAAAGACTCAAGTACGTATGCAGGTTTAAATTAATATCTTATTTAACTGTAATGTCTCAACAAAAGTGTCAGCGATCAAACCGACTACCACACACTAAGTATTTGTTAGTGAGGCGGGATGTTAGCAATCCGGTAAGATCAAAAGGAAGACCCACAGAAAGGACCGAAGAACTCTTATGGAGCCAACGGTCAGTTAAGTCGATGCGGTGTCACGATAAATAACCGTGGAGAAGGCAAGGGGCAACCACTCCACTATCACTACCATGGAAATCACAAATAAATATACAAAACCTAACAGGTGTCATCACCAACGGCATAAAGGCGACACAATTTTTCGCAGATGGTTCCGAGTTCGGGAAGAAACGACATGAGAACGAATAGTTATCGGACATAAAAAACAAAATTATCCTCGCAACAGAGAATGTTAAGACATTGAACAACTGTGGACATAAAATATCATTATTCTGGGAGTGTGTAAATGTAGATGGTCAAAAAAATGGAAATTTCGTCAGCGACAACCATAGGATAAAATACGTAGGCGGCAAACACCGTGAAAAGGAAATCGGCTTGATATTGAGCAGAGACATGAAAAACTGCGTCTTAGGGTACTGCGAGACAACTGGATGAGTCCTTCTGGTAAAACTAAAAGGAAATCCCTTAACATTGCGGTTATAGTACTGACTGCACCGACAAAACAAAACATTGCAGAGGAAATAGAACCTTTCTACTCAACACTGGATAGCTTAACGTTCAGTGTAAATAGCAACAAATTAGAATTTCTATGGAAGACCTGAATGCCAAAGTAGGAAAGGAGAGGGAAGGAGAAAAACTTGGCGACTTCGGATTAGGAAACAAGAATGGCTGAAGAGAACAGCCAAGGCGACTATAAACATGGAAAAGCCCAGGACGTAACTAAAATAACAAAAAAAAAAACAAACAACAACAAAAAAAAACAAAAAAAAACAAATTGATTATATAACAATGAACAGAAGAATCAGGAATGCAGTTGTTCATTGTAAAACTTAATGAAATGCCGACTGTGAAAGGTTCCGATTATACGCAAACCACAAAGAATTGATGGAGATGCTCAGTAGCCTCGACATATTTAGGAAAGACATTAGAGTAATAAAGAATCTCTAGTGACAGCAAACTGCCTGAATACGGGCGGTTAACGAATTCAGCAGATAGACAAAGATAGAAAGGGGCGTAAGACAAGGATGGGTCTTTTCACCTGATCTATTTAACTTGTACAGCGAGAATATTTCGAGGACCCTAGATATTATGCCAGGATTAGTCAGCGGAGACCATAATTTGAACAACATAAGATACGCAGACGATACAGTGCCGATTTCAGACACGGAAAAGAAACTACAAGACCTTCTACAGAAGGTAGCTGAAGAGAGTGACAAAAACGGCGACAAATAAACTGCAAGAAAACCAAATGCATGGCTAACCGAAAAAAGCAACCCAAATTTCCAAATACAGAAGGTGGATATTAAAATCAAGCGGGTACGAAAATGTAAATACCTGGGAAGTATTTTAACAGAAGACTGTAAGTGCAATACAGAGAACCAAAGACAAATTAGCATGGTGAAGGACGCGTTCCAGAAGCTGATTAAAGTAAATATTCATTAGAAACAAAAAAGAGAGTACGAGATTGCTATGTGATGTCAGTTCGTCAATATGGCAGTGAATATTGAACAAGATGAAGGAAAAACTTGGAGCAATTTAAATGTGTTTCTACAGAAGGATGCTGCAGATATCATGGATCGGGCATGTGAACAATGATGAAGTTTTGGAAAAGATGGAAACGAAAAGGGAAGTAATATTGAGCATCAGGAAGAGACAACTTGTGTTCCTGGGACATGCAATGAGGAAGGAGGGCTTGAAGAACCATGATACTAACAAGCCAGATAGAAGGAAAACGAGACAGTGGAAAGCAGCAGATAACTGGACCCGAGCAGGTGGATGGCAGAACGAGGGTTACAGGAGAATGTATGCTAAGAGCCACCAGGGATAGGGAGACGTGGAAGGCCATGGTCGCCTAAGTTCTGAAAGGACAAGGCACATAGAAGAAGATGGGTGAAACTGCGGAAATGAAGAAGCCTAGTGCAGCACATTCGTGAATGGTCTCAACCTACAGGAAATGTACACAGATTACGTAAACAAATATACGAGGAATAACCAGGAGACGGAAACTCAAAATGGGACACACTAACAGAAGCATGAGTGAAATCTGCCAACGAACATCGTCCAAAAGGAAACTGGACGTAAAAGAAAAATGAGTGGATCACAGATGAGATTCTAGACATGATGCAAAGGAGACAGAAAATAATACCCAGAAATGGGACGGAATATAGGAAACTACACAAGGAAATAAGGAGAAATACAGACAGGCTAAAAAGTAATGGCTCAACGACAAATTTGCAGATAGAAAGATTGAGCACGACCAATAACGGAAACATGAATGAAAAATCAGGGAAATAACAGAAGGAAAGCATGCTTCTCAACGGAATGGATAAAAACCAAAGATAAAGCACTCATATTACAGAAGGAGGAAATACTTCAGCGGTAGAAAGAATACGTAGGAAATCTCATTCATTACAAGAGAGAGAGAGCAACCGACGGCACACCGAAATATCGACTGACCGGAGAAATGAAAATCTGAAGTGGAAGCTGCACTGGCCAAATTGAATAGAAACAAAGCGGCTAGACCAATCGGCATTGTAATAGGGATGCTGACAGCCCTAGAGGATTTCAGGGTAGGCAAAATCACAGAGATTATAAATGAAATATCGAACAGCAGCAAAATCCCGGAACACCTAAGAGGATCAATTTTCATAGCACTGCCTAAGAAGCCAGGGGAAAATGAATATGAACAGCACCGAACATTTAACTTAATGAGTCACGTAATAAAACATCATCTGAGTTCTGATGAATAGAGCACGCAGTAGAATCAAACCAGAAATAGGATAAGAACATTGCGGATTCGTTAAGAACACTGGAAATAGGAAAGCGATATTTATGCCTAGAATGCTAATAGAAATGCGGAAGTATATGTACCAGTGTTTCATCGACTACCAAAATGCATTCGACAAAGTACGCCACAAGCAACTGATAGAGACGCTCGGTAAACATGACATATTCGAGAAAAAACGTAATAAAGAACGGTACTGACAACAAAATGCCTGTATACGGACAGGAAACGAGTTTCGCAGATATACAAGGATAGAAAATTATGTAAGATAGGGATGTGCATTCTTACCGGATCTGTTTAATCCTATACAGCGAGACAATTCTGAATGTTATGGAGGTCCTGCCAGGATTCGTCACTGGCGGCCTCAGTCTGAACAATACAAGGTACGCAGATAATACATTGCTGATAACAGATATAGGTAAGAAACTACAAGACCTCCTACATGAAGTAGTTAAAGAAAACGGAAAGAAAAGTGTACATATACTACAAGAAAAATGAATGTATGGTCATCAGTAAAAAGAAGAGCCCAAAATACTAGCTACAGATTAGTCTATGTTTCTGAGATGAGGTAGTATTTACATTATTTACATCATTTGGACTATGGTCCTCATCTTTGTTGCCATTTGTACGGCGTTTCGACCGTTGAACGCTCCGGTGTTCTTCAGATGCTAGAAATTTCGAACCGAATCCTTTATTGAAGACGGTTGAAGTTTTTGGGACATGCAATGAGGAAAGAGGGCTTAGAAAACCAGATGCTCACAGGATGGATAGAGAGGAAGAGAGACAAGGGAAAGCAATGCATGGCATACTTGATGGACTTAACCAGATGGATGGAGGATCAGGGATTGAGTTGAATAACGGTAGAAGGGGTATTAAGAACGACATGGAAAAGGAAGACGTGGAAGGCCATGGTCACCTAGGTCCTGAAGAAACACAGTAACTTAAAGAAGAAGACTAATGAATAAAAATGTGAGTTTCGGTGCAATAGCTATCTGTTGAGAATGAGAAACCGGAGTTCGAATTCCCGTTGAATGCGTTGCATTCACTTACACACAAATACTTTTGTGGAAGGTATTAATCTAACACTTCACACACCAGTTATGGGTCGGATAGCAGGACAGATGGGGTTCTATAGCCTAGGTTGGCAAACAGTCTACGACAGAAAGAAATGGCAACCTACTGCGGGGAAAATTTTCTGCCTAATCTGTCATCAACCGAAAGAAATATAATCGTCCAAGCGTGTGTCACGTATGGCAATTAACTTACTGATAATGACTAAATCTGAAAGAATAAAGGTGATATTTAAAAAAAATATGTGCTAAATTTTAATTGTGTTAGAATACCAAAGTGGAAAGAAAAAACATTTATTCTGGGAGTAAATTTTAGAATATATACATATTACCGTTCGCCAGCGCATGTGATGCGGAGAAACTTTGTTTAGTTCGAAATTTCTGTTTTTAAGTTCATAAATTTCTGGAAGTGGGTTTTAGCATTATTTTTTTTACATTGGCGCACAGACTTTGGCACGCTTGTGCACATTACGAAGGAAAAAGATGCTGAACGTGCCTTGAAGGAATTAGGTACGTTGCATCAGCGGGGGAATGGTAAGCTCATGGAAACAAATACACATATCGTCTCCTTTGACAAAAAGTAGACATGATTAAACCATATCGACTTCCATGTCGGCATAGATTTGCACTGTCATTCTCTATCTCACACAAACGCATACACACGCGCACTCAATATATATATATATATATATATATATATATATATATATATATAATAAGGAAACAAAAATTAGATATTTTAACAACTCCATTGGTAATAATATATTTTGCTGCTCCGCCGCTCGTCAGAACAAATTCATGCAACAATGAATGTTTCAAATTTATCCTGACAAAGTGAAGTGAAATAGTAAAAAAAAAAGAAAAAGAAAAGAAATTTTAAAAAGAAGAGAAAAAAGAGACAAAAGAAGAACGTATTAGAGCTTAGCTCCGAGCAGCGTCTTTGACCTAGATTCACAAAAACCCTCTGTTAAAGAAAAAAACTAATTTTGACCTGAGCTGGCAGTTGTCTGTTTTAGATGTATGACACTGAAATTTAGAATTTAAATATTAGGGGTTAAACTTGTGCTCTGAAAATTAATTGTTAGTTTTTTTATTTAATTTTAATCTCCAGGTGTTTAAATGTAGAGTCAATAGACACCTCCTATAACACTAACTCCCAATTATTCTCAGAACACTCTCATCTACCCAACCCTCATTCTCGGTATCCTTACTCGCCTATCACCCACCCTCTGACATTTCCTATATTTAATCATCCTTTCTCCACTGCGCAGTAGTGGCAGTGACATGCTCGGGGTGAAACGCTTATAAAAAAAACAAATAGTAATAATAATAGTAGTATTATATTATTATATTTGTAATAATAATAACGTGATAGTAAAGAAATTAAAATCAGGAAAACTAAAATCAATAATAATTAAAAAATTAAAAAATTAGAAAATAAAAATGCAAAAACTAAAAAAATAATTGAAAAATTAAATATATATATATATATATATATATATAATTAACTTTTCAATTATTTTTTATTATTTAAATTTTTATTTTCCAATTTTTGAATTTTTTAGTTATGGCTGAATGAACGATGAACGTATCGTTCATTCAGCAATTAATTAAAACACTCTCAGCTATTGGGCGTGTTTAATGATAATATACACTTTTAAAATCCTGCTGCCTTCTACAAAGTGCCCGTAGCTCAGAGGTAGATTCGCCGACTGACGCCAATTCGGTCGGGATTCAATCCTGCGTAAAAAGTAATCGGCTGTCTAACCGTACTGATGAGCTATGACGCGACAGAACAGATCTGTTTGCGGATGAATATATATATACTGATTGCTCTGTCTTCACGTTCGGTGTTTTGTGTATCGACATCACTGTTTTCGTCTTCACTGTTTCTTCTTGAATGCCTACGAAGTTGACTCCTCAAACCAGCAGCTGACATTCAAGGCTTGAAGCATAGACGGCAGATGAATTCTCGTGTCTTGTGCAAGATTAATCGATTCTTGCTGGGTTTTTTTGTGCACTACCATGTATCTCTTCAATTTAGCTGTCAATTTGCTTACCTTGCTGCAAATCACATAAGTAGTATCACCTGGTCGCGGAGGTAGCACTAGATGAGAAAGATGCCTCTCAAGTGATTTCAGTTAGTTACTGCATCTAACTTTGGACAATAGAATAAGACGACATCTCTCACATTTCGAGCTCATTATGCCAGCATTCGAGTCCTTCACAACGCCTTTTTTCAGACCCCGTTTAAGTTATTCATGCATCAAGTTCGTTCCTGCTGGTATCTTACAACTACTGTCACAGCTCTGCGTCATTTAATGCGGTTTTCTGCCATCTTTACCAGCAGAAAGCTCATTATAAAATAACCGTTTTGACAATCTCCTGATTTTCATACAGACTACATGCCCCGCCTGATTTTAAACATTTGATGATTTGTTATAATATTTTCTATATTCGTACAAACAGCTTTCTGAAGAACAACGGTATCAGGTGTCATTGCTTACCATTTAAAAATAAAGATCCTCCTTAAAAACTTCTAGAGAAATTCATTTCTGGTGGCGACGATAAAATGTACATACCTCTGAGGAATATAGCAGGGTATTCAACACATAACAGTCAGCTAAGTGCCACACGTGATACACGATTGGGCGATCATGTCTCGAAAAAGACATGACTGACTGGACAGAAGATTATAAACCAGTAGGATGCCATTACTTTTTGCGGTAGATTGGTTGCCAGCCAAGGCTATAGAACTCAATCAGTCCTGTTATGTAACCCATAACTGGAGGAAAGATACGGATTAATGTGACAATAAAAGTGACAATACTCGCACACAGAAAGCCCCCGTTTTCTTTTCTTTAGCTTGTCAAACGTTACAGATGTCTTCTGAATGCGAGTATCCAGCGATCTACTCCGGGTCAAGGTACTACCAAGACGCACAAAAGTATCCTCAACAGCCAATGTAGTGAAAATTATGTATTCCAGTGGATAAAAGTGTTTGTTGAATCCAGTGGTTTTATCCAAATAAATTCAATACCTAGCAAAAGCAGGGGTGAACAAAATCTTTGAGATTTGAGTTAACGGATTGGAATAGCCAATGACTCATTCAAGAAACTGAGCAGAGTATTAAAAGGAAGGAAAATTTTGCTAGAAACAAAGTAGAAAGTACTGGATTGCTATGTGATATCTTTCCTTCAATATGGCAGCGAATATCATCAAAGTTGGACAATATCATCAAAGTTGAAGGAAAAACTTGAAACAACTGAAATATGGTTTTACAGAAGCATGCTGCGGGTGGGGAAAGTTGTATGAGAGAAAGGTGCATGTTAGCAAGTTTGGAGATGACAATTGACTTTACACTTAAATTCCTGGAGATTGTAGCTGTTGGGAAAGCAAGTAAATGGAAGGGAATATCACAGGCGGGAAGTGCAAGAAAAGAAGCTTATGGAGTAGTATTTGTGTTTACATTTTCTTGGTTTTGCTTTAAAAGAGCGGGACCTAGTTGCTAATTTTGTGGGTCGAGAAATTCACGCACAGGAAAACCAGAGGTCTAAGTTCACTACAGCAGAAGCCGTAAAAGTATTTTCAGAAGAGACACAGGGAAGCCACATTGCCCCGGTGAGAAAGTGACTGTATTTGAGCTGCCAGATCGAAATCGATCAGATTATCCGTTGAATTTTGTCATGAACCCATAGGTAAACAGCAGGACACTCAACCAGATATGTCAGCAGTATTCAATACAAGAGCGGATGGTAGATTTAAAGGCCTGTGCTCGAGTTGAAGAATATTCACCAGAAGACAAAGTAGAATATACGCCGGGTTTCATTTTACATTTATTAAAGCGACATGACTCAAATTTATTAACTATCACACTTTACAAAACATTTCGTAATAACTGAAATATGAAGCTCTATTTAATGATTCGTTAGATTCAATAACAATGAACTTTAGCTTTCACATTCAATATGTAAAGATTTCAATCATAATATGCATATTTTTGGGTGGCTAGTACCTTCCGATATCGGCTTGTATGCATGTGCGCCTCTCAACTTAGTGCAATATTTTGCAACCTGTTATGCTGCCTTGTAGGTTTGTTCATCACCATATGCGCTAACCTGTATTCTATTTTCAAGACTTTGCTACGCTTAGTAAATAAAAGCATAGGAGATACAATGCATTGGTTAGCGAGCTCGTTTAGCAAGATATTTGTTACTCTTGAAGGAGTCTTTTCCTCACTGGGGGACCAGCAATTGCAAACTTCATTGAACACATTTAAACTTATGAAACTCTGGCATATTTTCTCAAGAAATAATTGCATGCTCGCTGTTATGTAAGAGTCAAAACAAGTGAAAAAATAACAACATCATAGATAAAGACGCCTTAAAAAAGAATATAAAAGTGACTGAAAACGATTCGGACAATAAAATTACGGACAAAATTTATATTACTTATCTTTTAAAAAACGGAAAAAACGTTAAAATGGGGAAAATTTTTATAAAAAATTGATTAAACCTAAAATGTTCTGTTGTATTTCATAAAAGATATTTGAAAGAAAAGTTGTTTCTCAACAATATATATATATATATATATATATATATATATATAGAGAGAGAGAGAGAGAGAGAGAGAAGGAAAGCGAGAAAGAGAGAGAATGAGAGAAAATATGTGGAGAAATTTGTCATTTATCAGAATTCTTTCTGACATGCCGACATCAGAGTTTTGTGAAGGCATTATTTTGATGTCTACATTATTAAGGGATTCTGTTTCTTCCACTGTGTTTTCTAATTTTTCTTAGACGGTAAATGGGTGGGACCTAGATGTCAATATTGTAGCCCGCTTAAATTCACGTGGTCAAGGCATCAGGAAGAAAAACCTTGTCAGGGCAGTTGCCATGAAAGTATTTGTAGAAAAGACAGGGGGAAGCCATGACACATCGGTGAGAAAGTGACTGAAGTCGAGATGCCAAGTCAGGACCGATTACATAGCAGATTCATGTTTGGATTTTGTTGAGAACCCCGAGATGAATTACAGAATCTCTCCCTTTCGTTTTGATAATCAAGTGATTCACGCAACGGCCACCGAGTGACGTCTGGTAATAGCATTACGCGTTCAAAAAATCCCCGTTACGTGAGCGTTCTTTAAAAAAAAAAACGGGAAAATTAGCTATTGAAAATCGCCTGAAGACATTCACATGGCAGAAAATTAGGTCGCTTAACAACTCGTTTACAAATGAAATATATATATATATATATATATATATATATATATATATATACACGAAAAATCTAAACAATACCTACCGCGGTTTCACACTAAGGATCGTCTTTTTCTTTTTCTTTTCTTTTTCTTTTTCTTGTGTTTGGTTCCGTTTGGGTTTTTTTTTCTTTACTGCGGAATCTTGAATGTTTTGTTCTTGTTCCGCTGGTTTCTTTTTTTTCTCCCCATTTATCCGTCGACTTAGTACGCCGGATTGTAACGGATTTAGGTTCTGTTTGTTAAGGGTTTTTTCGAGAGTTTATATTGGCATAAATTTACGGAGTGCATTCTTACAGAGTCTAAGTAGTTATTATTATCTTATATATATATATATATATATATATATATATATATAGTCATCCGCAGACAGACCTGTTTCGCTGTATCACAGCTCATCAGTACGGTTACACTCCGATTGCTTTTTAACCCAGGATTAAAACTCGTCCGAGTTGGCGTCAGTCGGCGAGAATCGGTCGAAGTAATTTATATATACAAATCCAGGTGAAGAGGACTCAAGGTTTTATTATTTTGAGTGCCCCGGCATTTATTT
Source organism: Ascarosepion bandense (assembly GCA_037127315.1). Classification (NCBI taxonomy): domain Eukaryota; kingdom Metazoa; phylum Mollusca; class Cephalopoda; order Sepiida; family Sepiidae; genus Ascarosepion; species Ascarosepion bandense. The sequence continues at coordinate 1,466,494 of JBBBDQ010000612.1, read as the reverse complement.
TATTATGAACAGTGCTGAATATAATAATTATTATAGAGCTTAATATAATTATATAGTTATGAGTTAATTGTACATTGCGACACGAACATTTAATTATACATTGCGACACGGAAACATACATACACAGCAAACCGAAGGTTTTTGTATTTAAATGTAAATCATCTGTAGAACTGACATCAAGCATTGCCCGATGAAGAGAATCTACCTCGAAACATAGAAATATCCGTGTCGCAATGTACAATTAATTCATAACTATATATATATATATAGTCATCCGCAGACAGATCTGTTTTGCTGTATCACAGCTCATCAGTACGGTTAGACTCCGATTGCCTTTGATCCAGGATTGAAGCCTGACCGAATTGGCGTCAGTCGGCGATTCCAACTCTGGGCTACAGGCGCCCGGTAGAAGAAGGCAGATTTTTAGCGTGTATATTATCATTATACTCGCCCAATAGCTAATCCGTAACTGAATGAGCGATGCGTACATAGATAGATAGATAGATAGATAGATAGATAGATAGATAGATAGATAGATAGATACTCGCGTAACATGAGAATTTCGAAGAGATACATTTTAAGCTTATTTATAAAGAATTTGCATCATAGACGAGATATAAGATGAACGTATGTACTGCCGGCCCTGACAGCTTGAATTATGCAGTATATATTCCTGCCGATCTGTTATCCACAGCGAATAAATGTATAATGTACAAATACATCAGCCTCATTTTACTTAACGTCGTTTGTAACAAAAATAAGGTAATTGTTTACTATCGAACAACATCGTTGTAATGCGAGCAAAACAGCTGTTGTTGTCCGTTTCGGTGGCTCATAGCAAAAACAGCTGTTTTTCGGTTGTTTACGGCTGTACGCGTTTACGCAACGACTATAGCGTTACTAACGATATTTTTATCATTCTCTTTTAATTTTTTCTAACTTATTTAATTGGAAGAGGCGATAAAGAGATGGAGGAAAAGAGTAATTATTTGAATTATTTACACTATTTACCATTTTCGGACAGTTGTCCTCAATTCTGTGGCAATATTTTCGACGTTTCGGGCTTTCTACGCTCCGGCCTTCTTTAAGTGATTGAAATATCGAACTGAATCGTTTATTTCTTTCACCTGGTTTGATTGTTTTCGTTCAATGCCTCATGCCACTTCCTTATGTTTTAGTATCAGTAAAATCCCCATAACTCAACTCACTAACTTTTAGTTCACCTCTGCTATAGCTAGGTATTGAACACAGAACTCTTTGCGTCATGTCACTGGATCCAACCGAACGATTTTATTCACTGGGCCATGTGTCGTAAATATGGCAACAAAGATGAGGATAACAGCCCGAATAATGTAAGCAGGGTAAATTATTACAAAACCTGATCTCAGAAATATAAACATACACTGAAGGTAAATATGACAACAAAAAAGACATTTACAGCCTGAACAATGTAAATAGTATAAATAATTACATTACCTTATCTCAGAAATAAAA